>JASVER010000011.1:6346531-6511896 GCA_030449065.1 Oceanodroma leucorhoa | reverse complement strand
GGGGGAAGGGATTAAATAAAAAAAATCATGCTTTCTTTTAAATCTGTCTGCAGTTGTTTCTCTGGTGATAAAAAGAAAGAGCAATTGCAATATCCATTCCAGTAAGTTTTAAAAGGAACAATGAAGAGAAACAGCAGCATGTTAAACCGTCAGAGAGGTTTCTGTAGTGATAACGTGATCCTAGCCTAGTACGAAYTCCCCACAGATACTTGTCCTTCAAAACTGTTAAAAAGCAGCATCAGAAGCTACACACAAATGTCCAGAGAAGCTCATATTTTATTTCCTCTACTACCTAATTTTTTATTACAAAATTATTATGTAATATAGGCTGTACATTTAATCTGATTTGCATACTATTTCCCTACGCAATTATTTACTGTTTCTAGTTTAAAGGAAGCAAGGGTTTGTTAAAAAAAAAAGCTGAGAAAAATCTGAATGCATCTAAAAAGAAATACCACAATATATTGTATGGGGAGCATAACACTAGAAAAAAAAAAAAGACATAGATACTAGAAAGTTTATGTGTATCCATTTTAATTGTATCATTATTGTGAATGAGCTGTAATGTCTGGATAATCTGACTTGCGTTAGTATCAACATAACAGGATTAATAATTAATTAGACTAAAAATAAATTTTTGGCTTTGCACAAGGCATGTGTTTCTTTGGCCCACAAACTACTACACAAGTTGTAATGCAACAATTGGTGGAGAACTCATTAAAACAGACTGTCAAATTTCAGTGTAACATTGTCTTGTAGATATTTGAAACAAACATTAARATTGGTAAGAATGAAGTATGAACAGAAGTGTCTGTGTGTGAAAACAGAATAACAAACCATAAGACTCCCCAGGTTACAAGAATGACTTGTGTTGATAGTAAAGGACACAATGACCAGCAATCCAACTGTTAAATTCAATGTAACGTGCTTACATTAAAATGAGAAGGCCAGTGCTCTGATAACGCTATAGCACAGACAGCTTGCCAGCAGAAGACCAGCACCCTGAAAGCAGGATGATGGCAACCAGGTTATAGCACATCACATGCTATCRTTCCTCTTAATACCCAAATAGGAAGTGAGACCATAGGCATTAAGATATCCACAATGTGCAAAAAAGGCAACAGGCAGACCTTGCCTAGCATTGAAGGAAAAGGAAATAAGCCAGGCTRAGGCAAAAAGATCAAACCATAGTATCTGTTGGTTCCCAAAGGGTATGAAAGACCTGTCTAAAACCCAGTTCATTGTCATTAAACAAAAGAAAACCAAGAGATATTGTGAGGCCTCAACAGGTAGCATTTCTTGTCCTCTCTGCTTCACTAGTGATCCGGGACAGATCACTTGGAGATACAGTTTTGGTGCTTGCGAGCAAAATTCATGAGGTAATGAGTGCAAGTAAAATCAGCTTTGCTGAAATTAAGTATCATCTTCCACTCCATAAGGTCTTGCATTTTTTGTTMTATTTACCTATGACACTGTATAAAGCTAGTGTAATATGTAATAGAAATGGCTACAGTCTGATATCCAGAGTTGAAAAAAAAAAAAATTATCAGTTGCATGCACATGCTGAAAGGTATGTACATTGTGCACGCACAGCTATCATGATTTCCACCTTTGCAATTCAAGTATAAAGCCTTCCGAAACAAAGACTTTCTGCAAAACATGCAGAAGTAGTAATGTTAAAGCATAAACAAATACTTGGAGAAAAAAAAAAAAAAAGTAAAAATCAGGCTGGATTCAAACTTTTCATAGCCTAAGGAATTCTCTTCCCCAATAAAGCAAATACCTGTGACAGATGTTGAATATACTGCTATTTGAAAAAAAAGTTACCTCCATTAACTATCCTTAGTAGTTTATGCTGGCTTGAAAACAAATCAATACAACTATAACATACATTTCAAATTCCATAGAGACGATAAACTCCTGGGCAATTTCTTTTCAATTCTTAAAAACAGAATAAAATAAAATCCAACTGTGGAACTTACTGTGATTTAGTTTTATTACCTGGGTTCGTAACTGTTTGATTTCTGTTTCAAGTTCTTTGATTTTCTCTTCTCGTTTCTGAAGCTCCGATTGTGCCTCTTGTCGAGCTGTGAACTCTTCATCAAACTGTAATGATGAACCAACACAGAAGTGTTTGTCCATTTATGTCCACACTAGTTATTATACTTTCAGGAATTCTTTGAACAATATCACAACTAGAGCAATAAATGCACTTTTARCTTTTAAAAAAAAAAAAAGTATTTTTCCAGTATGTGTTCTTCTAGTACCACATAATTTCTTCCATTAATAAGTCATGACACAGAACCACTCAGATCCAGCTACTTAGTACAGCTGTAAGTTCAACAGGTTTTCCCCCCTGGCAATAGAACATTGCAGACTTCTCAAAACTMGAGTATACATCTCATGCAGTGAGCCTAAATCTGAAGAGAGATGTCTCCAGCTTCAGCAGTATCATCCATAAAGTAACATAAGAAAGGAGGTATCCAAATAACTTAGTGATCCCTTTAGTCTTGATGTTCCCGTATAAAACAGAAGTCCAGTTTACAACATGATTGTGAGAAATTTGCTGTATATTTTCATCCTGCTACTGCTTGCTAGGCTTAAGAGATTATTAGCATCTTTAAAAGCTTCTGTTATTCATTCTTCCACAGGACAAAAGAACTTATCACTAGAAAGAATATGTGTTGACTGCCACTAACAAAGTACACTATGATAAATAACTCTGCTAGGGAAGCATCACAACAATTTGCTTTCTATAAAGCTCCAGACACCATAACTCCTATTAAAAATGCATCCACATTTAACATGGAAGAGAGAAAAACTAATGACTTCATTCAACCCTTCATTTGAAATTTGTAATCATCATGTTCAATAACATGTACTGCCTTTTGGCTTGCAAAAGGCTTCTTAGACTCAGGCCAGCAAAAATCAAAATTCTGAATGCTTTTAATACACAACAACATGGTATATGAATTTTAGTACTATTGCAGCTAACATAGTACATTCAGCATTTCATATCCCTAGATAGGATGTCGTGAGCTGAGATTAACAAATTACCCATTAACATAATCTAGGAAACAGGAATTCAAGTAACTTGAGAAAACATGTTGTATCAAGATATTTTCAGCACAAACACCAATGGCGATAAAGCAGAAGGATAAGAGTCAATTTCTTTAGAAATAACCCCCAAAAATTATATTACAAGAAATATACTGAGCTGCAATTCTTCCTACAGAAAACATTTTGAATATCTAACCTCTCCTGTATCTAGTAATAAATGAAAACTGCCCATGACCAAAATAGGACATAGTTATCAAGTTCCTAATAAAAGAGAACTGGAACAGAGGAATAAAACTGTTAGCAAAACAGGTTCCAAAATGCACTGTAAGATTCCTAAAAGTGAATAATAAGGAAATAAATTACTCTYCTTTGTAACATAATAATTTATCATGGGCATTATAAGGAAATAAAGCAGTATTTTAATGTTAGCATCTCTGTGCCTGAAGGGTCGATGCTTTTTCAAACACTGAATGACACTGCTTTTCAATAAGTTTCCTCAGGTTCTAAAATAAAGCTAGACAAAGAGTCATGAATATTTTACCCCCCCCCCCTTTTTTTTTTTTAAGCTTATACCTGCACTTTTTGTAATTAACTATGACTAAGTATTTCAGGACGAAATAGCAACAAGCGGAATTTTTCCCACCAGTTATCTACAGCAGAGGAATACAACTGACAATATATACAGCTAATAATACTCATCTGCTTTTGAATTCAGAGTAAGCTGAATCTGAGCCACGCATACACACACACACACMCCCAAAACCCACAGAGCTATTAAATGTGAAAGAACATTCTGCCTGTGAGATACACTATTTGCCTGTTTCTACTAAGTTTCTACTGAGAAACAACCCTACTGTGCTTCTGTCATCCTTCTGTTCCATACCTTAAAAAGAATGATGATTAGGACTTACCTTTCTGGAAAATTCTGCTGCTTTCTTTTCACTCTCTTCTACTTTAGCTTTGTCCACACATGCATCTAGAATGCAAATAAAATACCACACAGAAGTCAGGTAAAATATATCACCGCTCTGAGGTGCCTTCCAACCATAATTACCCTATGACCGCATGACACAAAGCAACAGACAAAAAATACAATTAATTACTCGGTTGATCTGATCAAACATTTGGTGAATTATTTTGATGAGCAAAATCTGTAAATATAAAAAAAAGTGGTGAGGACACACGACCAAGAAAGTTGAAGATGAATCATCATAGTTGTTCTGTCTCTGACAGATCTGAGTTTGCACGTCCTTCTCTTTTATATGAATCTACTACTAAATAAGAAAAAAGGATTTTCACATTAGTATGAAGTGATAGTTACTTCTGAGGTTTCAAATCAGAAAGCCTCCTTTCCAGATTAGGAATCCAAAATCAAGCATTTCCTTATTTCAGTAAAATTATTTTGTAGGCAAGGAGAATTTGGACAGACTGTGAAGCACAGATTTCTTCACTCAACAATGGTACAAAGCACTTCTATTGACTTTTCATGCAGTATAAAACTCTAAACATCTTATAAATGAGGTAAACACAAGTAACTATATATTACAGGTAGGAATTGGCATGGAGAGACAAACCAGTTATCCCTAAAACTAGCAGGTCAGCAGAAAGAGAAGGCAAGATCAGGTAAGATCTTAATGTAAGATCAAGTGAYCACATTCCTAGAGTCGTAAGTCAGTAGAAAATGCAGAAATACTTCTTAGATACGCAGGATATCTTTTAGAAAGCAATTTTACYTCCCCCCAAGGTCAACCTGTACAACATCCTTTCTTTGCTGCTTTTGTTACACCACCAAAAAAAAAAACGTTTTCCCAAATGAATGTGTTCTCCAAGAGCAATTATTTTCCCTATGAAATATTTACTCCAGAGATGCCTTTGTATTTCAAGAATACAATCTACCCCACCAATCTTAAAAAAAAAAAAAAAAAGCATAAAACAACACTTCTAAATGCTGATAACTGCTGTTTCAATGATACGGTATTTATTCAGCTGCTTCCTTCCCATATGACATGAACATCCACAGTCCCTCAATGCTTTAACTGATTAGTTTACCTTAAACTAACCTCAAATACTTGGAAAATATTGCAGAAAATATTCTTAGAATGAACCATATAACAATTATAAATCCACTAACAACTAATGCTAATGTAAATTTTGATATTTTTAACAGACCTGAAATTCACAGAATTTATGAACAAGCATTTTTTAGTTATTAAGACTATCRTATTCAGATATAGGTCAAGACAAATTTGGAAAAGCAAACTTCATCAGTGTGGTTTTATTAAAGGCTACAGAGCTTGATCTGGTCTTCTCCACAAGTACACCTGTAGCTTACCTGCATATGTCCAGAAAACTCAAAAAATTCACAGTCAATTTAAGTTTAGACAGAAGCATCCAAAGAAAAACATGCAYTTCAGTAAAACAAGGTAAAATTGCTTATTGTATACAAACCAATAAGATGAGTAAAATCCACGTCCATTCTTCCTCTACATTTAAAATCCGGGTCCATGCCACTGCAGTGCAATACTATCTGTGATACGCATTCTTCTATTATCTTGTAATACTGAGGTCTAACAAAGAAAACATTTTACAAGATAATAAGAACACGAACAATCATTTATGCAACATGGAGGGGGGAGAAAAGGGGCAACTTTAACTCCTAATATATGAATTATACAATTAACAGTAAAAGGATCAAGTTAAATATCTTATTTGTACTCTGGCTAATGAAGCACTGTTGTCAGTATCTCAGAAGGATATCTGAAGTTCAGGACTCCACAAAATATTATGCACTTTTCATTTATCCTTTGCCAGACAACAATCAATAAAAYGACGTCTTTAGTATTTTCAATATATGCTGCAAGAATTATTTAGCATATTCTCAACACAATTAATTCCATCACTGGCAACAGTACCAGTATTCAATTACTTAGAAAATGAGTTAATTATTAACTTAATTGCTTGATATACATCTCTACACAACAACATCAGGAACCTCTAAGATTAGGGGATTCTGTGCTCAAAATTGTTAGTTCTTATCAGTGCAAGGTATTACATATCAATTTCACATACCATTGAGCTCTGAAAGTAGGAAACCCTCAAACCTAAACTGATGATATTCCAAACTTTCAAATTAAAAAAAAAACCTACAAAAATTGAAGACTTCTCAGGTTATATTTTACTTCTTAATTTTATCATCTTGCGTATCAACTGTTTTTATCATCCCTTTACAACAAAAAAATTACTTCTTAAAACAAGATTTTTTTTATGTGGTACTTTGACACTGATAAGACACTATGAGATGCACGTAAGAGAAGCTTACATTGAAAAGACAAGATATAAGGCACTGTGGAAGTATTTTCAGTTATTAGTTATACAACTAACTTTCAAGTTCTTYGAAGTCATGAAGCTATCAAACTTGAATAAAGGAAAAAGTGCTCAAGAAGTTAAGAGATTTTGGGATGAGGATGTTAGAATAAGGTGCAAGTCTTTGAAATATGCATTATTCTATTTAACAAGATCTTTTCAATATTAACATTGAGCAGAAAGACAAATAACACATCAGTTACAGAACAACTATTTATGCATGATTATGAGCTACTCAGTTTCTGGGGTCTTGATTCTATTCTTACCAGGGTCTTGATTTCTATTCTTTCCCCTAYCCCCTCCAAAAAATCAAATCTGACAGCTGACACTTACCGGACATAGTARTCACTCCTGATGAGAAGGAAGTGTTGGAGAATTGACAAGAAGTAATTTTCAGAAGAAGTATCTTTCAACATATTATACAGCAGATGAAATACTTCATTCACATCAGTGCAAACATTGTTAAGGAAATACAAGGACTTAAAAAACAAACCAAAAAAGACAAAAAAAAMCCCACTACACAACAAAACACCCACCCCACCCCAAACCCAGTTCCCGAGATGTTGTTCATATTGTTCAACTAAAACCTTTCAACACTCTGAACTACTATCCTTATTAGCAAATATCCTTTTTCCACTAAGATTATCCACAGAAACTCTGCTCCCTGTTCAACAATTAAGACATGTTTCATTACTACTCAGAAAAATCATACTACATACTTATCATCATAGAATCCTGTAAACATATTTCACACAAAGCTTTCATTTTCATTCTGAAGTGAGCCAGGCTATTAGTAAATACACACTAGTCAATCGCTTTAATTTCTYAAAGAAGAGTTACCTGTAATTACCTGTTCTGTAATGCAACAACATAACTTGTTAATGACATTATATTCCTCTCATTGATTGTATCTACCTTCCTCTGCTTCTTAAGTAGCAGCTACTACGCTTTTAAAAACTGCAAGCAACCATTCTGAAATTAGGTAACTTGAAATTTACCGCTTCTTCACAACTAGAGAAGGCATGCATCTTAAGTGCTCCAAAACCTACTAGAAATTTTGTTCCAACTTAGTTATCAAAACTCATTTTTCTTCAAACTTATAGTCTTCCATGGGTGTAATTTTATATCTTCATGTATTACAAGCCCRAGTTTAGCTTAGTAAGTGTTATTTATGAAAAATTAATTCAGTTCCCAATGGCTTACATTTGACATGCAAATTTAAGTACTAATTTTCTAAATAAGTGTTTAACAAAAAACGAGTGGAAAKAAATCTGCTTGAGAAAGTCCCTGGTAAGATACACAACTGTGACAAACTGCACACAGAGCATTCTAACGTACGTTTAATAAAGTTACTAAACAATGCAACAAATTAYAACAACATTTCTATAAAGGATATTCCATTTCAGCTCTGATATCATTGAGACGATGCGACAGTTCAATTAAGTCTTCTTCTTTGTTCTCATCAAACACTTTCAGCTGAATATCAAGCTCTTCATTATCCTTATCTTTCAAGCCCTATTTTTCAAGGCATAGTGTATCTTAATTTTCCYTTTTTTAAAGCAATAATTCCCCCCCTTCAAAAGTTATATCATGACAAAATGCAAGGCAGGAGTAAGCTGTAACTCAGTGCCTGGGTTTTTTTTTTTTATTATAATTGCACAGCTGAGAAAATTTAAGGCAAAATATTAGCAAATATAGCAGGTATGGGCTGCAGAACAAACATGAAGCCTTCTGAGTTGAGTTCTCTTAATGGGACATAGTCAGCAGTTTATGCTTCTTTATGTCAGAGTTTCTTTAAAAAATAGCAYAAGTATATTACAAAACATTAATGAAAGTGAACTTAAGAAGCCTAAAGAAGTGTAAAGAAGATATGCTTACAACTTTTGTTATTAAGTTAATCTAGATCATAGCATAAAAACATCCATAGTACATTTAGAAATACTTACAAGAGAAGTTAAAAAAAAAAAAAAATAAAACCACCAAACCAAAAAATAGTACTTGGAACAGGGAAAAATTTGTTTTTCTCGTAAGAAATACAAGCAATTTCTCTCATACACTTAAGAACCAAGTTTAGCTTTCTACTAGGCAAATCGCAAAAAAGGAAACTAGTTCAAAAGCCGTTAGTGTGAATGCACTCCATGCTTTAGATGAAAAYTGGCCTGGAATTGTCATAACTGGATATGCACAAACTGAATGGCAACCATGTATGCTCCCAAAAAAAGTAGAAACTCATACCAATTCTAGTGTTTGAAAACCAGAGAAAGCTACTGTGAATCTGGACAGATTAAGAGAGGGAAATATGGATCCTCCTCCTGATCGTTTTTTGTTCAAGAAAGTCTTATTTCTAAATGTCTTGAAAATTTACCCCTAAGCACAGATGTGACCATGAAGTCTTCTTAAGATGCTTTATCATTAAGAAAGTTGCTTTCTAATGCAAAAAACCTCCTCTACCTTGAACATTCATTCTCTGCATTATTAATGATTCAAGTTCAACGTGTATGKTGTAATTAATACCTTACAGATAAACAAACAGCAAGATGGTATTGACTGTTTTAGTTGATATTACAGCTTACATGAAATATTAATTAACCTTACTAGAGACAGAATTTCAACACAATAGCTGTTCAACATTTTTAGAAAAGATTGTTATCACTAAATATTAATTGCTTTTAAACTCATGTATCTGTATGTCAGTACACTCTACAAAGTCTTCTATCATGATTTATTACAACTCAGTTTATCTGCCACCTAACCCAACCCCAATTCTTAAAGTTTTTAAACATTTATTGATTGTGTAAACTAACTTTCAGTAGATTAAAAAAACATAAGRGCTCTTCAGGCTTTCAGATGTTCTACAGCAAATAAAGACAGCAGATCACATAAATGTATCTACATGATATAAAACCTAAACACATACCCTAAGAAAAATTAACATACACACATCAGTAAGTTTCAAAGCTGAATGTGCTAAAAACAGAAGGTTTTCATTCCTGACAAATGCTGATGATTCAAAACTACATATCTTACAAGTTATAGCAGTATAAATTCTCTTTCAGACAAATATAAGCGGGTACTCTTTAATTTCTCTCATCTTTTGTRAGAAACTACTGAATAGCTTAATTATACATATTCTTGATGTAAGCATCAGAATGGTTTCTTGGTTAAGAGCTATAAATCTACCCCTAAGTCACAAATACTCATACACAACRACCCATAAAGGCATACTTCTGTGCAGCCGCATGAAGACATGCGGTCTCAAAGAGAATGAAGGAGTCGATYTGATTTTTCCTTAAAAACTCCAAAYGCATTTTCAGAAGGCAGATTAGAGAAAAACAGATTTCACAGAAAACAACAGGAATGGTATAYACAAAGAAAGTTAATCCAAGATTGGTTCCRCAGCCAGACTCACAGTCGCTGCATGTGCTTTGAGCTCATTATGCTAAATTTGACTACCCTAATTTAATTTCCAATATATTGACTTGTTTCAACTACCATTCTGGTTTACATAGCTCATGAGAGCCTAAATTTGCAACTATRCACAATGAAAGCAGATTTGGATTGAAAGTCCTTTCCAGGTCTGACCYTCCCCACCCCCATTCTTTCACATCATCTACTCTCAGTAAAACAATTTGGTTATTTTCAATGTTCACAACAGTTGACKGTGATCAATTCCTATATATAAATGACTTACAGGCAGTATTTTCTTCAGGCCACAACGTAAAAACTCATTTCTCAGGTGTATCCTGAAATCAAGATCTTCTGGAGATGTAACAAGGGCGTTGATGAGCTGCATACATGCTACCTGTTATCGGAAATACAGGCAAAAACTTTTAGTATGTATAGAATGAAAATAAATACTGTATTTGACTATTTCAGTTAATTATAAAACCAAATGTCAAGAGATGAATATTATTTATTATGTGGCACACATGCAACACTTGACTTTGGTTAATTTAAGCAACATCCAATACTGCTCTGTTTTCATATTGTGAGTGCTTCTACTATGTCTAAATTGTAACACATAAAAGATCATACTTTATTTCAGAAAGTTATTCCCACACTACAGTTCCACATTGCAACTCCTTCTCTTTCTCCTCAGTATTCACCAATTTGAAAACAACCTGTTTTTACAGTAATCAAAAATTTAAAAGAAACATCAACAAAACCACCCCAAAACCACCCATACACAAAATGATTCACATCACCAGGTGTCTTTTCTACTCCTGCACAGCATTTTTGCAAAATGCCTGAAGTCTCAGGATACTGGCTAATGCTTTAATTGAACAGCTGTGCACTTGTAATTGATTTACTTTAAAACAGGTAGACAATAGCATAATACCAAAAGTGCTGATTCACGTTAAGAGACTAAAATGGGACTCCAGGGAAATACCAACTTTGGTAAAAGATGTTAACTGCAAATAGAAGTAGCATTAGAGTAGAAAAAATAAATAAATAAAAATCAATAGCTGCAGAGAAATAAGTCAGATAAAAGCACCCTTCCTGTTTTAATTACATTCTCTATTTAGTTTTAATGGAACACCTTATGGAGTCTTAAATATCTATTAAAACACTCTTTCAAAGGCAACCCCTTTATATAGCTGCATCTTCAGATAATGTAGTATCATCATGCTCGCTTGAATGATTCTTGTTATTTTACTACTATGACATGCCTTAACAAGCCAAAGTACATGTCCAATCTGAAATTAATAGAGAGAAGAGGTGCCATCTGCTATGATTGCTTTTGCCAGAAGAGACTCTGGCTTAATGGCTTGTGCTAATACATTACAAGTAAAGAACGGTTTTGTCAGAAACAAGTTAATGAGTCTTGCAACTGTACCTTTACTGACATATAAGGGGGGTAGGAGGAGGGCCTGGGCAGGAAGGAATGTTGTGTGGTTGTTTTTGTTTGTTTTAAATCAACAAGGTCATAAAGTAGGAGACAACCTCAAAATGAATTCTTTTGTGATAGCATTATTAAGATTAGGATGTCATTTACAAAAACTTATTGAGCATCATTAACTCATTAGCTCTGAAACAAGAACTACTGATGGTAAACATAGCATTAAGACAACCATAGCTGACATATATATGATCTAATAACGGAAAAAGGTATCCCTTCCATGCAGGTGTATCTGCCCTGCTTGCATTCTACTTTTCCATATCTTTCAGCCATGGTAGCTGAAATACAAATTTACAAATACTGTATTATGAGAAGGAAATAAGTCAAAGTCATCCTTTAGTAGGATATTCAGCCACTTGGTCTCTATGTAAACACTTGCAGTTACCAAAAAGAGGCAATTAAAAAAGCTTGCGTTCTAACAGCAACCAAAACTCTTGGGCTATTCAGGTGTATACAGAGAATAAAAAACTCTATCCGCTGACACAAAAGCAGCAATGAACACGTGACATAGGACATGACTCAATAAAGATCACTGGCACAGAAGACTCTTTTTTTTATTTTCTAAAAAATTATTTTAAAAAYTCACTAGATTATCCCTAGAGATGCACCAGTGGCTGATGAAGGGCAGATGTCAAACACACACCAAAGAATGCACAGTTCTTGTTGAGCAGTGATATCCTGCTGCACACTACCAATCTCAACAGCTACCCTGCCAAAAATGGACACACCCCATCCACATGTGTCATYGTTATTATATATATGAATATTTAAGAGGCTGTGTATACTGCTGCCAAAAGTCCCAGCAGTAGTAGCACAGCTACGTATATATCTTAGAGATTTCTTACAAATAGAAGAAATGTGCATGCCTATCCTAAGGGAACAGTGTTACATTTTATAACACAAAGACTCAAAAGGACAGGTTAGCATAAAAAGTAAATTACTACACTCTGCCCACAGGGCAATTGCACTGTAGTTCCTGAAGTAATTCTTTTCAATACATGACTTTGTATGAAAATTAAGCACTCCCTGCACAAAGGTAGTTACATTAAGCTATGTGTCTATCTTCAGCAGACTACAAAGCCGGTATACTGAAGGTGAAAGCTATAAAAACATATACTTGACACTGATCAGTTTTGACTGTGGCTTATTTCTGTTTAATGTAAGAGGATGGCTGTGTTAAGAGGATGGCTATGTCGGATGACACTGAGCTTTAAATATCTAAAACTAKCAGTTTTACTCCCACTGAATTTACTTCTCATATTACTAAATAATTAATGAATTATCACTGTCCTTGTGTCATTCATTTTTCAAAAAAAGGTCAACCATTCAATTTACCAGAGATAGGTTAAATCCTAGCCTAAGTTGTCATCACCAAGGAGAATGACAACAAGTTACCAAAATCCTTCATCGCCAAATAAAATTTTTGACTGCAGTTCCTCAAAAATTTCAGTACAAAAACCCCCTTCAAAATAGTTAACTATTTTAAGAAGATCTATACTTATCTATTTCTTCATTCAGTAATATTACAAAAAGGTGAACAATGCTGGAAGTATGTTCCTGCCACAGGTACTTTAAACAGTAAGATAGTTGAAGTGTGTGCTCAGTTAAGGCATTCCAGTTGCGGTTCTAAATTAAACTCAAATACTTCAAGAGCACAACACAAACTCGTTCTGTCTTTTTACAAATATATTACTTCAATGGAACTATTTCAAAGCTGTAAGTACAGGAGTTTTTGTTTACTTTGGATGGGGCAAGACTGGGGGGGAAGGGATGTTTAAACAAGCAATGCAACTTAGGCGTACTTTTTCATGCTTCTTCCCTAAACCCAAAAGATATACAGGGAGCACTGCACCCAACTCCTTAAACTCCAACTTCCTCAGGGCTCCAGTAACAAACAACTAAAATATTTCAGAGGACAGACTGAGAAATGGATTTTTTTGGTCTACTAAACCACACAACATTCCCAGTCAAGAAGATTAAGCAGTGACAACGATAATAAAATGCTTTCACAGACTTATTACCTGAGCATTACATCTGGCATCCAAGAAAAAGAATATCACTAATTACTCTCTTTTTATTAAGGTCAAGACTTTTTAACCCTATTTTTGGGACAAGGAAGTGAGTTTCACGGTTTCACACCATTAACAATTAGAAAATCTAGTATCAGCAGGCCATTTCTATTTATTTTTCCCCTTTTTTTCTGAAAACTAGAGTAATAGCACTGGAAGATTTTTCTGGTAAATAATTTAAAGATCATAAAATAATACACAGTCTTCTAGTATTTTAGATTATTTCTGAAGTATTAGTAAGCATATAAAAAAGTAAACCCACCTGCAGTTGTAAGAATTCATGGTTTTCCAGTCCTTCAACAATCTGAGAAAAACGTTCCCTATTGTGCCTTTCAGCAGCAGTCGTTATAGCACCTAAAAGCTTGTCCAGACTAAGAGAAAGATAAAMTGTCACAAAGCCTACCACAGTCAACTTTCTCATTTTAAAGATACTTAGACCACTATTTACACAAGACTTTAGTGTACTGACAAAGAATCTGAATGCATTTATCTACACTTATCTATATAAAGTTGAAAACAAACCAAGAACCAAGTGTTAAAATACATACAAGATTAATGCTGAATTAAAAAAAAAGGGTGACATAAATTATTGTGACATTCAGCTAAGAAACAACCAATGAGGGGAAAAAAAAAAAAAAATCACTACCTTTGCAAGACTGTGCACTAAGTACTAGCTGACGTGTTTGACCTCTGGGAATTCTAACACATTGTCTTTCCAGAAATCAACATGTTTCTATCTATTTATTGCATACAAAACATGGAGTTTGCCATTTTTAACCTTCAGTAAACTAAGACAYTAAATAATTTAAAGCAAACATATGTCAACTGATTATCTCTGTTTTAAAAAGCTCATAGAGATGTGCTAGATAACTCCATAACCTGGACTATTCAAAACTTCAGCTATAAAAGTAAACTTTTTGCCCCTGTCAAATTTGTTATGTTTAGGGAGAGGTGGTATTTTAATAAAATCCATAATTATATTTATTTCTATCTTATTAATATTATCTTCTAAACTAATTAAAAAATCTTAACGTGTGGTGTCAAATCAGTAATTTTCAAATACGGTAAGATCATCTCCCCTCCTTAGGGGAGATGTTGCAATCTCAATCCTCCCCATAATAATAGGCTCAGTAGTGCTCCATGCTAACACACATTGTTCTAAATTGTCTTTAAATCTGACAGCTTTCCTTGTGGCAATTAAAAGTTCACAATTCCCGATCATACTCATCAGGGATATATGAAATAATTTATATATACTTTTTTCAGCAGCCATTTATGAATAGTTATGGCTCATTAAGTTTTCTCTTCTCTATAGTAAGCAATCATAGTCCCTTCATACCTCCACTTAAGCCACAGTTTGTAGTTCTCTGCTCATTTGCTTTTGTCTGATTTAATATTGGATTAATGCATCAGAACAGGTGAAAGTGTCTTTTCATTTAAACTACATTAGGAAAGTAAAGACTTAACAGGTTACATTTGTTTTATTGACAAGTTCTCTCACCTGTGTCCAAACCAACAACTCATGAGTGGTCAAAAAAAAAAAGTTTCAATATCTTACTTACATATTTTCCTCTCCAACAATGCAGATAGCAGAAAGTATTTTCACTGTTTCGGTCATCATGTGTGGTTGCTTTGGATCAATTGCTCTTGACAACAGCAAGAGACTTCTTTCATCTCCTAGAATCCTTTGCAATCCATACTTAAAGAAACAAAAAGCTTACAGTGAAAAGACTGTAATTGCCCCGAATACTCATCATCATCTTTGGGCATCAGATCCTTAGGAATCCTCGCACTCCCTCGCCCCCATATGAAGTTTGGCAACACTCTACTAAAACCTTCTGGGTATTACTGCCTGGGGACACAAGTCAGTCTTCCCCATCTTACATTTGAGGCTTTCTCTTAAGAAAGTGAGTGAGTCAGCTCCTAAGGAAGATACCGTATCTTGTAAAATCAGGTATCCACCAAAAGACAAACCAGTTTTTATTTTCTATCTATATCTGAAACACCTCAACTGTATGAAAAAAATCTTTTTTTTTTTTTTCCCTGTAACTGTAACAGCTCCCGGCAAGTCAAAATAATATTTTCCACATAATGACCAATAGAGGTTGAAATTCTTTTTTGACACAACTATCTTCTTTTATTTATTATACATTCTATATCACTTTCTGTACAGCTAAATCAAAAACACATACACACTGGCATTTATTTAAAAGTAGCATTATTTTTCTTTTTCGTTTTCATTAACTACAGGTTAGTTGGTAAATCAGATATCTAATTGTTTGAAGTTACACTTTAAGTGTAGGAATAGCGGGGGGAGGAAGCATGTGACCATTTAAGTTTATTTTTCCCACTTCATCAGATAGACTAGTCTGTAAGTGAGATTTTACTCAACTGAGTAACAGCAGTTAAAAGTAACTTTAACGCACAGTTATATTTGTTACAGGTAGGGGGGAATAAATCATTATAACAACACTTTAGATTTTGCTATGAATAAAGCAAAACGATAAATTTAACACATCAACTTGTAGAAGCAGTACTCACACTTTGTGAACAGGAATAACGCATGTTAGAAACAAGTTAGATACAACTTAAACTAGACCAAAGTTTTATCCTTTACCCACTACCTACCAACTTAAACTGTTAATAAAAATATATTAAGTCATACTCAATTTAAAATCAGGTGAAAAGTACGTTATATTAACAAAAACAATTGTACTGAAATCAGAGTTTAGAAAGAAATATTTTCCTTTCACAAGCAATTAATTTCCTAATTCACTTGCCTTAAATCCACACTATCATCCTGTTTGTGAAATATTTTACTTCCATAAATCGATAATATYTAACAAAACTAACACAAAACGCATATTCAGAAGGTTTATGAACAATACTCTCAACAAAAAGTTACACTAACTTTACGACATACATTTCTAAAGAGTCAGCTGACACTGGATATACAAGCTTTCATTCCTTTTCTGAGATTCAACATGCTACATAGATCTTGAAGTCAACAAAAACCAATCATGCTAGAAGTATCTGAATTTAAAATATTTCTTACTTTATTGTTCATAAATGCTTTGAGGCACTGGATAAGTTTATGTTGATTCTTCTTATCAATACTTTCTTGCCTTGAAAGGAAGGAAAATAACGTAAGTACAAAATATCTTCACAAGCTCCCCCACCCGTCCCCTTCAAAAGATCCGAGTCCTTACTGTTTCTTGTCCAGAAGCTTTTCCAATACATCCAGCAGAAGTCCAAGACCTTCATGTCCAAAATTGTTAACCCAGCTGGAAAAAGGAAAAAAAATGCTTTTAATTATTTCTTAATCAAATGTAAAACTTGCRAAGTTATGTCTCCAACACTGCTTGCACATCTCTTCATAGACACTGCTTTAAGTCTCACTTCCCAGGAAGACCTGATGAATCATTAAGACAAATGCTTAGTTCCAACAACTAGAAGTTGTTGAGAACCACTGTGAAAGGTGACAAGATATTGCAGACAGTTGCAAACATTTCACTTACCCTTTTCCAGTGTGCTGAGAATTACTTTCTCATGCCAAGAAGTATTAGCATTATTACTCTGGTTTCAACAAAAACCCCACAATTCTTTATTGCTAAGCAAAAACAGCATGATGAAAACGACAGCAGAAATTATTACTTACCTGACTGGATTGCTTGTCAGAGACACTCTCAAAGACTCTAGACAATTAAGAAGCTTTTCCTCTGAAATTCCAGACCGCAATTCATGAATATATTCTTGCGAGGACAGTGTGCATTCATGCTTGCTGTTTTTTAGTCCACCCTATCACAGAAGACAGAATGCTGCTTAATGTTATATCGATCATAGTAGAGTTTAGATGATAACATGTAAGGCCAATATTTCTGCGTGAATTTTAAAATCGCCATTTTCCCTGTACAACCATTAAAGACACATGACTTGAGTTTGATTTGTAGTAAGTGTTTAATAGTTTAGGTTTTGTATCACAAGGGTAAATATTTTTCTGGAATCTTCTTCACTTCTTTCAGTAAAGTGCATGTTCTACATCTTTGATATAAAAATTTAATTCCATCATTCAATTGGATTAACATGTYTAACTGCTACACACTCTCATTTAACATCTACTTCACAACTCTGTAGTAGAAACATCCATAAACAGGGAGACATAAAAACCCCCACACTTATTAAGCTTGTCTGATCATTCCGACTGTACCTGTCTTCTGTTTTAAAAAAGCTGTGCATTATCACTATGGATATATCCTGACTCTCAAATTAATTCTCTCTTCTACAGAAGAAAGAAGAAGATAAGCCATTGAAAATGACTTTGAAAAGGAGCTGGTATCCACCAGCTGTTAAATCAGTGTTTTTAAARTCATGCAACTGCATGACTCAATGATTTCTTGCTGTACCATAATTGCATGTTTGGCCACTAATCGAGATCTCTGGAGGATCTTGTTTGCTACAAAAGAATCATATGGAAGATTTGACAAAGAGCTCATCTCCCTACTAAAGCGTCATTACAGAAGAATAACTACCTACAAGGTATTTCAGTATTAAAATGCCTGATAATCAGTTTTTAGAGCTGTAGTATTCAAAACCATGAACAATATACAAAACATTTTACCAAAGGGTGCAACTAATCTTTTGTACAGCTCTGACAACTTGCAGAAAAGTAGGCGTATCTCAGAAGAGTTGTTACCATTAATATACAGTTCCTAAAGCTCCTTAGCTCTAAATGGTCTATTGAAGAGAACCTGATAAAGACGTGTCACGGGTTTAAAGACAATATGAAAAATGCCTGACCTATAATAGGATTTATATGTATTTGGTTTTAATTGTATCAGGAACTTCTCTGACTACTGTAATCTTCTAATTGTCTGTCTTTCAAAAAGTTACACTTTTTATGAAGTTTCTAGTTTGCTCTATTCAAATTCTTACCATTCGTTTTCCAAAAATGGCACTAAGTATGTCTGATGACAAAATGACTTGTCTATATTTAAGTTAATAATTATAACCTACATACATGCCAGTATTAATTCATATAACAGAACTATGTAAATGTTCACAGTGTACTTTCAGATTGTTTGTCCTCACCTCAACAAAACAAAAATCTGACACAGATTGTGAATGCATTAAGACAAGTATCCTTTGGACTGTGTCAGCTTTGAAGGTGTTTCTTGCTGCCACGCATAGCACCTTTAGCTGGACAACGCATGCGAGTTTTACATCAAAGAACCAAGACAGACATAAAGATGAGTAAATAGGATATAAATCTGTCACTACCAACCTCCTTAACAAACAGATGCTCTTCCACCGAAGGAAAAGGAAATAAATGGGTGGAGGTTATCTTTATAAGAGTTGGAACTGACTTTAAATCAGAGAAATATATTAGCACTACATATTAAAAATCGTAATAGTACAGAAAAATCATTACTCTGAAAGACCATAAGGTGAAGAACTAGAAAACAGGAACAGCTTTATGCCATTCATTGCATTGGATGGAAACTGAAAAAGACTATATGTCTAACTAACGTACACCATCTACACAATACTGGATACAGTTCTCATCATTTCAGACAACAGCCGTTCCCAAAACCCTAAAAGAAGAAAACAGAAGCACTGCTGTAAGCCACAAAATCTATAAAGAGATGAGATCATGGAAACTTCCATCAAACGTCATTACATGTTAAGCTGGACCCTGAAAACCACTCTGGAATGCAAGTTGTATTTGTTTTTCCAAAAAGATTATCTCCTGTGGTTAGCCCTTCCACTGTAGTCTGCTGCAAGCTTCAAAGGAGATACCTATTCAGATGAGGCATGTAAGGTCTTTGCTACATTTTCTTTCATATTTAAACCAAGGTGTGCTCTTGCTGCCTCCTCTTTCTATGTGTCGAGGACATTAGTGAGGCTCCTCTACTCTGTCTAGCCCCATGTATTCAGAAGACCTATGACTCCCTCAAAAACAGTTAAAAGAGGTTAAAAGTTAGAGGAATTGGCAGCATGATCTCCTAAGCCTCCTTACCCTGCCTTACAGAACAGGCATACTTCTCTGTTGTGTGACTAAGCACTTTTASCTGCATAGCAATAAGGAACCATTTTTCCCCTCCACTTCAAAACAGATGATCACTAAAGGTGGCTCATAAAAACCCATTCTCAAAACCTTTCACCCAAATACTCCAATTCATGCTAGAGAATTCTCAGCTTAACAGGATTACTTTCTGTTACTTTCTGCAATCAACTTCTCATCTCAATCCACTCTTACCTCTAGCCATGATAACTGGAGTGCTACAACCAGGTGCTATTTCTTTTATTTCCYTATTCAAAGAGGGTTTGATTCGAATACTATTTTTGAGCAACGCTATGCCTTTACATGGATCAGATTCTAACATATACACTTCTCATTTACTTTAAGGTACAAGGTCTCAGTGAAAGTTATGCTTTATATGAGAGCATCTAATAAAGATTAAGGCAAAAGCAAAGTACAAAGAAACTCAGATGGTTAGGTCCCACACCAGAACTTGTCTTAGAGATTACTTTATGACCAGTCACTTTCACAGTATTACAATTAAGGCATAGAATTATTCATTCATGACAACTCAAATGAAAGCCTGGACCACACACTGAAAATGCTTCTCTGAGGAAGTTAGAAGCRATGAAGTTTTAGTGAAAAACTTAGCTTAAGGGAACTCCTAGAAGTCCCACAAAAACACAAGTATATAAAAGAAAACCTAACTTGCTTTCCATTAAGGAAGTAAACCTAATCAATTCAAATCTGTGTGTAGGACACATTTCAGGGTTTAAGGGACAACAGTGACAGAGAGACAGGACAGACACCCTACAGTGCAGGATACAGTGAAAAATTAATTTAAGCAAAGTTTTCTCTCTACAGAAACTTTTTTTTAATATTTAGAAAACCAGGCAACAATTAAACATTCTAGATATTTTTATTTCAGTTTATCTTACTCTACTTTGACTCCAGGTGATTTCAAAGTTGCTATATAGACAAAGAAATTCCTCACCCAGGACCTTCTTAAATATTAGAAGGGACTTAGCAAATGTCCAGCTTTATACACTACTCAGATGTGCCAACAGAGGCCTGTAAACAAGCTTGAGAAACAATATCTAACAAAATGGGAAAGGAAAAGCATTTTGTCCTCTGTGGGGAATAAGCAGATACTCTACCTACTTGGTGGTAAAGAACTGTGAAGCACACGTGAACCAAATGGATGGGATCTAACAGTTAAAATACAAGATCTGAAAAACCTGCACAAACTACTCCCCTTTGAGGCACCAGACAATTCAGACCTCATTAAGTCTTAAGCTAAAGCCAAGTTCAGCTGAAGAATTTATAAGTATATCCCTTCCATGAGACAGTGTTTACTAAACTGGCTGGCAGCCAGTACACGRAATAGAAATCTCATAATATCATAGGTGGTCACTTCTACCCAATTCACCATACCTGTTCCATAATTTAGGGAGGGGGGGAATCACTCTTTAGACAGAAACAAGTAACTGGTACCACCATAACTATTAAAGAAGTGAAAGTAATAACTTGCACTTCCCCCCACCCCCRCCAATGACTAACTGAAGAGTTTTTGCATACTATCTATTAATACAATTCTGTTTCTATCTCAAGTAAAGAAACCACTATATTTTAATTAGAGTATAATAACAAAGTCAGATAAGACAAGTTGTCTGGGGGAGGTGGGGGTGGTTTATTTGTTTTTAGGAAAGCAATAAAAGCGTTTTCAATGATTTTTTTTTTTAAAACCACATATACTCTAGTTGTTGCACATTTGACTTGGAAAAGCAGTATCCTTGTTCAAGCTATGAGGAAACACTATCAGCTCCTGAACAAGAAATTGGATGTTTATACAGTTCATACRCACTTCACCCTGTAGATATTAGCCAAACACATTAATTTGACTTATTAAAAACAGAACTAACAAGCTAATTCTACTTTAGACATCTACATTAATGCCATACAGATAAACAGATGCACAGCTGCCATTTCARTGCAATTATCATTGTCTATAAAAGCAAGGAAAGGTTACTTTGCAGGCAGCTAAAATGACAAGTAGGCACCAGTGCTTGAGATCCCAAGTAAAACTCAAATAAGTTAAAGCGCTAAACTCCCCATTAACAGGCAAACCTCTTCTCTGCAATTGTCACTACAACACAACAGTACTAGCTTCATCAGCCCAAAATTCTTGTCCTCCCTAACAACAGTAAATCTGTAAATCTTCAGGAAAATAACTACATATGCCAGCAGATGCAATCTACTCCCAAAGGATGAATCCTATAAAAACATATACTGAAAAGAAACACAGCAAGATGCATGCGTTCTTTAAGCAATAATACGCAGAAGCCATACTCTAAGAGTGACATTTCTTATTTTACTATTTTGCAAGTTATCTGTGCAAAAACATGCTTTAAATGCCTAACTTTTCTTGCTCTCCATCAAACTYTGAATTAAAAGGCATGGGGAAGAAAATAGATATTACAGAGTTTCTCCACTACCCATTCCGCATACACCAGTTTCCTTTATAAAATAATCTCTTCACAAAGCAGCTGTTCAGGCTAATTCGTATCATAAGGAAATTACATGGCAGAAGGAATTATTTGAAACAACTCTCCAGTTCAGTGTGTTAAAAGACAACAACTTTTCCTCTCAAAAATCAAATACTTTTAAATACCTTCATTGTGCTTACGTATTTTCCCAACTAGCATACGAACCAGTACCATGTACAAAATTAAGAAGTACTGGTGAATACAGACAGAAAAGTCTGTTTAAAGACCACTCTGATTAAAGCTAAGCCAACAGCAATTTCTTTACCCCTATGCGCTACATCCTTATATATTTAAGTTCATCTGAAGTAATGATTAAACCGTTTTAAGTCATAGRTTGTTCTTTATTCTTTTTACTACACAATAGAAGTACTGAATATGACCTAAGTAGAAAGCCTTGCAGAACCTGAAAAGCCTGTTTKGGCTGCAATCAAAAACAAAGTCCATCCATAATTAAAAAGTACATCTTTGATTTCAGCCATCATTTAAAATGTATATGTAATTATTCCAAAAAAAATCCTTTTTTCCAGGAAACAAAAATTTGCTGAATTCAGTCCAACAAATTAAGTCCCAAATACTTGTTTAAAAAAAAAAAAATCACTAAATTCTACCATGACTTAAGATAAAATGTAGCTGAGCACTTAATAAGAGAAAAGTTATCTGTGAGTGATCTCATCTTATGCTTATTAATTGACCTTATGAATCCTCTATGTTAATTTTATTCTCACACTGATATCCAGCAGCTGACATTTCCATGATAAACTATGAATGCTAACAATTAGGACATTAAAAAAATCCACATCTAAACAGAATGGAGTAAGCCAAATACTGTAAATTTAAAGTTTCAAGTGATTGCCTTCAATAAAAAGCAAGACAAGTCTAAATTATATTTGTTGCTCACAATGAACACATAAGTTCTCAGTGAGTCTGAAGTATTTGGAAATAGATTCCTGAAAACTTAAACACAGATCCCCAAAAGTGCAATCAATGATCTTATACTGGTAAGATAAACATGATTGAGATAGTTGATAATTATTTTGATAAAACAAGGATTCAGTTATGCCCATTGAACTTTTAACTCAAAAGTCCAAAATATTCCAGCCTAATCTCTAAAAATGGAAGTGTATTCATAAGAAAAAATAAAACTATCATGTTCGTACTCACCGGAACTTTACTTCCGACTATCTGCATGCAGTGGTCAGCCAAGAGAGGTTATTGTGTAAAAAAGATAATAATAATACATAAATAAACACAGCGAAGTAYTTAGTAGGATGTAGCATCACACAAATTTTTCAGTGTTTAATCATTAGTAGTAGTTACATTCTTTTATTACTTTATCAAACTGTTTAAGAGATACAGCTTCTCAACAGRAAAACAGTAGTTCTACTGTAAGAAACTAATTTGAAATTCTTATGTTCTGCTGCTGAATCATCAGTATTTTACACATTTACAAACATATAACTAAATATCTAGCTTGACATCTACATCTTGAAAGATTAAGAAATATGCCATCTTGTTGAAATTATCAGGTCAAATATTTTATATATGACACTGACAAAACTACAGAAAAAACTAGTGGCATACTGACTTTCTTGAACATATAACAACTTCATCTATTATGGAGCTTTTGATCCATTTAGATGATGTCATCACTGAATTTAATTAAGTTTTCATAACCAAAAACATAGCCTACAGTTATAAACCTAACTTGCATTTCAGAAAGTCTCATGTGGCATTTTTCTTCAACTGCTCAGTATGGATGCTTTTAATTACATGGATAATTAAACAGTGATTTACAGAATGACATCTTCTCTTTTTTACCATGGAACAGCATCTCTGCATATTCATGAACAAGAATTTGACTTTACACAGAAAAAACTCTGCAGAAATGCAGCACATCTCTGCCCTGTTCTATTACTTTACACAAATTACCATGTTCCTGTGAWCACCAGGACTACGGACTTCTGTCTAAATATTGTAAGCCTTTCCTTGTCAGCTATTTGCTGCAATCTGATAGCAGCCAGTTTACTGAATAACCACTTTTATCTGGTTAAGAGCCTGAGACGTATGATTTTATTCTGAGATCTGAATTTGATTGTATCTGTTCAGGCTCTACCTGCTTCATTTTCTACTCTTATCCCTTCCATCATTCTTTTAGGAAGTCTTTCAGAAGACAGAAGTCCCTGCAAGTCTTTCCCAATCACCTCTTCTCTCCTCTTCCTGATGAGGCTTCCTCTAGAAGCAGAAGATGGACTATCATCACCAGACAATTTCTTTTCCTAATTTACCACCTTCTTCTCTCACCAATGTTCAACTCATTCAGTATAAGAGGTCACCAAGTTCAGTTCTGAAACAGGATTCTGAGCCTTCACCATTTCCCAAGTATAATTTCCATGGTCAACAATCTTTCTCTTCAAGTGAGAGAAGAAATCAGTAGCACAGATAATCACTTCACATGAAAGCATCCAGCTTATTAGCTTCTATCTTATTAGCTCCATTCCCCAAGGAAAAGGAAAGCTTTTTGTCATCCATTGAAAACCAAGGTTTCTTTCTCACTGAATTCTGAAGACAGTACAGTGTTTCAGAAAAGCGTGGTCAACATGCTGCAGATGGCACACAAGGCAGAGAAAATGAAGCACCAAATTTAAAAATAATTTCGTTAAGACAACATCAGCAAATGAGAATGATATTTTCAAATAAGTGGGGAGAGCTCAAAAGCCTAACTAAAACAAACATGAAGTGAACTGGAAGAAAAGTCACATCAACTGTTAAGTGTGCTTTGTAAGCTCTAAGCAGAAGAAAAGGCCCAAGAATTTTCAGTATAAAAGACAGATGAAAAATTATCTGTGACCAATGAAAAAGGTAGAAAATTTTAAGAAAGATCATTTTGAATGCGACCAGCATTTTCATGGAAGACAAGCCTGAAGATGGCCTGAAGAAAAGTAAGTTTGACAATTCATGATGCAGTAAAAATTGGTTAGGGCTTGAACTCAACTAAGTAGAATAGTAGCTTAATGAACAGAAGACGAAATTAACAGTGAAAATGAGGTTTTGCTTTATTGTAAGATCCCAATCAACATTTTACAACTGAACTCTACTTTCTGTGTTTTTTTAAATCAGTTAAGATGCTAGTTATTTAAAAGCTAAATTAGGGTGACACACTACAGAAAGGTCATTCATRTTTCTGAATAACCTTAAATTATTCCATTCAAATGCTGTGATTCAATTGCAAGAAGGACCTACCAAAACACACAAACTTCAATACAAGTCCTTTTTCCATTAGGAAAAACATTTTGCATATGTATAAAACATCCATACTGGCGCTGACTTAAGTTCAGAGCGCACATTCATGTATGATGACATTTTGGGATTTGATTTTTTTTTTTTAAATTGTTAGTACATTTTGGCAAACATATCTCTAGTTCTGTTAAGTTTCCCATGCTGCAGTGCTTATGGTGGCAGTAATGCAATCTGTTAAAATTTCCAGCAGTTAGACATGCAATGGTAGCCATGCTTTTCTTACTCAGGTACAAAATTATGGTACTTGAGGCAGCTACACTTCAGTATCTATATATAKAGAGAGATCACCACTGTCCAACTACGTTTTGGGAAATAATTGCAAGTACTTCCATTGTGAAAGTTTCTACTGCTTCAATAAAATATTTCTGCTTACTAAGAAAAACTTAAGATTTAACATTGATCATCAAGTGAAGACAAAAACCTTACAGCACATAATCAATAGTTCCCAAAGATAGTCTAGGCAAAGTATATTAGCAGGAAATTTCATAATATTCACTGCATACGCTCGAATAATTTCCGTGTTTAGCTAGACCATGCTTTAAGCACTGGATTCCTTCTAGGACAGATTAAAGGACTGTGGATTTTAAGATGAACTYGGGCAGGAACATCACTCCTCTCAGAAATGAAATCACCATTTTCACACTATAATGCAAGTTTTTCATCACTTAAGTTTATAATGTTCAATGCAAAGCATTTGCATTTAATAATTGCATGCCACTGTAGTTCTAATTTTTTGAAATTTAACCCTGTAGAGCTGATTTTAAAGGTTAAAAGAAAAACAAGTCAACTGTACTGCTTGCAGTCCATGCTTAATAGATTCATTAGGCAGACACCAACATCATCTTAATTGGCAGTTTATTTCACTACGAAACAGATTATTATTTAATGTTATCTGTATTTAGCACTCAGACTCAGCTCTGTAGAACTGCTAGCAGTGCTACCATTATGTATTTGAACAATTATTGCACACAGTCTTCATTTCCAGTAACCTTTCATTGCACGCAATAACTTAAGTGTGAAAAAAGATGAGATTCATCCTAATTTCCAAATAAAATCATATGCATTACCTAATTGTATTGAAGAACTACGCTAATAGCAAATGTTATCACTTGAAGCATACTGCTGTCCATTGGATACACAAAGCTACCCCACACACACACTTCTCCCCAATACTGCAATACATTTATAGTTTCTCAGAATTCACCACTAGCTTCATTAAAATTCTTTATACAACAAATAGTGGCACAAATCAGGATAAAACCTATTTCTACAGAAATCACAACACATCTCTCTCTCTCTCTCTCTCTGTTTCATCCAACATTCATGATTTTTCGTGGCATATTGTCCTTTTACTTAAGAACTGTATTTGCCACAGTCAATTTTTAGCACACAAGAAGCATTACTGTTATATTTTATAATTAATTAGTACTTATAGTCCCACTACTATTAGTCCCACTGCAGAAAATAAATTGCAGCTCTTCACTATTTGAAATTGTACTTCTCCACCTCAAAACATGTTGGGGCATCCAGCTGTTCTCTTACACTTCTGGCACCCCGAAACACACAGACTTCAAAAATTCTGCATGAAGGATCCATCAACTAAGGGTTAATCAATCAACTTAAGTACACAGAATGAGCAACACAAATGAAAGGTCTGAATATATTTTTTTTTCTACTCGAAATATAAATTGAAACTCATTTTAAGACCATCTTTTCACTAAAGGAATCATTTTATTTACCTTCAGAACATTTCTTAGCAGAATATTTAACGCAGTCTTCAAGCCAGCTACCGTACTCAACATATTCAAATTAAGCCAAAATACTGACTTTACTTCAATTTTATATACTTTCAATATTTTAATTCCCTGTTCCTAACACTGCAAATCATACATCCAGTGTGTWTGTCATTACTGAAACCATAAAGTCATGCTATCCCTTCCAAGAACTTCCGGTACCAAAAATTTATAAGATGAATTCCATAGAAATATGCTCAGGTTCCATCCATTACTCTACATCACTGGATTTGCAATTTCTTATGGTTTACAAGAAAGCATCAAGTTTTTACATTGCCCAACAACTGAAATACAAACTAACCCTTCAGATGCAGCTGCAAGCATTTAGAAGTATATTATTAAGTACAGATTTATTGTTTTTTTTCCCTACCATTCTTAGAAGATAAATCCAGACAAAAAAATTGAAAGTTACAAGCTTGAAAAGCATAACTCATGAAGCTAAGCTTCTTAATTTCATCTGTTTTGGAGAGGTGACTACTTACAGATTTGGCAGTTGCAGAAATGTATTGGACAACCATCTCACGTTTTGTGGTCAAGTCTTTATCTCTTAAAGGAGCTTTACGCTCTTCATTTAGATTCATGTCTTCCTGTAAAGAAAGAGACCACACAACATCAAGATTCTATTTCATGCTTTTTATTAGTCTTTGTTATTTTTATACTTCTTTTCTTAAACAAACAGCTCATTTTTAAACAAACAGAAGTGACTTTTTTCAGCTTATCTGTGTTTCAGTTTGTTTCATTCTGAGCTACCCGATTTTCTTATTTAATTCTGTCACTTCAAGTGTTCACTGTTTTCAAGACTTACCCRAAAGTATAATTGCATCAAGGGTAATTATCATTACTGAAATTTGGCTCAAGAAATAAAACTAGAGGACAAAAGAAAAAATTCTACACCAAGTTCATCACAAGTGTTAACTCTTCTGAAGTTTCTTTGTTTTTTATAAAATCTTACCGCAATGGACACCATTCCTGCACTATCTAACCAGAAGGCTGTTACTACATAGATTATTAGCTTGTGGCAGGGGTAGATGTGAATGTGTTGCAACTGATGTATTTAAAACAAACCTAAAAATCCAAATCTTCTGCTAGATTAAATCTAAAAATGCCTGTTTCAACTTAATAACTGATTAAATACAACATGTAGTAATTACTAGTCTTTCCATTAAAAGTCAAAGTAACTTCAGATTAGCAACTAAGACCAGTAAATGTTAYTATAATAATTTACTAGCTAACAGCTTTCTCAAAGAATTATTAGTCTCTGAAAGACAGACCTATTGCCTGCTTCAACTAACATTACTTGGAAAAGTTAAAAATTAATCCCTTAATTTAACAAGCAAATCAAGTAATCAACACTTATCCAATCTTTCAAAAGAGATTCATAACTTCATTGAACAGAGTAGAGCTRCACAATGGAACAGGACAGTTCTTAGGCCATACTGACTATGGAAGTTCATAACAATTTTAAAGAATGATACAGAAAGCGCTATTCTAACAATACTCAAAAGACTGCATTTCCTGATACTTCATGTATCAACACCAATGTACATTGCAGAATTAATACACACCTACTTCAAAAGTTTGTTTCTGTATTACTAGTAGAAAAGCTTGCTTGTGAATAGAATCACAAACCTCGACAAGTGATCTTAAGACAGAAAATATTCAAGACCATACAAAAATTCAGCTTTCCATAAATTAAGATTTTATTAATGGAAATTACTATTTTCCAAAGGTATTTACTTACATTTATTAAAATTAAAAACTATCCTTCAACAGCTATGCTATGTCCTCCCAAGTAGCTAATATTTCCAAAACGACGACATTTGAAAAAATCACTCCTACATAATAAATGCCAACATGAAAACAAATTAAAGTCTCATAAAACGATGTAAGCACATCATCTTACCATCATTTTTTCAAAGAGATCCATAACTTCTTTTTCTGATAAGTTCATGCAACGCTCATCAACAAGTGCCTGGGCAAGCGGGATTTCACTTATAGAAGGTTGAGAGTCAATAGGATGCTGAATGAGAGGTTTCTCTTTTTTCACTGCTGATTTTCTGAAGCTTGTTATTCTGTCACGCTGCAAAGACATCCATTTAAAAATAAGCAGAAATAGAAATATAGGAAAGCAGCCAATTACATGGCAGTAATACACACATTTTTAGTTAATCCAAGCAGCAGAGTTAAAACTCAAACTGAATTGTAAGTAAAAATACCCTACTATTCAGAGATTACTTTTCATAGAAAGACAACATTATTTAAGGTAAATTCATGACAGGTCACATGCAAAAGGGATATAACTATTTCTCACAGTTTCAAAAGTATACCATCTATGTTAAACTCTTAGCATTTCAAAATCTTGAGTTCATCTTCTCACATTACTCCCTAATTATCCTGATAGTGAATAAATATGGTACCACAAAGGTAATGTCCAAGCGTTCCTTCACCTGAAGAGCTATAAGTCTTTGGAGGACAACTGAAAAAGCCAGCGTTGGGAAGGAGGTACTCACAAGTTCATCAGGCTTATAAAAAAATCCTGCTAAAGTAAAATAAAGTTTGTAGAGGAATTAATGCTCCAAGTATAGTTCACAATTCCTTGAAGTGTTTTTGAGTACGGACTCCTGAAATTAGTGCATAATTTTAAAAAGCCAGGTAATGGATTACTCACATAGAAGCAGCCACCCATAGTTAAATACACATAACAGACATTAGTGAAAGCGTATCATACAGTCTGCAATGACGTTTCACTGGTTAAGGCTGACTTGTTTTATGCCTTATACCAAACCCCCCACCGTTTTTTTTTTTTTTTTAAAGCATGCTTACTCAGTTAATTTGTTAATATTGGAAACAACCAACAGGAGCACCTTCCTTATAAGGCCATTATTACTGTATTATTAATATATAACTCTATTCTGAATAGCCAGAATTTTTTTTTATTTAATAATACTGTCTTTAACTATATATATATATATATGTATGTTCACTTTGAGAACTTTATGTCTGTAGGGATTTTTCTAAATCAACTGTTTACATCAACAAATACCAGTGTATTTGTTCCAGGCATTGAACAGCCTTATGAAGATGTGCTTTCATCTAACAGCAGCTTATGTAGGGTTACCAGTATCATTCATAAAAGTTATTGCAATCTCTATGAAGACATAGACATAAACCTAAATTTACATTTTCCATAATTAAACAACCTCTGAGAGGTGTGAAAAGTTTAATGGAGTATTTACTTTGTAGCAAATTTGGATTCTTTTTAGATTAGTCCAGTCAGGAGTGGAGAAATTTGACGAAGTGCTGCGGAATATGGGGAAGAAAGGTTGTTTCTTTTTTTTTTATTGTTTTGTTTCTTTTTCTTGGTTTGTTTTGCTGTTGGGTTTGTTTTGTTGTCATTTTTTTGAGATCCTACATGACTACCTTAAATTTTTGAAGGGAAAGTATCCCTAGATAAGCTGCATGCCCTTTGAATTTCTTTGGAGGTTTTTTTTGTTTGTTTATGTTTTTGAGTAGAGCGGGGTTGGGTTTGGGTTTTCTTCTTCCTTAGAAGTCTTACATTTGTGGACAGAAACACATTACCTACAAGGATACTGTTAACGTCTTTAACAAGGCAAGAATTTTACTTTAATCCCAKTCTTTCCTTATTAGAATAGTTTAGATTACATTTTTTGAAACTAAAATTAGGGCATAGCCTATTGAAAAGGCCAAAGATGACATAATGCCTGAAAGGCAGTATCCAAAATTAGCCAATATACATCAAATGCAGTTTTACTGTTCGCTTACATTAAAATGCCCATTCAGCAGTCACAAAAAAAAGTGCTATTTAAGATCAATCTCACCATACTGTGACCGGTTTCAAGTATACATTATTAACAACAAATTTGTTTAGTCAGATTGCAATGGTGAGATCACTTTAAAGCCATAAATGAATCTTCTACATGATTACTAGGTACAATTTCTTCATTTCAGACATGCAAGTGATGATTAGCTAAGTGGCCAGTGTGGCTTAGCTATTACATACAGAAAATAAAAGTTTATAATTTTACTGAAATAAATTTTGATGTAAGCTGCTGTAAAAATACTTTACAACAGGTTTCAAAGTATTCAGAATTATAAAGTTAGTGCTACTGAATACAAACTTGTTGTTTGACATACAGTACACACTTATTACCCAAAATAGTTCCACTTGAATCATGTGGCAATTAACTTTGAAGAACCACTGCAGATCCTTTACTGTTAAAAAGGTCAAGAGAAATAACAGTTGAACTGTTGAATAACAGTTTCAACATAAACACAGTATTACTAAAGTATTTAGAATGTGGTTAAAAAAGCTTCTCCAAATAGATATCATTAATTGCTCTTCTTCAACTGAAGTTACAAATGAAGATATTTAGGAATAGCAACTCAATTTTCTGAAATCTAATGCTTAATATCCTTATAAGAAAATGTTATATTGTCCACAACATTTGAAGTAAAACAGCATGCAGCGTGGAGTTACCATTGCAAATTAAGATGTTACAAAGACCTTACCACATCATCTGCCAAAGTTTTTATTTGAATATTCTATTAAAAAAAAAAAAACACACACACAAATCAAAGAAAAAAGACAGTGTTACCTACTGTTTCAGAATAAAGTAGTCTATATTTAATGTATTCTAACATTAAAAAGCGCTTGAAATTTCAGTAAGTGTTCTAACAAAACTGCAGCTAATTGAGCATGGAATATACTGCATTCTATGTGAAAAAGTAGGCTTGCATCCCATTTCACCCTGTCTTTTGACTATTTAACTCACGAACCTGAAACCTGTAATGCTCTAGCACCCCCACTATTTCACAAAAATGCAGTAAGATCTCTTAGAAAGCTTTCCAAAACAAACATGGACTAGTGGACTTCAAACAGAGTCAGCAGATAGCTAGCTATATGACATTCTCAGTTTTGACAGAGTTTGAGACTCACAGGATTGAGGAGAATTTCCTGCGCCCTAGCTTCTTGAGCCTTCTGCCAATTTCTCCTTAACTGAGTAATGTAAATTGATAGATGAACTGGTTAAAACCAGTGTACTGATGATGCACAAACCAGTCACTACTATCTCTCTCTCCCTAGTACCTTATCACTTGTTCCTTAACGGCAGTAAAATCCTGCTGACAAAGATAACCATTGTTACATTTTTATTCACAGCCAAAAAAGCAATCTATATTGCATATCAATATCAATAATCATAAAAAGGAAGCATTCAGTTAATAAACATTGCTCAATTTACACCATGTAGTCATGAATAAGTAATTAAGGTCTAGAACTTTAGGCAGGGGAGGGGAGGTGGAGTGGAATCCGAGACAAAAAGAACTGCTGTATATGAAAAAGTGTGGTAGTTGATCCATAATGACACAGCCTGCAAGTCGCTGGTTAGGAGACAGTGACTCTTTTCTTGGACAGCAAGGTTTCAGATTCCTTGGTTATGCTCTCACCAGCCGAAATGATCAAGGTGCTTCTAGTCAATAACCCATGCCGCCGTGTATTGTTAACACAGTGGATGAATTCAATGTTCCTGGAAATAAACCTATAACTGTTCAACATACACCACACAACATTTTACTTCCCCTTCGTGGAAGATATGCTCCTTCTAATTCTACTTTCTGTCTCTTGGCTACAGTTGTCAATATTGCATTTCTGAAACAAAGAATTTTGCAAGACTATACAGATAGTGGAAGAGGCATCAAGGTGGGAGGGAGGGGCAATGTGTTCATACTTCAGAAGTATAATCAAGATAAGCATTCAGAGGTATCCAGGACAGTGTGGTGGATTGTCCCTGGCTGGCAAGTCAGTCCCCACCCAGCCACTTGTTCACTCCCTTGCAGCAGGATCAGGGAGAGAATCAGGAGTGCAAAAGCAAAAAAAAAAACCTCATGGGTTGAGATAAGGACAGTTTAACAAGTGAAGGGAAAAAAAAAAAATAAAGAAACAAATGACGCTAAAGCCATCACTCACCAYCAGCAGACCACTACCTACCCAGCTTCTGAGCAACTGCTACTTTGGAAAAAACTACTCCTCCCCACCCCACCGCCCCTGGTTTTATTGCTGAGCATGACTTTAWATGGTATGGAATATTTCTTTGGTCAGTTTGGATCAGCTGTCCTGTCTGTGTCCCCTCCCAACCTCCGTCCCACCCCATCCTACCCCTGGGGTGGGGGGGAAGCACACTAAGAAACAGTAAAYCTTGACACTGGGTAAGCGCTGTTTTAACACTGGTGCTTTATCAACACGGTTTTGGTCACAAATCTAGAACACAGCACCATATGGGCTGCTATGAAGAAAATTAACTCCATCCCAGACAGACAGCGAGGATAACATCTTTTTCTCTTACTACTCTGGATGTTGACACCAACCTTTCACYTTCCTAACTGCCATATCTCAAACCTCTTCCTTACAGCTACATCCTTCCTCTATTTTTGTTACCTGGACTTAGTATGGAGTTAAAAAGAGGAAGCAATACTCTAATCTTGAAATCAAAACTAAGATGTCCTTACTCTGGTAAAGAGACCTTTTATTTCTAATGGAGATTATTGACCAAGAAGTCCAAATGAAGTAAAGCCTAACTATGACTTCAACCCAGAGACAGCTGTGTATGCAAGAAGTTCTAAAAATCTGTATCTGTTTTAGCAGTCACTTGTACTAGAAATATTTTTTTTCTCCTTCTCATTTAAGYACTGTCAATCTCTCCCAGAACCTGGAACAGGATAATCTACTCCATCTCTACATTTATATTGCATTTGTCACTCAAACTCCTCTGGGCAAAATACAGAATACTAAAGCAAGATACCACACCGCATTTTTTCAGACATCTCAAGCTCATTTCCCAGATCTCCTTACGGTGCATAAGCTACAGTGCTGCCAGTAGCTACTCAAGATAAGCAACACATTTAACAGGTAGAAGAGAAACTGCAAGTAGCTGGAGGCAGAGGCAAGTTAGTTATGTACCTGCAGATTCTCAGGTTGAGAATTGACACACAATTTTGACAGTCTCTCATACTAACAAAGAAATCACACTTCCAGTCTGATTTAAGAACATAAACCACAAGTAGTTTACCTCCCCAGGAGGAAGTTTAAGATATGGCAGTTTTTGTAGTCAGACCTCTACCATTATTCTTTCAGCCATCTATAAGATAGCCAGAGCATCACAAGATGAAAATAAATCAACCCTTTTCTAGCTTGTTAAAGAGATTAACTCCCCGATTATAGAAGCAGCCCAAAGGCAAAGGTTTTGCAAAAATATCTATGATAAAACATTTGCAGATTAGGGATATCAAATTAATATTTACAAATATAAACACACATGCAATTTAAGACAGCAGCATATCATCTCTCTCTCCTAGTTTTTAATATCAACACGAACCATGGAAATTCATCAACTCCTATATCAAAGAACTATTTCCTACTGATTTACTTAGTTCTTCACCTAGAGGACTTAAGTGACAGAGCTTCTCCCTTTCAAATGTAGTCTTTCCAGTCCATCAATAGCTAAAAGTATCACTTTCTATTTACTCCTCCCAATTTCAGTTTACTGTAAGTATCCCGCTACTTGCATAAGTACTGACAGATCATGACAATACAGCACACAAAAATCATAGCATATACTAATGCAACTGCATCACATTATTGTTTTATCTTAAAAGGTCACTCTTAGCCACRTTAATATTCAGAGAAATTGAAATCTTGCACGTAAAAACAGTAGACAGGTTTTCACCATAGTTCACTACATTTATTGATATAAAAATCACTACAACAACTTCAGATGATTGCATTAACTTTTAATGCAAAACTCACAGCAAGTCTAATGTTTTTGGAATATTTTTCTAACTTATGTATTAATAAAACCTTCCAGATCACTTGAGCTGGCCATGATTTGTAAATTAAGGTGCGTTTACATGGATTGATTCATCTTTCCATTATATTTAAGTATTACTTTGCCATGTTCTTAATTGTTACACTCAGGACTCTCACTTCCACCACAAAAATAAAATCTAAAGCAACTCACTATTTACCACATGTATAATGAAACAATGATCAGCTGGGTAACTTCTATTTTCAATCCAATTTTCAATTTTCAAGCAATTTTCAATCCACGGCACACTGCTCAGGGAAATCGTGGTGTGCTGCAATACCCACTTCTGCCCACAGGCTACAACTTCAGTTAACAGCTCCAACTGCTACAAGCAATCCTAATTTTCTAAGAGGAACAAACAGAAACTTGACCTTCTCTTAGCTTTCTTGTTTTTACACTAAGATGATATGACTGTTTTCTAAAATTTACCTGGACTACAACACCTACAAAAGACTTGTAAAACTTGGCTCAAGGATAAGTGTTTTTTTTAGCTGGCTGCAAATAAATATGGATACAACCAGCAAGGGAATAACTTCCCATACGAGTACATGAAGCGAGGGAGTTTAAAGGGACAAAAACCAAAACTGGTTTAATATCTGAAGTACAAAAAGTTGTGTGCAATTTGAGTCTAGGTCTTACAGCCACAAGATAGAATTCACTCCTACAACCTCTGTTCTTCAGTACAGAGAATGAGTAATGTTCCCATTAGACAAATTTAACCATCTGTTAACATAGTCAATTTTGTAATTAAATGTAAAAAGGTACCAGGAAATTGTGAAAAGATACCTGAGTCACATTAGCTGATGTGCCGAAATTAGAACTACACACTCATTTAGGACTTACAAGATCTTTATCCATGACAAAGTATACCTGGCATTACTAATAAAATTAGTAAAAATATAATTCACAAAATGTTTGCTTTATAGTATTTTTTTTGGCACTTCAAGGAGCATTCACCATGTTTTCAAAAAGAACTTGAAATGATTGTTGTTATATATCAGGTATACCAAAGACAGTTGAAATTAGCAAAACTAATAGCTTTGTTACTAAYGTTGCACATTTGCATTTGGTCTATATGACACCACATGGAAAATTCTTGTTTGCTTTGCAGCTGTTCACTTCACAAATTCCTTAAATATGTATTGTWTAAATTATTAAACTAAGGCTTAATCTATAACCTGAACACAAAGGTAAACATTCCCTGGGGCATTACAAAGGGAGACCAAGGAGCTTGCGAACACCTTACGCCAGGCTGCTAAAATGAAGCTGGAAAGTTATTCATGTTGACAGCACAAAAGTAGCACACAGGGTCAGCGCTGTTAGACTGGAGGCTGGCAGCCACCTTCCCAACCAGGARGCTGCCTGGTTTCCCCCAATTACTCTACTTTTTTCCCCAGGAGACTGACCATCCAGGAATGAAGTTAGACAACTCCTCATGCTAARTAAAGCCAAAGGGTCACCCAAGTCGGTAAATATTACAGCAGAGGGCACCAATTCTTTAATCATAGTGCTGGAAGATTGAGTGCCTCGGCTCTGCTCCCAAATAGGAAGGAGGGGAAAACAGGCCAGAGGCACGTTAATCATACTGGACACTCGCCCTCTCAAATGCCGTTGTCTGATCCTTAGGGAATGAAGGAAAGGGGCACCTCCACACCATGTCTCTGTGCAAGGGGAATAGAGAGATCCTAAGTAGCAGTCTGGTCTGACTAAAAATGGAGGTTGAGAGAAACTGAGACTGCTTCCTCATTTTTGTCTGATTTGGCAGAACACTATCACACTCCAAAAGGAAATAGACTGTTCAAAAAACTGCATTTTTCCAGATGACTTCGAAGAAGCCTTCACCAAAACGCAAATTGATTCATAAGTTGAAAAAAATAACTGTAAACAAACTTAGATAGCCTTAATTTCAACAGTTTTGTAATTGAAGATACAAAAGAGTCTAGGAAGACAATTAACTAACATTGGTTTTTTTATCTGTAGATCAAACTGCCATTACTGTTTTGAAAAGTTTGTTTCAGACAATAATTTATTGGTGTTCATTGATAGGTAAGCTTTAAAAATCAGAGCAAAATTAAAAGCTTCTTCCAAAAGCTTCAGTTCCACAGCAGTCTAAGCCAACAAAATTGCTGGCTGTGAGACAAAAGGGCAAGGGTGGCACCAGGACAGTCGGCAGTTAGATCAGCTTAAACTACTGTAGAAACAATTTCAGAAAGCCTATTAGAAGAGGCAGTTTTCACGTTAGCCAGTGCAGAGGCAAATAAAGTAAGTTCTGGCATTTTCCAGAGCTACTGCTAGACTCCAAACATTTTCCATCAAGTCTCTGCACCAACCATACCAGATAAGTTATCACCACTAAAGCAGCACAAGATCAGCAGAGTTTATAGCAGTTATGCTATATGACTGGTGAGCTCTTTATACAGCACTTTGTACAGCCAGGATCTGCTTCTTATTTTGATATAGAGTGATCATGCAAGACAGGTTTTCCTTTGAGTATCTTGGAAAAACATCTTGTAACAGTAGCGTGCTTTTCACTATAGAAGACAACTGTCTCTCTTCAGGATGCTTTACAGCTTTTAAATTCCTCACTTAAAACTATCAGGCAACAGTTTGYTAGTTAAGACTTTCACAAACTAGACTTCTGAAAGAGCCAAGTCATAATTCCATTAATAAATTTCGCAACAAACAAGAATTGCAATGCTGCTTTTATGAAGTGCATACTAGCTTACTAGCCTCAATATGCAGGTTTGATGTTCTAGGAGATATTYAGCTAATCAAGATCTTTACAAAGGTTAAGAGACATGGCAAACCCTGCCCTTTTAGCAAAGATTTAAGACCTTGTATTTTTGTTTGAAGCTTCCATTTTTATTCAGAAATTCTAACCACTGGTTTTAACACTTAATTTAGAAATGCGTGTGGCATTATATAATCGTTAACCAACAGAAGGTTTTATAGGACACATCTTTAAAAAAAAAAACAAAAACAAAAAAAAAACCAAAAAACACTTAAAAAGAAACCCCCCAAAAAAACCAACCACAACCCACACAAGTAAGTAGGTACAAAACTCCCTGGCTACATGTCCTTAAGGCCCAAAAAGGTGTAATTAAGATTCTTCCACTTCAAGGATTCTGGGCAGTCTGGCAAATCTCTATAAAATAAGTGTAGCAACAGAAATCGATACCAAGTTTCTGCATAGGAACTACAAGTACCTCCAGGAGGACGTCACACGTTACATGCAGTGTCTCAGTTGCGTAGAACAGGTATTTTCATAAAGAAAAGAAGGAAGTCATATTTGACAGTATCAAGACAGCATATGGGACTACACCAATTGCCAACAGCGTAAATGGGGAAAATAAGTACGGGAATTCTAATTCTTCATGTACTTGAACCATCAGGCTAAGCATATACACTGTTGCCATATACATTTTATTTTTTGGGTCATCTGCAGAATAGCATTGCATTTATTTTGGTCTTAGATAATTTCACTTTCAAATCTAATAATCTTGGTAATGGATACTTTAATGGTCTCTCCTGAAGAACATTTTATGAAAAAAAAAAAAAAGATTCAGACAGTTGAGTGCCAATTACGTTTCATGCTCTGCTTGATAAGAAAGCTTATTTCAAAAGCTGCACTTCCTAAGGTTCCTTTAGTAAAATGCTAGTAGATYAAAAGTGCATTGGAATAACTTCAAAAATCCTTTAATACACGCATGTAGCTTTCTGTACATATATTTGGTGCCTGTAAAAAGTGCCAGCTATACTTTMTTAGACAAGAAGCCATCTGTCCCAGTGGTTGCTATTGTACCGGTATTGAGCAGGACTGCTTGTCAGTATCGGCATATTGTGTTTACCACACCTACAGCGAGCAAATCAATTGGTTTGGAAGAAAATTAGAAAGTGTTTTTTCCTATGAAAATAGACTGAGATCACATGCTAGTGATCAAGACTAGTCACTTGAATAGTCATTGGATCAACTTCTGGGACTAAATCACAAACGAACACAGTATAGCTCCCAGTGCAGTAAATGGATTATTTAGATGCTTACTGTACTGGTTGCAYGCCTGTTGCTTTTCTGCCAACTGTGCCTCTCAGTATATTCAGCCCTGTATCTCTGCTGCTTGTTTTTCAAAAAAGTAATTGTTTCACTTTTGAGCTTTGAGTTTTTAGGGAACTTGGCTTTTGCTTTTTTGGTACAATATTATTGTGAAGTGCTTTTGAAACATTCTGGTACAGTTAAACTGGAAAAACTATGTCAAAACAATTCTTGACATAGTAAGTGCAGACTTCATCTCAATTTTATGCTTGGATACAAGCTGTGGATTTGAGCTCTTTGCTTTCAAAGTAGCAGCAGAACAAAGTCAGTTTTGCTGGATAGCAATCCTTGATGTGCATCAAATTGCTGTTCATCTTCTTTCCTTTGTTCCRGGCTCTCCTGAGTGCAAGTGGCTGATCTTTTCATTCAGATACATTGTGGAGCTGAATGAAAGCTATTATAATGGTATTGAGTTTGGTCAATTAAGAGTAGTGAGAGTAGGCCTCCTCCTTTTATACCTCACTTCCTAAAAAGAGACACCTTTTTTATTGTGACAAGGTTCATCTTCACTCTTACTGAAGTGCGATCTTAGTTTGTTTTTACCCTTTCATAGACATGCAGCCCTTTYAACTACAATAGTATGCTTTGAACCTGGGATTAATCTTTTGCTGAAGCCTAGATTTTTCTTTCAAGACAAGCAACGACCAGTTAACTTGACAGTAAGAGAGTTCTTTTGAAATCATTCTGAAAAACGAAGCTGAAACTGCTTTGAGGAACTGATTTGAGAAAATGCTTCAGTACTTTTGCACACTTTTTTTTTTTTTTTTTTATTCCTGCTTACTTGCTTCCTATTTCACCGTGCATGCAAGTATAACCTAATACCCATGTACAAGTGACAGGCTCAATTTCTATATACTTTTCTTCCTGTTACATGCAGATAGTTTTGCGAAGATTCCTAACTGAGCACGCCGTTGGTTTCACGGAGCACCTCTTGCTCTTGTGGGTACCGTAAACACTGAATTAAGTGTCACAGTCCATTTGAATTTTCCTCTGCCACCATTTGAGGAGAGGATAAAACTGGTACAACATATCTGTTGGGAGAGAATTGATACACTTGATAAAGCAGAAGACCCATAGCAAGTTGCAAAAGTTGACAGAAAGTCTAAACTATAAAGAGCTTGATTGGATATTGGGCAGCTCCTTGAAAACAGRGTATTTTACTTTTGATAGACTTTGAGGAAGGGAGGACGTGTATTTGCTTTGTTTGGGTTGTTTKTTAAATAGTAAGAAAACCCCACAAAATCCAACCAACCGAAACACAGCCCACAAAGGAACTGGTAGTAGAAGGGATGCAGTAAGCCAAAGAAGCAGGAATTACTTGTGAACATTATTCATTTTGTCTGTACCCAGCAGTCTTGGAACATATGGTCACAGGGATCATGTCAACAACTTCTTAGAATAATGTTGTCTGTCTTCCAAGACACAGACTTCCTAACAAAGAGCTAAGTATTTGATCAGAGCAGARTTTGATCCCTTCATAAAAACAGTTGATGGTAAAGTTACTTTTTTGACCTTGTCGTGGTTTAACCCAGCAGGCAGCCAAACACCACATGGCCGTTCACTTACTCCCCTCCCCTGCAGTGGGACTGGGGAGAGAATCGGGGGGAAAAAAAGGAAGATCCATGGGTTGAAATAAAGACAGTTTARTAGGACAGAAAAGGAAGGGAAAATAATAATAATAATGATGATGATAAAGGAATATACAAAGCAAGTGATGCACRATGCAATKCCTCACCACCCGCCAATCGATGCCCAGCCAGTTCCCAAGCAGCAGCCCCCCCGGCCAGCTTTCCCCCAGTTTATATGCTGAGCATGACGTCATATGRTATGACCCAAACTTTGGCCAGTTTGGGTCAGCTGTCCYGGCTGTGCCCCCTCCCAGCTTCTTGTGCCTCTCCAGCCTTCTCAGTCGGTAGAGCATGAGAMGCTGAAAAGTCCTTGACTAGTGTAAGCACTACTTAGCAACAACTAAAACATCAGGGTGTTATCAACATCATTCTCATCCTAAATCCCAAACACAGCACTATACCAGCTACTAGGAAGAAAATTAACTCCAWCCCAGCTGAAACYAGGACACTCCCCTAATAATAAACAATATGATACTAAAACTTGGAAAAATGAACAATGCTGCTGCCATTGCAAGGAACTTTGGGTTTTCCTTGAAGAACAGAAATTGTAGATCAAGTAATTTCAGCATGCATGGACCATAATGTAACTCAATAGTCAAAGCATATTGGGTTAAACTGAATTTATAGCTGCTGTGTTACACACAAGGGCTTTCTGTTCCTTTTCCTATTCTTTYCTGTTTATAGCAGTTTCCTGAGAAGATTATTTGTCCTTCAGGAAAGTAGGAAATGAAGCAGCATATGAATAGAGAGGAATTATACCGTAATGCAGAAGCCAATAGTATCATTTGACTTCAGTACAGGTGAGATTCCCCGTTAAGAAGTAACAGGAATTCAGGAGGACTACAGATGCTTGTAACGGGTTACAGAGAATCTGTTATCTTCTGCTAAAGGAGAAAGTAAGCAAAAAAAGATGGTTTATCRTAATATTGAAGTGTGGTATGTGCTTATGAACACCCACATGAATTTTATAAAGGTTTTCCCATAAATTYCTGAAACAATTGTTTTTAAATAGAAAATGTTAACTGATGGGWTTACTGCTTATCTTAAGTCATTCAGGAATTAGTTTGAATCACAGAATACTGTGAACTAACTTAATGGATTTAGGAAGCCTGTCATATCCACCCAAGCTTTGTCTGAAGTTCAAATGTGAATGTATATTTGTAAAATATGAAAATGAAAATTGTATATCTGGTTTACAGATGGAAATTTTATCAAAGCCTATTGCTGTACCTTTASCTTTCTAGTTTGGGAATGCCTCCACCAAGCTGGAAATAAACCAGAGAATGAAAATGAAACTGCACTGCTGGAAGACAGTAGAATAGTASGGAATGGAGGATTGTAAAGGTTAGAAAGACTGCAGCAGACACTGCCTGGTATATTTCTAGCTCAGCCAAGAAATTGTGTGCTGAATCAAAAGGAGTTTCYTCACCTCACTTTTTTCTGTTGATGAGAATAAAGCAGTGGGAGATCCACTTGCCTTAGAGGAGTGGAAAGGAAGAACTGAAGCAGTTCTAATAAAGTGGACTGCCTGGGAGCAACAGCTCTTGCTGCCCCATTATATAATAAGCCCAAAAAACAAAAGAGAAAGAAGAATCTGGTTTTATGGGAATTAAGACTGGCAGCAGTACCAGAAATAAAGCACTGTATTGACACCAAAGTCAGGATAAAATCAGTTACCAGATGCTTCAGTGTTGAAGCTTTAGTTGCAAYTTCTGTCTCAAGTCTGGCTATAAACTACCTTCTACTAATCTGTCATATTCATCAGTTCACTCTGAATCCATGCATGGCTAAGGCTTTCATAAGCAAAGACTTGCAATGATTATGAAAACAGTTCTTATTGTATGTAAATTTTACTTCRGTGTATACAAAATTAGATAGAAATGCTACTGTATGACTTACAAAGAGGGACAGGCTCAGACTGAAGTATCTCACTTAATTTGAGTTCGTGTGCTAACTTTTAAACTTGGCCAGCTAACATGGGTTTACCATTTGAGTTTCAGATTTTGTATCTAAACCTTTTGTTTTTCATGTGCCCTCTAAATGCAGCTGGCACAAAACCTAAAATGTATATGGCATCAGTGTATATGCTTAGCTTGATATGCTGTCATCTTTTTTCTTCTTTATGCAAATACTTACCTGTTCTAATGCAACTGGAACACTGCATGTAAGCATCTCAATTATTAATAACTGTCAAGTTCTCACCTACTCATGCACTCACAAAATTACAAATGCAAACATCCAGCACAGTTCCATTACAAAGCCACAGYATTTTAAAAGTTACTTCAATTTTATAGGTATAAAAATAATTCACAGCAGGAGAATATGAAGAACCAAAATGTAAAGAAAAGCAGGAAACTCTATACTGTACAAGAACTATTTCTATCTGTTGTGAGGAGTCTAGAATCCAATGAATCTCATGTTGGCTTAGTATCTGTTCCTCACAAAACTACACTYGTTAGAAAAAAGAAAACCACAGGCATCTTTGAAGGTCATATACTAACAASCATCATTAGCTCTTACCATAGTAAGAAAGAATAATAGACTGCAGAACTAACATTTTTCCTGACCAAAGTACTTATTTTGTCTTGCTCAACCATCCCTGAGAGACCAACAAGAATTTATACAGAGCCACTTGTAAACACATGTCTAACTAGTTGTGACAAAAAGGTATCATCAAGAACATTTAAGGTCTGTGGTTATTTCCTCTCACCTTCATGCCTATATGCATCATGATGCATTTTTTTTAATGTGATCCCATACAGGACAAAGTTATTAACGTTTGACTAGCTACTCCCTGAACAAAAAAAACAGGAAAGAATGGGTCTGGGTACCTTCAAGCCAACCTGTACCCACCAGTACCTTTACTGCAATTCCCTTGGCCTACATAACCTAAAATTACAGCTGCTACTTTACTGGCAGTACAGCTACAGTCCTGTAGCTCCAAGTGTTGGGATTCTACAGTACTATTCCCCGACTGTCTGAAACTTAACTTTTTTATATAGAAATTTGTTTTAAACTACTAGGTAGCACTGCTCTGAAGGTTTCACATTCCTCAAGCAAGTTTTCCTGCATTTATTCTCACATAAAAAGGTAAACAAAATGTGTTAATTTGGTTTTGTTATAAAGAGATAACTTCATATTTCCACTATAATTAGGAGAGCAGTAGGAGTATGTTTGTAAAAAAAAAAAAATGTATCTATATGCACACACACACAAATCACCGAGGCATAGAAGGCAGAATGCTTTCCAATTACATTTTTTTAATCAGCTGGTGACTTTTACACTTACATTCTACACTTTCAAAACAAGTTTAAACACACTTAACTGTTATGAAGTATAAACTGAAAATATTTTTTAGTAATAAAAACATTTTGCCATCTTTGATGTCCTCCATGTCTGACAACACTTGCAAGCAGCAAACACGCATCACACATTCAGCACACCCAATACTTTCTCCAATAAGATCTTGTCTCCAATGATTTACTCTGATGATCACTAAAAGGACCAAGAAGGGAACCTTACAAGAAAGCCACCTGTCACATGCATCACCTTGAACTTCCTTTTCTGCCACCCTCCCCCAAAACAGTCTGAAAGTAATACAAAACTAGTTTCCTATTTACACAGGAAGAGCCCATATCCATTAGAAACTCCTAAGAATATTTTTGTTTTGTATAACAGAGAAGGTGYGGTGATATTACAGTATGCACTACACCTTATGACCAAATATTACCACACCCAGGTGGACCAAATACCTTCCGTAGCTGTATCAAACCATACATTTCCCATGTGTGGGCTTGCTGCAGAATTGAACTTCGAAGGTATTTCTCAATTTCTATAAATCAGATGAGACTATGGTTTATATCACGATGTAGGTTACAATGTAATTTAATTGCCATAGCAGATCCTTTTTAGATCTGCCCATGCACATACAATGTGCTGCTTTCACACCACRTCCAACTAAACAGCTATCATGAGAAGATGGCTGAGAAGCAGACACAATCAAACATAAGCAGATACTATCATAACTTGATAGTACTAATGGATGAACTTTAGACAAACCAATAGAAAAGGAGGAATTCTAGTGTGCMATAACACCAGCCTTATTAGTTCTAGCAAATAATCAAAGAAGAATAAATAATAAAGGAGGGATTTTGAGTGGTTCAGTTTCATGATCTTGTTTGTCCCACTGCCACACAAAAACTTAAGTCAGTAGAGCACCAAGGTGRATATGCAGCCTGCTTAAGCCCACACTCCTGCCTCAAAGCAGGTGATYTTTTTAATTGTCACCCCTTTCTCCCATACAACTAATAGTTAACAAGTAGAATATATTTGCTTTGCAGACTGTGGTAGTACTACTTTTGTCAAGAAAGATTCCGCTTATCTACCTATTATGAAGTTACACTTGAAAGCGGGAAACCTAGAGGTGCTCACTCCACCAATGCTGTAGGAAAAAACTACTTGATTCACAAGACCTTAAGTAAAAGATCAGTTTGATACAAAAGTAACATAAGTTTAAGACAAGTTAGCTTTGTCTACCTGCAACTTTATAAATTGCTACAAAAATACTAAAGTCTTCCAACTGTTACTCTTCTCTCTGCTCTATAACCATAGACTTTTATAACAAAAAACTTATTTCCTCCAAAATAAAGTTACTGAATGATTAAAAATAAAATACTGAATGTAAAGAATGGCCATGATATACAAGTTGTAAGGAACTGCGTAAAAACATTCATTTTAGTAATTTCCTAACTTCTTGTGGTTTTAAGGTTGAACAAGTAAACTGATGAATAACCAACTGAAATTGCCAGTTGCTTCAGCAGCAACTGCCATCTCTTGTTCTACTTTACCTCTAAATTTGGACAGGGATGAAAAGAATTAGAGGAAAGTTATTAGCCATTATTGTTTACCTCTAAAGAACTGCAATTGATGCAGAAAAGATGAAGTCATCTTGTAACCCACCCAACATTTTCAAGGCTATCTTTTCCTTCATCAGCAATCACAGTATCATTAGCATGCTTTATAGGCTATTTGTAATACAAAAACAAAAGTTCATCCTCAATAACTTGGATATTCAGCACCACAGTGCTTAAAATCTCAGAAAGCATCACTTCTATTTGATATGCACACTGTCAGTTCTCACTATAAATGTCTTTCAGATTRCCTAGGTGGAATCTGCTTTGTTTGCAAAGCTTCCTGTACTGTACAGAATAGCTCTACAGTTTTGTTTTACAAGTTGTAGTTCAGGAAGTTTAATTACCACCAGCAGATAGGCTTATCACTGTATCTATCACCTCATTTAAGCAGTGTCAATATCAATTCACATTAAAAGCATTTACCTAAACATCAGCACCAAGCATGCCCTACTCTGCCATATTAGAAGTAGTGCCTAATGAGTACACTTTTCAGCAACAGAACCAAATTTTCCCAAGACATTAATTTTACTCTTCAGTAATGGCTGCACCGTAACTAACTTCACTTGCTTAATTTTGATCTAATAAGGTCAAGAGTCTTCTAAAGCACAAGCATTTCAGTTCACTTTTTCCTCAAGCATCCACTTGAAGTAAGAATCCTCTGCAGGCATGCACTGATTTTACTCAGAGACACTATGATCTCAAATGTAATACATTTTATTCATTTGCCAAAAATCTCTGCTCAACCTGACTCATAGTTCATGTATGCAGTATGCAAACATCTAAACAAGTCGTGTGTAATGAGCGCATTATGTCTCCACAGAAGAATGACATCAAACAACCTTAGGAGTCAAAGGTGATGGTGCGATGTAGGYCCTGTAGCACACAACCTGTCTGACAGTGACTGATACTACTGACACGTAATTTAAAGCACTCGTTAACTCCTACACGGATACTGGTGGAGCAACGTAGCTGGGAAACCTATCCTCCCAAGCACACTCAGTTTACTTCTGTTTTTAAGCTAATTGATAAAAGCTTTTATTCCACTGTTTGACACTAGTYTACGGCACATTAGTCAGAGTGTTGAGTTCATAGCTTTTGATTCGTCTCAAAGCTCATGGGGTTTAAAAGACTTCAGTATTAAGCATAAACAATTTCTGCTTTTAAAACAAAGTATGAGTTGTTCCTTGTTGGATGAATCATCAAATCCACTTGCTCTCCAATTAAATAAGCTCTCTCTTACCCCTAACAGTTTGTTTTTCATGTTATACAAGATCTTTCTCCTAAACTACTTTTAAAGATGGCGTCACACTCAGAAGACAGACCCTTTCAGAAATTTAGTTTGTATCTAAGTGGAGCATCTATCACTGAACAACTACCACACAAACCTGAAGTGAACCTGGGGTTAATGGAGCATGCTTTTAGCGTGGCACTAGCCACTACATGCACAGAAATATTTCTACTTATGCTCATAGTAAACCAACACAATATATTATTAACTTCAATTRAAAACCCATTGGCCATATTAACTTCTACTTAGCCACTGTTCTAATACGAAGCACCACAAATCCTGTTATAACACCTCTTTTCAAGTACCGATTCACAGAATCACAGACRTTTGAAAGGATCTCATACCTTCCTCACTTTAGTCCAAACTCCTGCTCAAAAAGCAGGGTCAACACCAAATTCAAACCAGGCTGCTAAAGGCTTTGTCCAGGCTTCCAGGTCTTGAAAACCTCMAAGAACAGAGATTCCAGTGTCTCTGGTCAACCAACCCCTAATCATCCTTCAAATTATTTTTTCCCCTTATACTCGGTCTCCGGCTCCTTTTTATGACCTCTGTCTCCCATTCTTCTGCCATGAACTTCTGTAAAAAGCCTGGCTTCAACTTCTCAGCTAAAAAGATGAACGACTTGATAAGACTTTGGGTTCAGCTAAAGCTAAGCTWGGTATGTCAAATCAGACCAGACACTTTCAAGCACTTACTGATTTCCTAGGTACCCAACAATTATATACTTCCCATGTGATACTGAAGTGTTAAGGAAAGCAAACAACATCTAAGTTAAGGATTAAYAAACATATGAATTCCAGCAATCTCCCTGACAACCTTAATTTAGTCTGTCTGTTTCCCCTAGTATAACAAGCATACTTTTAAACAAGCAAAACAAGTGCATTGCCAAACCGAGTTAAGAACGTAACTGCTCACTGCCATCTCATGCCAGCCTATTCTCAGGGCTGGCACAAGATCAGATGATTGTTTGCCAAAACAMTTTAATTTTTTTCTGCCCATTTCATTATAAACAAAAATAATGACAAAAACACCAGGCATTCATTCCCACCTACAGTCCTTGTGCCAGCAAAAAATGAGAAAAAAAAAAAAGATTAAATCAGAGCTCTTTTAGCAGCTGTGATGTGTCAAGGTGCTCATAAGACAGGCATTAAATTCTAGAAAAATACTCCAGTTTACACACTACTAGTACAAAAACYGGAAGTAAATTCTCACTGTGCAGTTCTGTCACGTTCAACAATGTTTGAATGACTCTCAAAATGACCCAAAGAGGAAAAAAAATGGAATTAGTAGTACTAACATAGYCCATCTTCAACTATTTGTGTGCATACATACACATCAATTATCTTACAGAAAAATATTTTAAACCACCATTTTATTTTCTAGCACAGATCCTCTCTTGATAGCCTAGTCTTACTTCCTGTCAATCAGGAAAAAATACCATCAATCAGGCTTTGGTCCTTAAAGAAAAAACAAACAAACAAACCAACCCTAAAAACAAACAAGCAAAAAAACCACCAAACCACTATGCTTCTGCAGGCCAAGCACCATTGCCCACCTTTTACTTTCAGATGGAGGGGATGGGGGAACAAAAAACTTCCACCTTCTTCTTCTAGAGTCTCCCTTCCCCTAAAATAATGACTTCAGCTTTCYCAGCTCTCTGTCATCTAGAGCCATTTTTAGTCTATCATGTAAAAATCATTCCCCTAGACTTCTTCCCAATGACTTGCCTAATTTCAGCTGCTATGCCAGGAACTAAAAATAAATCTTCTGTTATATGTAGTTGCACACCCTCTCCCACCAAGCCCTCGTTCAGCACTCCACTTGATGTATGAAATAAGTTCCAGAAAAGAGACACRCTCCTCTCAGCACACTGTAGAGTTCCTTGAATTATATGCAACAAACTGACAGAGTGCAGGTTGATTCATCTCTGTAACTCTACTGAAACTTGATTAATTATAAGTTATGAAGCTGAACCAAGAAAGTCTCCGAACCAAACTCTGAGAAGCTTTGTATACAAGCTCAGTGATAACACTTGCACAAATAGTGTGGCTTCTCCCACARAAGTCCCAAATATACCATCATCTTACTTGCACAGTGAAGGGAGCAGGGAYGAGGTACAAGTCAGGTTGCTCTCTGAGTACCTAGAGATAACGCTAGCCTCAGCAGAACCAGCTCCTCATTCAAAATTGAAGACAGCAAAATTTAGTCAGATTATTCTCCTATATAATGGATGAAGCCTTTCCCTGATTACAGTTTTGTTCTTCCCTTGCAAACCCACGGCAGTAATTGGTAAATCTGGCTGTCTAATCACACCGGCTCAACTTAAAACACACCTGAATCCCATCCCTTTTCTTCCTCAGAGGTAAATCCCTCTTCATGTCAGTTTTAGACACCGTTTGTGTACGTCATGTCCAGAATGAAAAAAATCTACTATCCCATTCACTCAATTATACCATCAGAGGCTAGTCACTTTATCTGAGGGAAAAACTATCTTTCAGAAGGTATCTGGTTCAAGAAACATACCACTACTTTGATCCATGTTGCTGCTGGACTGTAATCATCCSCTCAAGAAACAAAAGCATACGACTGCATATGAAGTCAAATATTAACCTTATGTACTTTTTCCACAAAATGTAACAATAAAAGCCTACTCTAGTGATTCTAGAATAACTGAAAAGAACATGCAATGGAAACAGCCGTCCTGTTCAATCCAATTTTGAGCTCATTTCACTTTTATTTTTTAAATTATGCATTTCTTTCAGAACAAAGTGTTCTCCTCCRCTACAGCAAAATCCAAACTTGTGTCCACAGCTTCCAGTAGAAGCACTTTCCTGTGTGATTTTTAAATCACTTCCCTGCAGGCATCTTCAAGCAGCCTTCCTAGCTACTTTAGCTAGGAAGTAGTAAAGGTAGTACAAACATAAACAAACATCTTGTTTATATGAAGTAGTTTATTTACATTTATCCTGTGCAAGGAAGCATGAGTTTGTTTTCAATAACACCATAAAACAAAATAAGACATCATATTTGGTTACCTTTAGCCAAGATATACATGGTCACTTAATACAAGTATATTTCAAGTTATTYAGTATTCTGGCATTCTATCATCCTTTTAAATCATGGCCACTTTCAGTAACTTTTTAATGCCTTATACATTACTAACTTAACATCTTCCCCACATGCATTCTAACTTACTTTGCAGTGACAAAAAAAAACCCAGAGTTCTCAGGCTGATCACCCAGAGCCTCTGCCACACTACACTTGATGAAAGGAACACAAGGTGGGAGCACTTATATATTGACTTAGTTTTACCGCTATCTGTGAAAAAACTTGCACAGATTAAATAAAGTTTGCAACTAGTATTCTATTCAATAAGAAGAGTCAGGTAAGTTTTTAGTGTCCGCTACACTGCTGCTCTTGAAAATCCATCACAGAACTGAGTTAAAATGAGCTGATTTAAAGTTAAAACAAATAAGTGTAACAGAAGTAAACAATTAAAAGTAAACACTGTCATATTATCTAGTTTTGCTGCTACTGCATTTATAAAGTGAGATACAATCCAGGCTGTTGGCTTTGAAATGTACCTATGTTTCAAGTTATCAGGTTTGTAAGTAGAAATATCTTCTTTTAAATCAAAAAGCATAGGCATAATGAACAAACTCTACAGTCCTAAAGAGGGTTTGTGTGCTCAAAAGCTTCTCAGATCTTTCAAAAAAGACTGGACAACTTCAAAGTTTTTAAATTATTTCCACATTAGTTCAGAAGTTCACTTGGGAAGCAGGTCGTTTGTATCATAACCACCAATATTCTGGACGCTTCAACACAAAAAAAAAAAAAAAAAAAAACAAAACCACCACTGTGGTCTTTAACTCAAAAGGTGAGCAAAATAGAGGTTACACCAACAAGTCCTGCTTACAGAACAATACTGTTCCCGCACCTCTCCCCCAAGGGAAGGCCCAAGCAACACCCCGCCGAGAAGCCTCCCGTATCACACCCCTCACGGAAAACATGGGAATTCCCGGCTCCTGTCAGCGACCACCCCCGGCGCGTTACCACAGCGAGGCCCTCCACGCGCCGCACGCCCCCCTCCAGCTGTCACCTCCCTCTCCCAAAGAGCACCCACAAACCCTCACGGAAGCTCACAGGATTTTTAAAAAAAGATCCTTTAATTCCTGAAAGCCCGGCACCCCCCAGGCCCGGCCGCACGCCCCTCCGCCCCAGATTCTCTACTCGGGAAGCAGTAAGACGGCATCCGAGCCTCCTCCTCCCCCSCCTTCCTCCTCGTCCCCAGGCCGTCCCCTGCCCCCCTTCCAGCCCCACAGCTCGCTCACCAGCTTGGGCTTGTTCCGGCTCTCCTCTTCCGCGGCGCGCCCACTCCGCTTCGGGTTCATCCTGCCAGAGCTCAGGGGCTCCTCGCCGCCGCCAGCGCCCGGAGCCGCCTGACCCTCCATCCTCCCACCGGCTCTGCGCCCCAGCAGAAACCCCCTCTCTCACCGGGGCTGTATCCTCAAGGGCCCATAGGACCAACAGGCACCACCGACCGCCTCCCCGTCCCCTCCCAGCCGCAGCTGGAGCAGTTCCTGGTCCGGCTGCCCCGCCGCCTCCTCCCAATCCACCGCCTCAGACGCCGAACGCCTCYACGCATGCGCGCCGCCCGGCCGGCGTTACCGCGCAGGTGCAAGCGCGGCGCGCATGCGTCGCTTAGGAAAGCGSAGGGAGCGGGGCGCCGCCCGAAGGGCGGGAGCTGAGGAGGGGTGGCGGTGCCCGTCCAGGAAATGGCGGAGCTCGGGGGTTTTGAGCAGAAACGCCCACTGGAAAGGTGAAGTGTGAAAGRGAACTGACCGGCCCTGGCTTTGGCTGCACGGAGCCGGCGTGTAGGTGGATTTATCCTGAGGGCTCCCGGCTGAGTCGTACCTCAAARCAGGTTGCTGGGACTAGAAAAGGCCGAGACTGGTGCTTGCCCGTCCGCTCTCAGGCGGAGTTGGCTGCKCCGTGGGCGGGCAGAGAGCTGAGGCGGCCGGAGCCGGCCGTGGTAGTGCCGGCTTTCGARAAAGCGGGGCGGCCGGCGGCGGCCGTGGCAGTAGGTGTTTTCGAGAAAAGCCTTGTCTTTACCTGATGTGCTGCCTGCAGCAGCCGCTGGGCCCCGTGTGCGGGGTGCCCTGACACTGCACACGGAGGGTTTCCTAATGGGGTGGCTCTGACTTCCCTGTATTGTACTTCGGAAACACACGAGACACAAGGGATAACTGTGGTGKTTCAACTAAAACTGAGCCATTGTTACCACAAACAAAAAACTTAATTTTTTTCTTCTCTCAAATTTAAGAACTCTAGTCCCCAATATCTGAGTCATCTACACATGCTCATGGTTCACAACAATGAAAGAAATTGCTTGAACCGTTTCTGTGGATTAGAGAATCCCTTTGAACCTCACTATAAAYTGAAGATCTCTCAGCATGGACGTATCAGTGTGGATAGTGGAAACGCRGATCATGTGCCTGATCATTGAGGGCTCATTTTGACAGACATCTTCGTTTTTTTAAAAAGAGAAAAATACAGGTTTTGTGTTGGTATAGCTGAATCTATGCTTGTTAAGTTATACTGAGAAAACAGTCCTGAAAACAATCATGATCTGTTGTTTTGGTGGGACAAGGACAATCCACAAATGTTTGGAGTCCAAATTTAGATATAAATGTATTAAATTTCAGTGCCCTCTAGGAAAGGGTCCCAACTCAGCACTGCTTCCACGGTGGGCTTGTTCTTTTTCAAAAGGCAAGCGAGAYCAGTACAGTGAATTTTCCCCATCTCTGTGTAATACACACATAGTTAAAGCATGCCTGAGATTCAAGTGGCTGTCTGCATTTCTTGTGACTCTCTGAGGCTTACCCAAGTACTGGATGAAATAATATTTTTTTAAAAAATCCAACAGTGAAAACCTGTTGATAAAATCCAACAATACCAGCTTTCAAATAAAAATGACAGCTCTAAAACTGCAGGGGGTCTTAAAATCAGAGTAGAATCTTTGCAGCAGAAGTTAGTAGATTATAAAATAGGCCAACTCCATCAAGCTGCTCAGTTCTAAACTTTCCTTTGGGATGCACCTCTTCTTTTTAATACAAGTTTTCCTTTTATTTCGTTTTCCTGATTTTAACAGTAAGTATTTGGGCATAGTTTATGCTATCTTAACCACACATAACTTTGGAATTATAAAATTAATCAAGTAATCATGAATTTAATCACTTGTTTGCAGTGACATGCCATGTAATGTTATTTCCAACTATGTCAGTTTATAATTTACAGTGCATCATTCTACAGAACAGTTCAACAATTTGCCAGTTTCAGTTAAAAAGAAATGCTCAGATCGGGTTTTTTCTTCTCCTCAGTTAGCCCTAATGGCCATTTTGTTTTTCTGTGCTGTCTTTATTTGTCTGTATTAAGCAGCACCCATAATTGGAGCAGAAAGGTCAGTCATTCCAGTCGCAGAAAATARTTTCCAACTGGCTGACATCTCTGCACAAATTTAAGAGTTTTTAATCCAAACTCTGTAGCACTATTTGTGCTACCACTTAAGTGCTCAAGTGCTTTTTTTATCCAAATTTTCTGAATTTGCTACAATACTACTCATACTGCTTTAGCCAAGTCTTCTTCAGTAACACTTTTACATTGGACTGACGTCTAAGGTTCAAAAGCAGCAGGCAGAACATTACAAAAATACTTCACGGTATGACTGGAGACAAGTGCACATGGCAGAACTCAAGAAAATTGAGCAAATGTACGTTCAGGCATTGAGTTAATTTAGTTTTTGATGGAGTACAACTCGGATCACATTAGTGATCTTAAGCAAAACRGGAAAAAAATCACCGAAGTCAGATTTAGGGACTGTGCACATTACATTGAAAAGACAACACAAAACATATACTATTTTTAGTGCTGGTATGCAATAATAACTGTACCCTTGTCTAAGTGATGGAGAAAAGATGTACAACCATCAGGCTATAGCTACATCATGTGATGAAAGAGCTACCCCACAAGTACTCTTAGTTCCTCTTTTCTTTGCTCTTTTTCTTCCATTTGCCTGCTCTCCTGAGACAAATGGCTGGTTGGTTAGCRCAGTTATTGTCACTTTTTTTTAACTCCAACTTACAAATATTTTGCAAGTCTCCACATAGAGAGCTCAGCTGTGACTTAAAATTGTTGTTTGAGTTGTACAAAACATTGCTATGGGATTTTCTGGAGACCTGCTTTTGAATAGATTACTATAAATCAAGCATCATTAGATCTACTTCACAGCCTCCTCAGCAGAAGTTAAAGCCTACCATGTTCTTTTTGAAAGTGTTTTTAGTCATACTGCAGCATTTTAGTATTCTTTTTTTTCCCCCAGTTTCTAGGACCGAGAAACAAATATTCCATGTATGAACCGAAGACCTATGAGCATATAAACTCTGCAGGCAATTCTAAGCAAAAGGAGTGAGGTGAAATAATGCAAATATCCCAATTAGGAAAATTTAAATGGAAAAGCCCCTCCACACCAAAACAAAAAAAAAAACCAGGAAACCACAACTCTACTTAAGGCAACCAGACAAACCTCAGATCATTTTGGCAGTCAGTTTGCAATGCAGTATTTTGGGCCGTCTCCGAGAGCAACATAGTATGGCCTGAGGGTAGAAACTAGTAGTTGTACAAACTGTTCTTAATTTGGCTCCATCTCTGAAGAAAATGTATTTTAAAATTATGCATATTACAAAAATCATTTCACAACATTAAAAACATGTAACTACGAAAGGCCATTGCTATGTAGATGCTAACWTTTCTGCTTGTGGTTTCACATGTAATCTCAGTCACATTCAGTCACATAACCACAGCAGCTAACAGTGACAGAAACTGCAAATGTACATCTGTGTAAAAAAAACCAAGTCACACAATTATCTTACAGCAAAATGATCATAGACTGATAGGCATGAGATATTTTGAGCCTTCCCAGAACATGTACTATTTTATATCTGGATTTGAACAAAATAGGCCTTTGAAGATGACTGGCTGATCCAGCAATATAAGAACTTACCCCTCTAGCACCCTCCCTCTAAACATATAAAAAATAACAATTGTGCAAGGTTCCAGAAGACACACACTCCAAGTRTATCTGAAAAAGAAAAGGGTTCTGGGTTTATGAGATTTTATAAATTCAGTGATAGAATTTCCATTTGCCAGAGAAGACACAGCCTTCTGCTCAATAACAGCAGTTCTAAAACAGCTATAGTCAACTGGTCACAAAACCAGCTATTCAGATTTTGGTCTTTGAGAAATGTTCTATTCTCCAGGTTTCTAGTATTGAAGAAGCAAGTTAACAAGGTTGAAATCTTTGTCCTAACTGCAGTGGGGGAAAAAAAAAAGTAAAAAGGAATTGTTCCRTATACTACCATGATAGAAAACATACAGTATTTAACTTAGCCACAAACAGGAAGCATGCTGCTAAGTCACCCAGCAGTACATTCCCCAGCTTTTCATGCAAAAATTCTATATCATTAGCACAACCACTCTACCACAGAAAACATACCACAATCCTTCCACTACTCCTGTCAAGCTGTAAACTTTCCTCAAATTGTCTTGTCTCTCTTCCTGATCAGTATCATCACCACAGTCAGTTTTTACTCTCCTACCCCTTCCTCCTTTTGCAGTTTTAGTTGGAATCTGTTTATGTTTAGGAATTTAAAAAATCCCAAAATTTATCTTCAGAAGGAAGTCAGTGATTGTTTACAGTGCATGAGAATGTAGTAAATAATAAAAAGAAAATCACAGTGTATATAGCTTAACAGGTAGGAAAATAGGATTAGAAGTATTAACTACTAAGCAATGAAAATCAATGAAGAGCATTATTTGCATGTGAGTAGGTATTCCSTATTGACAAAATAACCTCACTTTCTAAAAAATACTCTCTTTGACTACTTAATAAATATGATTTATTTGCAAACCTAAATCCAGAGAAAACCCACTCACCRATAAGATAATTCCAAGAAATGCTTATTTGCTAAAGCTTTATTTAATCTAAAACAATAATTTCCTGGCCTGTTAGAGGCAATAATTATACATTCTATAATTTTTCTGTAAATTAAGTCACAAGAAGTTACTATCATATTTATACAAAATTTATGTTACTGATTTGAATGTACATTAAAATATCCTATATTAACCATTAAAACAAAGTGACATTTTATATTACAATCATGAACAGTATCACAAATGTTAATTAAAAGCACAGCTAATTGTGAACATTTCTATAAATGGATAAGGATTACAGCTTCAGCAAGGTTAATTTTCTATGGCTACAGCTACATTTTGTTTTTAACCAGCTGTGAGATGGCTGCAGAACAGTTCACTGATTGGGCTATATACTTTTCAATTTTAAGTCAACTTACACGTTTCACCTGTACTATTTATAGGAAGAGGAAGCTGACAGCTTCCCACTTATTGTTTAAAAAAAGTTTTCATGTTACATACGTTAGCGAGGTACTTATCTCTGTAGGCACGGCCTATCTATAGTTCAACTTTGCTTACTCTGTCTAGCTCTAATTTAAAACCTAAGGCACTGGAGCTAGATGAGGTATATCATTATTAAATGATATATTAAAAGTACGGAGTCTACTTGTGTCAAGGCACCTTCTTCATTAAAGTGACTCATATAAATCCAGAAATAAACTAATGGTTTTAATCTGARCAAATCTTTAGTGATTTTAATTTACTCCAGACAAGGCTCCCCTAATACTTAGGAATCAAAACATCAATACACATTCTAGGTTTATATTTTCCAATGTGTTACTTTTTTGTTACAAGCATTTTCCCTTTTTGAAGCAATTAACTAATTTAGGTGAATTATGTTTTCACCATTTTCTGTATTTTGACCASTTAGTCTATAATTCTAGATCACAACTAGGTTTATCTTCTCCAAATGATATTTTACTTTCAGGTTTTAACAGAACAGTAAGAAAACAGCATTCATGCGCCATTTATGTTTTCTAGAAACAGCACATGTATGAAAAAATTGCATAGGATTACTTCAGAGGATGATGTAAAAAAAATAAGTACGAAGAAATCCCTTTTCTTGATTTTGGGCTTTTCCCACAGGAAGAACAAAGCAAAACAAACAGCTGATCTATGAAGTAGCCAATTACATGGTAATTAKTTAATAATTGATTCTTTTTTCCCCCTTTGCTTTTAAAATACCAATATGTAGTCTTACCTGGTATAAGATTTGGTTATTAGTGCAACTGTTATCTAAACTTTGTATCTAGCAGTAATTTCTCAATATTGCTGGCAAGCAAAATGCCTATTGCTTTTTTTTTTTTTCATAGAATAATCCTAATAGTATCATACAGAACTTCTTGGGTGAGTACTTCCTTTTTTTCACAACTTTTTATGTGCTGGGACACACTTATTCTATGTGAATAAAAGACAGTTATGTCTCATAATACTGAGGTTTTTCTCCAGCCTGAAAGAACTGGAGATGATCTATACAGAGAGAGAAAATATGTCTTAGTTTTCAAACATACATTTAATATTACTTATATGTGCTACCTTCCCATTTTTAACAATATAGTACATCTTTTTGATTTAGAGTCAAATCCCAATAGTTATTGTGGATTTAAATAGAGTACTCAAGGTCTTAGTAAAAGCTACTAAATTTTTACACTTTTACTGTCATCTCTATTATTTTATATACCAAGCACCTATGTACTATCTGTATCTGACAATGTAATTCAGAGAGCATGTTCTGTCATTGCCTGCAGTTCTGCAGAAGGCAACAGAAAAGATGTTTCTTCAGAATGTGGCATTTGTTTCCCCTCTAAGGCTACTGGGGGATTCTGTTGTCTGTTCTGCACACTTCCCTACAAACCCATGGCTGAGTTGCACAGCTTGTCATGCTGTGGTATGTTCCCCGAATTGTTTAGAAAATGTCTTTTTATGTTCCTATCTCACAGCACAATTTACTTCTCAAACATAACTAAACAATACAATATAAACTCCGTTTATTTACTGCGTGGGTTCCCTTGACCATATTCAGCACTAGAGACCTTTCTATTTATCTTGCTTTTCTACATCTTCACAACTTTTCACAAAAACTAAATACTTTACTGCAGCCATTCTCTAGCAAACCCATCACACATGCCTCGTAATTACCCAGGGCTGGTCAGAACAGGACAAAACAGAACTGGTTATTTAATGGTCAGGCTGCTCTAGGTGGTAACTTTCCTACTTTGTTTATTTTATCTACAAAGAAAGCTGTATCATGGGTAGATAGTGTTTATTATTTCTGTAAGTGATATGAAAGCTTAGTAAATAAGAATTCTACAGTACAGGGAATTAATTATCAGTGGAATAGCTTTAAATGTAGCTCATCATAGCCCAAGGTTTCTGGGTGGAATTAGTTAAAAAAGTTCATTTTGATGGAAATATACACAAGTTAAAGCCATTAGTAGATGTTAATGAAAGAGCTTCCAAGCAGATGGACAAAAATAGGCCTGATTAAAGCAAAAGATCATGCTACAGAATCTTTGTTCAAGTTGTTCAGTGGAAGAATCAAGTAAAAATTCCTGGAATTTTCATCCATGGCAATTGCCTGTCCAGCATATTAATAGTAGTTTCCCTTGCTAGAAAGGGATTGATTTTTTTTTTTTAAACTGTTTTTGTCCTTGGGTATAGCACATACCGTTTATTGGTGGTATATCCACTATATGGAGGCGTTACTATCRCCAGGTCTGCATCCAGGTTTTCTTCATAGCTATGCTAACTCCACTAAAGACCATTTTTGGGGAGAATGGTAGGACACATTTTTAAAGTGTGTCCTTTTACGTGAGCTAACAGTAGGATTATTTAAACAGCTTCTTTAAAAGGAGGTAAGCTAGTTATGYGATGCAATTATTTAGTAGGTAAACTAATACTGTTTTATTATATAATTTCTTCATGGTATTTAAAGGATTTACTTAGTTAAATACCTTGAAAATCAGGTATTGCAACTTTGAGGAATGAGAAAAATTACCCTGAGCAGGAATGTATTTGGTGCACTCCCTATATCAGTTTTGGTTCACTTAATATTTGTGTTTAACTTATAAGAATCTTTAATAACTACCACTGAAATAAACTGTATGTCTAGCTTTTCTGGTGGAAAAACCTAGCTCTGAAGTCTAATATGCTTCCTTGACATCTAGCACAGTTCTAGCAAGATGGTATTGCATGAGGCTTACAGAAAACAAAGTATCTTCTCTTGTTCTACATTTTTGGTTTGTTCTAAATTATTCTTCCTTTTGTGTCTGTTAATTCCTTAAATATTGCTTACAATGAACTTACCTGTGAAAAGCAAAATTCTGGARCATGTAATCTAAATTCTTTGCTTTTAGTCCTCTTAGTAAATGAGTGAAGATGGAGTGTGGTAAAATAGTAACATGAGTGAGAGAAGCAAGATTAACTCCAATCTTATCCTGCACATGCACAATTGTATATTCTTAGTCGGACAAGTAGCTGAAGATGAGTTTGAAGCTCAGCCCAAGAGAATGTAATTTTTTTCACATAATGAGAACACACATTAGACTTCATTTAGTGTAAGGGGAGGTGACTCTTAGGGTGGCAAGTGGTATATATTTCCCTCTCTTTATCCACATGCAAAGTGTATTTGTTCAGCAAACTTCTATGATACAAAATTAATAGATAAAAAGAAAAATATTTTTCTGCCAAATCAGTCTACTGAACTAATTCACATGTCTGTAGTATCCCTAGCTCTGACATAAGGAATAGGGGACAAATATGGCAGTGAGAGATTACCAGGCTAACAGTAATATAATACCAAATCCTCATTACTCTCACCTTTATCTCTCCACTAAAAGTGCTTTGATTCATGAGGTGTGACAGTTTATACTGTGACAATCACCAAGATTTTTATCCTTTCCTGTCTACCACATTCTGACTTAGGGAAGAATACTGTCTGCACTCAGGCTGCCACAATTCACAGCCATGTGTTTTAGGATCAACTGAAATTGTGCAAAAAGAGCAAGGTGTATAGACTGAGGGCAAGTTAAGCTTGTCAGCCAGATAGTGTATATTATTGCCTGGTTTTGGGTCAGAACCCTTTGGCATTGTGTTCCCTATTGAATCTTCAGTGATGGGAGTATGAATACAAAGCTACCAAAACAAAACACTCCCCTGCATATACCTCTCTGGAGGAACACGAGCACAAGCATGTGACAGATGCTTGTTCCATTGCTTAATGCATTATAGGAAGGTGACACAATGCTACAGTGATAAGGACGGTACAAGAACTGTAAGTTTCTTGTGTAGAAGAATATAGGTTCAATTTACAGGAATGATGACAATACAGTTTTTAAAAAACTTATTTTTCTGACAATCTTACAATTTCAGATTAGAAATGGTATGGAAACCTGTGGATGAAATTGTCCAGGGAGAAAACAGCAGGAGGAAAGAGATGAAGTCTAGAGGAAGGGGCTCTGTAATCTGCATAGACAGCTGGAGAGAGAAGGTGATACTATCCAAAAGAGTGTCTGAAAGAGAATCAGGAGCAATAAGAGGAAGCTAAGAGAGGGCAATGAGGTAGCTATGCAGTCAGCTGCTAAAGGTGTCTAGTGGCACAAGAAAGGTCAGGGGTCCCAATTTGGCTAGAAGGTCATTCCAGAGTTCACTGAGGGTGGTTTCACTGCAGCCTGAGGAATGAGTGGAACTGGCACGGAGCTCCACAGCCACTGTCTCTGCTGGAATTTGGGGTTCTGTGGTCTAAATCATGCTTATTCCTTGGGGAARTTTGTCTCTTTAAATTCTCCAAGGACTGTTGAGCTTCCCATCCCTTTATTAAGGAAATCATTTGAGTAACCTGAGRGCCTTGGAAGTATACACCGGTAGGGCACTGCTTGTGTGCAGGTAATAGTTCAGTTAGTTCTGAAGTCTTTGCTGTGAAGTTCTTGCTTTACTTTGCCTTTTCTATGTACAGTTCTTACAGTGCTACTAATGGAAAGTTATTAGTTGGAAGTTGCTTCAAATTTTATTCCAACTGTGATTTCACTTTAAAAAGCTAGCATTGCTGTAAAAAGATTTTTTTTTCTTTCTGCCTGTTACCCTTTCTCGTCTCCTGGTGCTGCCTTTTGTGTACAGCAAACATTCATGTGACTGTTGTTAAGTGGATTGCAAAAGTGATCTGGGTTAAAATTTACCTTAATTTAAAATGGTTAGTTTTAACTTCACTCAGTTCCTTGATCTTGCCTATCGTGGTCTCAGAAATACCTGATACAAGAGGGAGGATAGGTAAGACGGCAGTGTAAATCCCTTTCACCATTCAGCTGTCCCTTTCAGGCATCTAGCTCCCTGCTCTGATCTGGCCCAGCTGCRTCATCTTGGCTCAGGCTGCTGAGGAAATTGCTAAATTTTGAGGAACAGCTGTGAGAAGGCCTGTAAAACAGAGCCATGTGAGGTGAAAAGGCMAAAAACAGGCTGAGGTAGGCTTGTTGGTGGTTTAAGGATTAAAAAGGGAAAATACTGATGTGGCAACATAGGATTTCCTAACTGAAAAGATGAGGGACTTAATGAAAGATAGTCACATAACAATAGTGAGGCTGTATTGCTGCAGCCAGTGAAAGCTAATTTTAACTCCCAGGCTTTTGCTTGTTTGACCAGCGAGGATTCTTTGGGTGTTTTATTAACCTGGTGAGTGTACTATTCTTAATGAAGTAACTTGTTAAATGCAAGCTATGTTTTATGTGCGTTAACTTCTACTGCTTTACATTTTTAAGCTGCATACCTATCTTGTTTGTGCAGTCTCTGTTCATGGCTGAAGGTACCTAAAAAAGTGACCCAACCACTGATGGGAGGCTTATTTTAGTAGTACTGTTGGCTTGTGGTATGTAACTATAGAAAGGGATATGTTTTGACTCACTTATATAGGAAGTATCAAGGTACAGTACTTCTAGTTTCCTGACAACAGAAGAGCTTTTCTGGATTTAATTACTTTTAGGTGGATCAGTTTATATAGTGATAAATATTTCTGTTTATTTTTGGACCTTTTTGGCTCTTAATGTGGTATTTTAATTCAACTGATGTTTTTCGGTCATCCTGTGAGTTCTAAATGGCCTTTGTGTTTTTGTTGGTTATTTTCTTTACCCCTGTTTAATGAACCTAATGTAGCTGTAAAACACTCGATTTTCTTGAAAGCTTGTATGTAATTCATAAAACACTAGAGTCTTAGTATGACTGATATTTACTTTTTCATCCTTTGTGATCTACTGATTTAATCTTATTACAATTTTACTAGTCATGGTTAGCCTGTTAAATTGGCTCTTCAAATTATTTCTCTGAAGTAAGTCTGCACTTTAACAAAGCTATTTCTTTTCCTCTATCTCTAATAAACAAGTGCCTGTCCCAAGACAGTATCTATAGGTAAGAATCTACTTAAAGCTTATTGAGAGACCAGTAGTACTATATTGAGCTAAAACTCTGAGTTAGTTTCTAAATATAGGAAAAATAATAAGAGTTAACTTAGTAGGTTCAAATTCTGTCCTGAAACAGTCTGACTACAACAACATTGCAATCAAAGGAAGGTGTGGTTATCTGAAAGTACTATGAAACACTTTTTTTTTCTTTTTTCTTCCCCCACCCAGAAGAAAGTTTAAAAAATATTGGTAGTTTTCTAATCTCTCTCAAGGGTGCAATTTAATGGTGTGTTTCTTTGTTAGGTCTTGAATGACATCTAGGCAGACACGAGTAGGTCTGACAGTGCATATCTTGAAAGTGTATTGAAGTTGTTTATTCTTTAGGAATAGTTCTCTTGATGTTCCACATAGATGGATATTAGGACATCATGGCTTTTCTGGATTGTATAAAGCACAATGTTTCTTGGATTTTTTTTTYCCTAAAAATACAAAGCTATACTTATTTCTGTTTGGAAGATGGTTAAACAAGCACTGTATGTAAGTGTGCTCAAACAGGCTAAAGCAGAATAAATATCTTGATGCACAGCAGTATCCAATGTTACCTTTGTCCTACTGAAAAAAACATTAGTCACCATATTACCAATAGCAGTGACATCATGTTGCTTAGACTCTGAACTGATTAGTCTGCGTTCTCGTGGCTTACCTTAGTATTGCGGCACACCTAAACAAGCAAACAGGGTAATGGGGTATGCTGTAGGAGCTTTTACAATGCTTCCTTTGGAGTACCTCTTCTAGCGCGTAAAATTTTTTTTTTTGAAGTATTTTTATATAGCTTTGTTTTATGACAAAAAAGCAATTCAGTAAAACTAGGCTTCAGAGCACAGTACCCCTGTTCTTCTGTGTAGTTTTTGTGAGACCATTTAAGTGAGTTGAGTCGCTGAATCACTTAATGTAATTACATAGTCACATGTTTATGGTTGTATAGACTAAGTTAAAAATATTTTCACCATAYGAATGTTTAGATAGGGAGATGACGTAATTGCGAACAACTCCCAATTTTTAATAACTGAGATGTTATTTTAAGCTTCATAATGGGTCCTTTGGTTAATTGGGAGTCTCGGGCTTTACATCAGTTATGTCACACTCCTTGAAATYCTCAACAGTACTTTTCACAGACTTCAATAATATCTTATTTATTGGTCTAGGAGAGCTAATCAACTAAACATTCCTCTGCTGCTAAATACAGCCAGCAAGCTGCTTATGAGTCAGAACTCTGGCAGATAATTCTGCTGCATATCAGTGAAAACTTTACTGGGTAGTTGTCATGTTCCTTATGTGAACAAATACCAACTTCTTGGATCTTATTTTTCACATTATAGGTTCACATTCCAGTAAGCAATGTTTTCGGTGTTCACTGTAGTAACCTTATGCTTGTAAATGACTTGGGGGGGGGGGGGGAAACACAACTTCATCATGCAATCGTTCTGGAATGTAACAGATAGTAAGCTCTGAAATTTACAGTGTTATATTCATGGTTGATTACTAATTAGGCTTTCAAATGTTCATGAATCTAATTTCCATACAGATTAGCAGTTAAGGGCAGGTTACTGGATAAACACAGTGATACCTGAAACTAGAACGATGTAATTTTTATAGCAGTCTTGAAAGTCTTTGGATATTGTTGCAGCTTCTTAGGTGGGATAAGTGCACTGTAAACTCACTGTAAACCCCCAATAAATGGGTATATAATATGAATATTAATTAACCACTTTATAGAGACTGAAATTAATTTTCCCCTATAACTATAACAGTAGTTTGGGAAAAACTTTTTCCTGTCAGTTATTTGTATATCTCCTGCCTAGTATCTTTTCATTTTTCAGAATAATGTATAAAACAGAAAAGGAGCTGCTTGTCAACAGCTTGTTAGAATTCCTTAAATTTAATACCAGCTTTGAAAARCAAGTGATCGCTGAAGTATGTCCAGTGCTTACACTTATTTCTGTATAAATATTTTTATATTTAAAATCTAGCATAATAAGAAGCTTGTTATCATCTCAGATTAGCGGATCAAGAGTACTCAGTGACTAAGCAGCTGTACACTTGACTGAGATAGAGGAAACAATCTCTGCTTGTTCCTGACCAATTACTTGAACCTTGGGCTTTTACAATGTGACTGCCCTGGCAGGTGGGTTATATTAAGTTAATAATCTTTTCACGGAAACAATAAGAAAATCGGAAGTGATTGGCATGTTTAAAAAAGAAAAAAATTCTAGTCCGGAGCACTATCTGGGAGATTAAAATGCCAAGTTCAGTTCAGCTGAACAGAATGCCAGAACTGGCCTTCGAGCACCAAGATGGATGCTTTTATTGCAGGGATGGCAGGTACCAGACGCTTCATTCTGAAGATGGGAAAGCTTTTTTTTGAAACTGATGCACCTTCTCCAAAGCATGTCATTCCTAGTTCACATATCCCCTGCTATTCCAGATACTGTTTGTATTGCTGTTCTTTGACTACTGCTCTTCCCAGTTCAGACTTCTGTTGACAATTTGTCAGCACCACTGATTAAACACTGGCACAAAGAGGGTTAGTACTTAGCAGAGCACTTCCCGCGCTTTGCCTGTCTGCAGTCTGGAAACGGTTTGGTATGTCCACACTTCTCTTCCCACTCTTAAGCAATAAAGCGGAATGTTCACTGATCATTCACAATTTTTTTCTGTTTAGCTTCACATGTGTAGTTCAAATGCAGAATTCAATGCCTTTTGCTGTYGGTTTCTGCATATTGTATTTACTAATTCAGTGTAGGAAACATAATGGAATAACTATTGCAACTAGTAGAATACAGTAACTTAACATTAGTTCCTGGACTTATATATTCTTATTTAGAACTGAAGCTAGTGAGGTGTTAAAGTGATGCACAGCAGCCAAGATTATGCTAATTTGGTTTTAGTGACATGAACAGGAGAATTTTAGAGCTGCTTTTTTTAAAATCAAGTATCCTGTTCAGACAAAGGAATAGAGGAGTTTGAGTCTCTAAAATGAAATATATTAAGATCATTAACAGTTGCCTAAAACACATTCCTATGTTGGCAGTCTCTTTTCCCATTTTGCATAAAAAGATGGTTTAAAAAAGATATGCAAAAAAATGAGCTTGAAATTAAATGTCTGGTTCTAAAACATGTACGTTAAAAACGTAAAGCCTATTTGACCGTAGAATCATTTTGAAGAAAAAAGTAGCATACATAGCATTTTTATTTTTTTTTTTTCCTGTAGAAATGTCTACATAAACAACTATATTGTGCTTGTATGTTGTCCTCTTTGGAAGTTAAGGTATGATTCCAATGTAAAGGCTGTTGTTGGGAAGCTAGTACCATATGTCATAGTTGTTAAGATTGTTTTGAATCTGCTTCGTTATATTATACASTTTTTGGCAAAATAAGTCATAACCTCAGGAATTTTACTTCTGTGACGGTAACTGTTCATAGATTGCAGAAAGAAAATCAGTGGAGGTGCTGAGTTCATTATGTCTTGTGACTAGCATAGCTAGTGCTTTTATCTATCTTAGATGAATCCAAATCACATCCTGCAATATACTGTCTAATGTAGCTCTTAGATGCCCAAGCTGTATTAGAATTAATTTTTATATTTAATATTTATAAGTAATTGCATTTTTAATGAAGTATTTATAAATGTCAATATTTAGGTATTGAATTGGCAATACTGTTTGTCTACATGTCTGCTTACTTCTGTAGCTCTGTAGATTTTGTTAATGAATTTGAGTTCTAAAGAATGACAGCCTTTAGTTTAAAAGTGCAACTTAAGATCTCGCGAGTACTTGTTCCACCTTGTTGATACTTTCTACCGATATGCAGTGACCTCCAGATGCTCAGAAGAAATAAAAATTTTAATGGGTCATTATTGGCTTAAAGTTTCCCTGCCAGAACATTTGCTTTATAGGAGGAACTATATATTCTATGCAGTAGAGCACTTAATCATATTATCTCACCTTTTTTACAAGCTTGGCTTTATTTTTGGCACTTTTTTTCTGTCGGTGAAATAGTTTATACCTAGACACGTATTGTGCCATTCATATTGTGGAGGGAAGAAAAACTAGACAGACCAAAGGGACAGAAGTTAAAATTACAGAATACAGATGTACTTCTGAATGCACAGTCAGTTCAAAGGAGAAAATTCTGATGTACTTCTGAAGCAGGAAGGAAAAGAGTTTCATAAATGTAAGGTCACGGAGCAGTCCTCCTTCACTGGCAGAGCTCATGTTCCCAAAAACCTCAAGTTCTTTCAGCTGCTGGGTGAGGGCAAAATAGCATACATAAAAAAAGCTTTAGACAGAGATGGTGTTTTTAAAAAAAGAAAAAACAGAGAGAGAAAAAAAGGTCAATTTCAGGAAGTGGATTGCCTTTTGATCTGGGATCTGTTAATCTCAGAAGTTTAACATCCCTGCATTTTTAACATAATATACAGTAGAAAATTAGAAAAGTGGTAAAAACTTGGGATTTTTGGAGTTTAAAGGCGGCATGGTTTACTTACAAGGAGAATTGGATGAAATTAATTAAAAAGAGTAATTGCCCTTCCTCCCCCCAATCTAAACTTTGAAGTCCAGTGGATTGGAGGGGAGAATTTCTGGGCTGATGTTTACATTTGTGCATTTTAAATGAACTTAAAATGTGTCGAAACTCTTGGTTGGTATGATTCCTGTCCTTTACGCAGAAATCTGTTAACTGGTGACTTTTTTTTATTGCACACGAAGCTACTCGGAACAATAAAATCATGGCTTTCCTTAATTTTTTTATTAATTAATCTTTTATTGATGWCTGCAAGTGGTATTCAGATGCATAGGGTGTAATTTCTGCTTGTCTGTACCTGGAAGTTGACTAAACTTCCTCTTCAGCAACACATAGCACTAAAATACATGCATTGTACAAGTTAGAGCAACTTGAAACACTAATAAATGTTAGAATTATTAATTATATTGATAAATGGATAGTTCATTTAAGAGCTTCTTAGTTAACTAGTAAATGGAGCGTTGTTGCTATATCCTCAGATTATCTTGGAACTATAAGCAGTTTACTAGGGCAGACACTTCTAAGAAATAAAAGTTTGTGCTTCTTGATCTTAACATACTACTGCAACATCGACTGTTCTAGTGAATGTTCTCTAGTGCTTATTTTTTCTGTGTAGTACATGGCCAGTAGCCATGAATATGCTCACTTAGCCTGAGTCATAAGTGATAATAAGAAATCTTTTACCATCATATTGGTATCCTGTTTCAGGGGTGGTTTTAGCTCAGAGTTTAGACTTGTCTGAGATGTACTGACCTGTTTCTTTCGAGGGCTATTTAAATTTCTCCAGTGTGAAGTAAAAGCTTATTTTGCTTCAGAAATAGGTGTGTGCTGACTCATCGTGGGGCAGCRCTGTTCCATCCGTTAGATCTGTTTGTTCTACCATGTGCCCAGTTTACAGCAGCTGCATAGCTTTCTGAACAGTGATGAGAGATGAGGGAAGGAATAACAGGAGGATGGGAAAACATAATCTTTGAAGAGTTAGGGATCCTGGGGATATGTGGGCTTCCCACCCACCCCTTTGCTTTACAGAAAGGTTATATACCTAGCCAACCCGTGGCTGCAGTTCAGTTTTACTAGCTCAGAGCTTCTCCATTTTTTGGCTGCTCCTAGCATTCCCTATTTACAATTAATCAAGAAGTTCACTGTATTCTGTCTTTAATGAAGCCAGGTCTCTCAGGAAATGGCAACAGCAATGTGGAGACTTTAGATAACTGGCACAGCAGATGCATTTGACCAGTGTCACACTAATAAGACCATCACTGTAAGTGGAGACAAATGAGGTATCTTGGAAAAAAAAAAAAAAATAGCTTGAATGATAAGTGTCATAAGCACAGGCTAGACCTATGTAAACAATAAAGAACAAGTATCTATAGAAAGAGAAAGAATATGGATTTTACATAACAGTTTTCCTGTTTGTTTTTTTGGTAGGTTTTTTGTTTGTATATTTACTTATGAYTGAGTATATAAGTATGTAAAAACAAGTGCTTTTTCAGTGGACAAATGTAAGCTGGTGTTAGTAACATTGTGAATAATGTGACCACACAGTTTGCAGAAAACAGGAAACAGCTTTTTGTCATACTTCCTTTTTGGGGGAATGCTTCATCATGACACTACTCAAAATTAAACATTAATTTGTCAGCTTTGGGAGACACCCAATGTTGCACACTGAAGAAAGCAGGTACAAGCAAATCAATTTCGGTTGCTAGAATGACAAATAATTTTTTTGTCCCATCACAATAATTGACAAATTATTCAGTTGCTCCTTGTACATGTACTGGAACTGAAAGGAAGCTTTCAGTAGTGCTTTCAGAACTTTCAGATCTTTCTACAAATGTAGGAATTGCTATATACCAGATCTTTGGGTAATGACATCTAATGAGAAAAGGTTAAGCGCTCTGTTTGCTGCAGGATCAGTGAAGATTTTTTTTTTTAATAAAAAAGTAAAACTAAATAAAATAGACAATTAATAAAAATCTGGGGTTTTAAACAGCAAAATAAACATGTCATTGAGCATAAACTTAAAGCATTGAAATTACTCTTTCATAAAAATATTCTACTTAAGTGTTTTCCAGTTGACAGACAAGTATAAGCTCATGGAATGCTTCTTGAAAGAAACCTAGGTTTCTGCAGTCAGGCAACACTTTTTTTGCCATGTAGGGTCTACGCTTCCATTTGAAATGTTTTAGATAGCAAATACTTGTGGCTGAGGGCCTTTGACTCGGAGACTCACGTGTTTGCTGCAGATACATGGTAAGGAACAGTCTGTATGATCTCAATGGCAATTTCAGATTTCTGTCTGATCCAATTTGTGCATCTATAAAGTGAAGGATATTGTTTTAACTTGCATTGGCAGCAGTGGTAGCAATGATTAACAGTAACAGGTTTGCTTTGTGAGTCTTGCCTGTAGCTAGAAATAAGTAGTGAGTGAAAGGGAGGTAGCCAGCATTTAATGACAGTATCCTTTAGACACTTAGTGATGACTAATATGTTAATTAAAACCTGAGTGAATGCAGCTAATGATGTCCCACTCTGTACTTCTGGAGCTGAAACACAGACCAGTCTGACTCATTATAAACGCTCCAAAAAAACTGTTAAAGGGAGCTGCGCTAGACCTGTTGCTGCATGGAATTCCTAAAGAACTCATTTGGTGGGGGAGAGGGAGAATGCATAGCTTCTAGTAGAGATCTTGAAAGCCTAATGGTATCTATAAAAAAAAACTCTAACAATACAATATTCAACAAATGGAAAAGAGCATTGCTTTCATTACTAAATATATGTATTTCATTTTTTATTTAATATCTATTTTTCTAAACACTCTCCTTAATCTTATTCATTTTCACATTAAGACTGARCAAATACTTTGAAAAAAAGAGTGTACACTTGCTTCTTTCTACATTGGCTTTTTGCAGATAAGGCTTTTACTTTCCAGACCTCATTAAGCAGTCAGTTGAGCAGGCTAAATGAGTGTTCCAAGTGGTAATGGATACTTACTCCATGTAAGTACAACAAGATTATGAGATACTGGAATGCCAAGTACTTAACTGGCACAGTATCATTTATATTACAAATAAATGCATCAAGTAAATAATTTGGGTGTTTATGATAGCAATGTGATCTCCTACCTGTTAATAGGGTAGATCTGGATCGCTAGATGAGTGGGTTTTGTTTTCTACTTTGAACCCTGTATTTTCCATTCCACGTATCTGAGAGGATCTTAGCCTTTTCCGAAAATAAGTGCCTCCTTTTAAGGTATTTAAGCCTGAATGGAATATGAGTAGGCAGAAAGCTTCCAACAAAACATGTTTGTGAAAATCAAGTTGCATTATGTTAACCCCATTTACACACATGCTAAGTTCTTACTTTGTTTTGTAACATTCTAGGTTGTTGTTATGATGCTTGGATAATATTGCAAAACTTGCCTTGGTTTCTCCAAGCTTGGATTACAGTTATTCAAATAGAAGTAAGTTCAGATTCAAATAATTCATGCTTTGGGAGTTATGAAAGATCATAAAGACAAAACTAAGTCTGTAAAAGGATAAGTAATCTTATGTGCAGCAGAGTTTGTRAAGCCTGAGTTCCTTAATTGTCTTGCTCAGGTTCTCATATCTAAGGTGTAAACTCTGAAATTATTCTAGCAGATAAAGCACTTACACCAGAGAACCTGTAAGGGATAGAGGTATAAGGGATAAATTTATGCTGTTGCTTTTTCCTTTCAATACAGAATTTACCATGGATCTCTTCTCTGTCTTGCTGACTATCTTCAAAGATGATGTAAAAGCTGTCTTCTAAGATCTCTTTGTGAAACTTGGTTGAAATTTGGTTAAAATGGGGATATTTAAAAAAAAAAAAAAAAAGGTAAAAGAACACAAGTTCTTTATTTATAAGACTGGTAGTTCAAAATGTTTGGGGAGAAAGTTCTTCCTGATAGTAATCTGAAGACTTTCTGGTTTGGCAGAATCAGCAAAGGGTTTGTAAGGTGAATCAGGTAGAGTTTTAACTGTCTTCTGTCAGCTGCTTATACTGGCGTTCTCTAAATAATTAAGGATAACTTAACTTTTGTTTTCCTTACCAAGTGACTTCTGAAACATTAAATAAGCAGTGATGACACTGTTGTACATGTCTCAAGGAATGATGAAGATGATCTGGTCTTCATCAGTGTCCATGCTGTTATTGGAAGCAGATTTTCCACATATAATTATTTTTCTCTTAGTGATCCAGGAACTCTGTTTTCTCTGGATTATCTCCCATGAACATTACTGTATGTACCAATTAATCAATAAGGATGCTTTTGAATTTTTTTTTTTTAAACTTTGCAGCACCACCCCCTTCCTCCCCCACACCCCCCCTCCCCCCACTTTTCCCCTCCTCTCCTTTTGCTTATGATTTGGAAGAGAGAGGTTAGGTGTACAATCCCAATATAACTTGGGTACCTTCTCATAGAATTTGTATGACAGGGTCCCAGACCACTTAATTTCATACCTAATTGCTCCACAGTAACTAAATAAATGTTGGGATCACACTTTCTTTTCAAAGAATGATACTACTTAGCCATGCACCACCCCTGCAGTATGCTTATTTTGAAATGTCAGATAGCTGAATGTTTCCACCAGTCAGGAATTCCATGCTCAGAAATACGTATTTTGAGTTTAGTGACTGGTGAAATTCTTAATTCCAAGTAAGTTCTTCTAACATTTCCCAATGTTGCAGCCAAAAATCACTGGTGTGGTTGCTGGCTTCCATAACAGACTCACTTTCTGGCTATACAGGATGTAGTTTGTTTGCCAAACTGCAGTTGGCAACCGTAGGAAAACATCACTTTGTATTGGTTGCTACCTCACAAATGATGAGGACATAGAAAGATAGATACGTAGAATTGCTRGGAGATTAGTCCTGTACGTTTGACTTTGCTTTAACTAGTCAACCATATGTGACAAAAAACATCCTGACATACAATGGCATAATGGTACATAAGACAGGGATAAACTCATCTGGGTAACATAATGCATTGGGCGGTGAGGGCATCCCCTATTATATGAAGAGAAAGGAGATCAGCTCTGTTTACCCTCGAGTACATCAGTGTTGCCACGAGGTGCTGTCCCACTTGGTGCTGTGCACTGGTTTTTAAAACAGGAGAAAGAGTGAACTGCGTGGGTCTAATATATGAAAATGAGAATTGCTACACTAGATGAATCCTTGAACCATATTGACCAGATATTTTTTCTTTACAATAATTAATTTGCATAGCAATAAAAATACTGGCAATTGTGCCTGAAAATAATAAAGGTATTTCTTATCTGCTCAGGGTCTGAATATAAATCACCTCTGGACTATATGTAGTTCTTTGTAACTGTTAAGTGGTCATATGACGAAAAATAAAATCTGCTTACTCAAATCAAGTTATACAGAATGTAAGTATGTGTTCCGAAAAGCAGTGTTGCCAAAGTYGGTTTGTGATGTCTTTTCTACTGCACTCCAAAATAAGGTTGCCTATCTATTGCCTGTTTGAATAAGACAGAAAGAAACAAGGATGGATTTCGCTACTGGAAAATAGTATATACCTTGACAGTTAATTCTGTGGAAAAAAGTATTGTAGAACAGATGCTGTATATAGATGCTTCATTTATGGTTTTAACTAGTGAATAACCAGACTCATCAAGTTATTGCAGGGTCCCTCATGTGATTTGTAGAGTAGTGATTAATATCTGTTTTGTAGGCAGTAGTTTGAGATGTTTAAAGCCACACTGAATAAGATTGCCTTCTCAATTGGCTACTCTAAATATGAGCCATTACCATTGACAGAAACTGGATAACATATGATGTCTGCTTAAATGATTTGTTGCACTGGTGTTCTAGCTCATTTTGTTTGAAATAATTTCTTTTCCTCCCCTGCTAATTAAATAATTTCTAATGCTAGCTTGTATTTGCATGCATGCTTACAGGATAAAATTACTTTAATGACATGGAAAAAGGGGAAAATTGAAAAAAAAATATAAAAATTAACATTTATGATTGCACTCACTCRTTGGATCACTAACTTGAATTAGGTATAGCAGATGATTTATACTTGTGTATCATGCATTTATAATTTGCACTGGAAAAAAATATTCTCAGGTGCTGTAATTTTCCAAAACAGACCTCTCAGCCATATGGAAATGTAAATTGCAAATTCAGTGCACAACAGAGTAATCCCTTGGTACAGAGCAACCAATTACATTAAGCAACCACAATTAAATATGCTTAAATCTCCTACAAAGCAGCTTTATATCTAACTTCAAGTAGCAAGTTACAAACTGTGGATTAATTTACCAGCATGTTAATATATACAGGTTTTTCTTAAATTTACCTAGGACAGTGATGATGTAGGATACCAGCTATGACTACTTCAGGTGGAAGTTAACCAGGACTCAGAAACTATGTTAGACATCTCAATCATTATCTTACATATAAAACAGCTTAGCTTCTGAACTTCAAGTATTGCCTGATTCTGGGAAAGGCACACTYCCCCCCCGCCGCCTCCAGGCTGGAACAAGTCCCCCAGTCATGGCAGCTAGATACGTGGTAATTTTTCAGAAATGGAACAATCTAAAAGGCAAAAGGCTGACTTTTAAATAGGCCACTAAAGTGGGTCCTGAAAAGCAAACCAAACCAACTTCTTGGGCTTTCTAATACCTCACCTTGCTCTGTTGTCTAGAAAATTAGCTGATGTTTCCTTGACCGTAATTTATTTGCGGAGATTTGACAAGAGGTAGGGGCTACAACCCTATCATTTTAATTTTCTCCAGATGAAAACCAATTCACAGTTGAGTGTTTGCTAATTATTTCCACTCAGCTTTGTTGCATGCCAGACTTTTCAGTTGTATTTAATGTTATTACTTGTTGCTCTGGAAATAAACATTAAATGAAAATGGGTCATCATCACTGTATGCTAGTAATACTGTGAAATACAATTTTAAATGAACCTGCCTTTTCATAAGCATGCTGAAAAGCACCAAATGCTTCCAGGGTCTTACAATATTTTGTACTAGAACACAAAATAGAGTGAAATAAATATACTTTACTGAGAAAAATTCAGATGGTTCCTAACAAGAGGCAATAGTACTGTAGCAAATTTTGGTGAAGTAATAATTTCAGGAAGAAATGCTTTCTATGAAGTAACGAAATTACCTAAATATGATTAAATGTGATAAACATGATTTCATCATCAGTTTAAATGCTCTATTGTTTTATCATGTCAAACTCTTGCTAGTGATGGAAGACAATTTTCTTCTTCAGGTTTTTTACGTTGAAGCTCCAAAATCTGTGATCTAGACTTAAATGTAGACTTCAATGGCTAATGCTTCATGAATTTACACTTACAGTTTACTGCTTTTATCCTAATTGCATTTTGGTGTCTATTTTGTGCTGTGAAACTTTACTTTGAAGCCCTACTAGAAACTGCTGTATTTAAGAAATACTGTTTTCCAGCATGTAATAGGGACATAATGTAATTAGATGAAGAAACACTTTTTTTTTTTTTTCTTTTTTTCCTGAAGGCCACAGTAGAAATGAGTCACAAATTAATGGTATGGGACAGTATTGCCTCTTTGGGTATTTGAAAAGTCAACAAAGTAATTGAAGATTAGACTCCAATGAAAACTTTCTAGAAATAGTCTCTGACACTTGGAGACTGCTAAGCCATTACAGTTAAAATATATGTCACTAACCTGTAGTAGTACACAGAACGTATAGTTTTGGAGAGGTTGTGTATCTCTGAAGCGAGGTACATGTGCGTAACAAAAACATCTTTGTATTGAAGCGACAGGAGTGTGTTCATGTTTTATCCTCTACACAGAGAACATTGATTTCTGTTGAAGAAATTCTGGATTTGACCTTTATCAGCACAAAATGGAAGTCCAGTTTCTACACATTTTTCAGAAGTAAGTTTTGGAAATAGGCACATGAGTAAGAAGGACGTGTCTGCAGTGCTGTAATCAASTGGCAGTACAAGCTGTGTGGAGACGGTACTATACACTGACAGCTTTTTTTTAGGTGACAGGGGTAGACATCAGCTGAATCCCTTTTCATACAGTTCCTCTTTCTTTGTATTAAGTTCTTTACAAATTCTGCCACTACATRGTACTGTTGATGTGTTTGAATATATAATTTACAGCATGTTTTCTTCAGGCAGGGAGTAGAAGCAAGACTGTTGAGGCTGAACTTGAAAATGGAAGTAGATCTGTTGAGACTTGCTTATCTTTAGTCCATCCCAGTTGCATGATTCCATAATTCCTTTTAATTACGGTTGCTTTCTTTATGTTATGTAGTGCCTAGGGGCAAAATAAAGGTCTTGGTGTGTGCTTAGATAGTCTTGTCTCAAATTTGAGTGCATGAAGTTAGTCTTAGAAAGCAGAGGTGGCTTAGAGTCTAAAATCATACAAATGCTGGTTATTAGGGTGACAGTGAATCCTAGATATGGAAATACCATAGTCATGACACTAGGTAGTTCTCTTCATTAAACTTTAACTCACTTGTGAAAGTGAAATCAGCGTTCCTACAAAGCTGCTGAGCCCGCTATAGCACAGAACTGCATAAAGAAATAGAGAACAGCATGAATTAGGAAGTTTGCACAAAATACCGTATTTTATCRCAATTTTCATGCCTGACCCTCAAGTTTTCCTCAGTTTTTAAAGTCCAGATCATGGAACTTCCCAAACTTTCCAGGAATATAAAATTGCATAATAAATGAGATGGCTGTTTGTGTCTGTGTTTACTTTTACGTGTATAAATCCAGCATATATGTTTGCAAGTCTCAGTATGCTATTATGTATATTAGTAGCATCAAACCACCCCACTGTTTCCTGAGTCTACAGAGAGGACATTAGGGTTAACACTGATTCACAGATAACATTGTGATTTATGTCCTCTGGAGCTTTGTTATGTAGGAAGTGATGGTGAAACAGGAAACAAGGCATTGTATGAAAACATCCATAAGTATGTAACTAGAGGAAAAAGCTGCAAAAATAATTTATGGAAGATACTGCTGTATACTTCTGTATAAAAATATATTTATTATTGTGCACAGCTGGATACTGTAATTGTTGATAATAATGCAAGTGACTAAGTTGATCTAAACCTGACTTTTTAATTGAACCTAAGGACTCAGCGGAGGAAGAAAATGAACTTGCAGATACTGACAAAAGTAGCAATATTTTGGTCTAATCAGGGCCAAAGAAAGAAAGATTGAATGTGGACAAATGAAAAATTGTTTAAACTTATTTAAGCATATTGTTTTCACAAGCTCATACATGCTTAAGACTAGTGTTGTAGAGTAAGTATGATGATGTTTTGCCCTATGGTGAAATCTGGTAAAAGGAAATGTGCCCAAGCAGTTGCATAGTTGTATTTTGTGTCAAAGAACTAACTGAACCTGACTTAATCAAAATGGCAAGATGAAGTTTTGTGTTTATACCTTTTTTTCTCTCTCTCCCCCCTTCCCCCCTTCCTGTTTTTTAAATGGCTACAGAAGGACATGTGTGAATATATTTATCTGAACACTGGAAAACACTTTATAACATGCTTAACCCTGATCACCTCTTAGACTTGTTTCACTAAACAGCAGTAGTACTGTATTATGAAGCTAACTGTTAGTGTGACAAAGTTGCTGGTAACTCTTAAGAAAGCAAGGTTAATTCTTACTTTGCCTGGTATGATAGGCTTTGAAGGCTACAGTTAAATTATACTAACCTGARTTGGTGTGTGGGTGAGGATAAATTATGTCTTTAGCTAGAAAGTTTATCCTCCTTACTCTTTGGYTACATAAAATATAATAGAACAGTTTGGGCCTGTTCTAGCATAAAATTCTGTAAGATACACATCCCACTGAAGCACATGAGAAGTCTGGAACGTGATCATTGTTTCTTTTGCTGTCCAGTCTGGGAYGAGAATTTGCAGTATTGAATATTTATGCTGTATGTATGTATTCTTCTGTTCCACTCTCTTCCATGTTTCCACACCCTTCCAGGTGCTTACAGTAGAGCATGTGCTTAAAACACATGTTCTAAGACTTAAGTGAAACCTGTGTGTTCTGCAGTCGGTCCAGAGGTGTCAGTATCTTGCTTGTAATCACAAGCCACCTTTAAAGAAAGTGTTCATAGTACTGTTACGTAGGGGTTAAATAGTATGTTAAGTTGTGGTGAATTTAAGGACAGTAGATCTGCCTTTTATTTTGGCAGGGGAAGAAACTCAACTAAGCATCAAGACACTTGGTGCATTAATTCATTACTTCACTGTGTTTTTCAGCAAAGCTACCTATTCGTTTGTGAGCTTTTTTTTTAATTTGATGTTAATCTAGCCACGTATTCCCTCTACCCCCAATTTTGTAGCAATTTTATTTGTTTTGCATAGATGTGAGTTTACAGGATGACTGTGGCACATAAATCATCAGCAGGGATTAGGCTAGCTGTTTCCTCGGATTTACTAATCTGTATAACTTCATCATAACAAGATTTGTCCTGCAATTCTAGGAGTTTAGATACTGAAAACAGCTATCTGTCATTACGAGAACTTGACTGCAGTTGCATTCAAAATTATTTCAGGTTTTGTGCTTCAGCTGAATTTTTCAAGTTTTTCAGAACTCTGAAAAACACATTATCTGGGCTACCCAGGATTTCTGATTTTTTTTATTATTTAATGCTTTCTTCACTGTGGCTCACTTACACATACATGATAACTGAAGTAATCTGTAATCGCAATACCTCAACTAAATCCGATCACAGATATGTGGCCTTGTTGGGCTACAAGCGGTCTATGGCTAGATGTTGAGAAAGCTTACTCTGCTTGCACTTATTTTCCAAACTTTAAAACAGTACTAAGAACCAGCAAAAATGCACAGAAATATCAACATACTGGTATCTTAGTGTAACAGTTCTTTTGTTCAATACAAGTTTTACTATGTAGCCTTAAGTAATAGTATGATTAACTTAATGCTCAAGTTTTGCACGCAGTAAAGAAAAAATGCTTTTTGAAGCTTTCCCACTCAAGCTTTCTGGTGTAATTAATTATAGTTAAGAAAAACACAATGTATTTTGTCCAGACAAGAGGAATTATTTTTTTTGTTTCTCTTTCAGAAAGGGTGGCACATTGAAGGCTTATGCTTTCTATTATTGAACTTGGGTATCTAGGATTCATGTCTCCATCATTCTTCTGAGGTACGACTCAGTCATCATTGGAAAGCAGTACTTCCATATAAAAGAAAACCATTCACAGAGTTGTTGATGAATTTAACTTACTGTTTTCATTGCACTGTATTTGAATACCGTTGCATTAACAAAGTTAATATACAAAACCTTTTTCCCATGACTTCCAGAGACTTGTACATTATAACATATAAGGTGGTAGGGTGGAGAGCAAGATGGACTTTTGCTGCGTAATTTCTTCATCTAATTACCGTGAAAAGAAAAAAAAAAAAAAAAAGAAATTAACTGACGCCAAGTAATTTGAACATCTCATGTGACAAATACTGGTTTCTCTATGGAGTGTGATGAGATAAATCTGTGTAGAGTTATTTTTAGCCTAGGTATCAGCAAAAATATCCATTTGCTATTGTCCAAATTCTTCTAACTCTTCTTCATATTCTTCCTAATAGCATAGGAGCTGAGTGGAATCCTTAAAGTTTCAAGGATGTCAATCATAGCAATGCATGAGAAGAGATTGCAGACTCTTCAGCTTACAATGCTTGAAGATTTGGGGTGGAGGTAGTGTTGATATCTTAGTAAATAAACTGGTGGATAGATTAAATGTAATCACTGGGTAATACAATGTCCTCAGATACATATATCCACTCTGATTTTTGGAATATAACTTTTCTTTCTTGGGCAATTAGACAGAGCAAATAGCCCATTAAAACTCTTGGGAAAACTGCTGTTAAAAACCAACAAGCAGTTTGTATGGGATGCTAGCCTTATTTAATATCCAAGTAGTGACAATAAAATGAATGAAAATTGAACCAAAGCTGATCTTGTACGTTCAACTAAAGCCAGCAAATTCATTGCTAAGCAGCTGAGAATAAATGCGTTTTCATACAAATGTTAGTTGGATGTTCCTGGTCAATGGCAGGCTAAAGATTGCCAGCCAAATTCCATGTTAGAAGAAATGAATGTTAGGAAAGCCTTCCCTTTTTTTTTTTTCTTCCTCCCCCCCCCGCCCCGTTCTCCTCTTTCTTAGAGAAGTTGCCTCTCCATTCTCAATTTAAAAAATCAAATTGGTAGAAAGTTACCAAGGCAATATTATAATGAGAAATAGTGTTTAGCCCTCACCTAAAATCACTAAGCCTGTCTGAAAATAAATGTGCTGGCTTTACAGACTGAAAAGGTTAAGGCATAGCTACACTGAACTAAATGTTGTCTGTGACTGAGCACTACAGCAATCCCTATTTAATAAATATACTGATATATATGGAGGGAAGAGTCCACTAAACTGCTTGAGCAGCTCCAGAGAAAGAACTAGGAAGGACTAAATCATCCCTTAATCAGTGCTTTCTCTGATTTACTACCATTTGTAAGTTCTGTTAATGAAAGTTTTCTGAAGCATACTTGTGAAATGTACTCAGATGTACAATTTTATGAACTAGCAATCAATTCTTCATATTGAAGGCTAGGGTTTTATTACTTTAAGCCCAGTTTTTGTTTCTGTCTGATGTAAGCTAACAAATGACTGTGGATTGTCAGCAATAACTATAGGAGGAGAAATCATTGGGACAAAGCATTTCTGGATCTCAAAAAAAATATATACAGAAATTAATTACCATTTAAGATTCCTCATATACCAGAAACAATTCTAGCTTGAGTGGTCACGCTCAGCAGAGGATGCCTGTCATCAGTCCAAGACAGAATTCCCTTTGGGCTTGTAATGTTACTGAAATGTGATTCACTTATCCAGGTCTTGTTTGTTATTGAAGGTTTGCAGCAGGTTGTTGGCAGTATGACCCCTAAAAATACTGTTTGTAGACAGTCTATTAGCAGAGTAAAAAAGAAAGGCTCACCTGTCTGATATGTGAAGTTGGTTAGAAATAAGGTTAGAGAAAGTTGGAGTTAATGTTGTTTTCYCTTGCTGCTTTTGAGCCCTGAAAAAGGAGGGTACCTACATAAGTTTTTATTCTATTGCGAGTGGTAGATTGCACAGGCACTGTTTTATTTGAAGGAAAAAGCAAATGAAACTAGTAGGGGAGTAGGTTGAAGAGAAGAAAGGTTATTGTTAAAGTTGGTACAATTTTTCCCAGTGTTCCCAAAGAACACACTGCAGAGAGTACTGACATTAATGAAAGGAATGAATACAAAACAAAAATTTGAAGTTGCAGTGGGGATTATAAGAGGGTTTTTAATGCTGAAATCTATTTTGGTTGTTCTTTTTTCCCCTCATAGTGCTACATAACTAGACATCAAATGTCAGTTTTTCTGTGATTTCTGGAAAAATTAAAACTTTTTTGGGGAAAAAAAATCAGATTTGTTTTTAAAAATATGGCATTAGTCTCAATTAATTGCATGAGGTTCAACAAGGACAAGTGCCGGGTCCTGCACTTCGGTCACGACAACCCCAGACAACGCTACAGGCTTGGGGAAGAGTGGCTGGAAAGCTGCCCGGAGGAAAAGGACCTGGGGGTGCTGGTCGACGGCCGGCTGAACATGAGCCGGCAGTGTGCCCRGGTGGCCAAGAAGGCCAACRGCATCCTGGCGTGTATCAGGAATAGTGTGGCCAGCAGGAGYAGGGAGGTGATCGTGCCCCTGTACTCGGCACTGGTGAGGCCGCACCTCGAATACTGTGTTCAGTTTTGGGCCCCTCACTACAAGAAGGACATTGAGGTGCTGGAGCGTGTCCAGAGACGGGCGACGAGGCTGGTGAAGGGTCTAGAGAACAGGTCTTATGAGGAGCGGCTGAGGGAGCTGGGGTTGTTTAGCCTGGAGAAGAGGAGGCTGAGGGGAGACCTTATCGCTCTCTACAACTATCTGAAAGGAGGCTGTAGAGAGRYGGGTGYTGGTCTCTTCTCCCAAGTAACAAGCGATAGGACGAGAGGAAATGGCTTCAAGTTGCGCCAGGGGAGGTTTAGATTGGATATTAGGAAAAATTTCTTCACTGAAAGGGTAGTCAGGCATTGGAACAGGCTGCCCAGGGAAGTGGTGGAGTCACCATCCCTGGAGGTGTTCAAAAAACGTGTGGATGAGGTGCTTCAGGACATGGTTTAGTGGGCATTTGTACTGGGTTGATGGTTGGACTCGATGATCTTAGAGGTCTTTTCCAACCTTAATGATTCTATGATTCTATGATTCAATTTGATGTCTGTTCTTGAATTGTTTTGCTTTTTAAAAGTATGATCGTTTTATGACATGGTAATGTTCAATATGGGAATGATTTTAGCTCAAGCCAAGTCACTAATTTGCTGCAAAATGCAGTGCTTCTCAAACTCTGTGATAATAGCCTTGAAGCACCAACACTTGTTCAGCTGCTAATCTGCTTTTTCCATCTTTCTAGTTCTGTTGCCTTGCAGAGAATCTCATGGTTTTCCTATTGTTGAGTAAATGCATCTACTGAAAGCTGGTGAAACAACTGTCATGTTTGCTTTTTTATCAACCTGCTATAAGAGCTTTGCAATGTGTGAAATAGTACTGCACATTCCTTGTGCAGCTTTTCCATACCTATTTAAGCTTGCTAATTTTTCTGTACCTAAAGACAAAAAAATCTGTTGATGACCTTCTTTTAAATTTTGGGCAAAGGAAAGCAAAAAAAATAACAAAGTCTCCTCAGGGCAATCGGCTTGGTTTTAACTCTATTTATCTGAGCTAAAGCAGGAAGGCAAATATCCCAAACTATGTTAAATACAGAAGACAGAAGGACTTTACCTTCACATTACTTAGCAGCTGCTGGCGGTAAATTAAGGCAGACAATAACAAGCTGAAATGAGTATTCCTGATCAAATATACTTCTCAACTAGTTCTGCTTATATTAAGATCTTAGTTGCTTAACAGTCGTTAAACTGTTTAGGCATTGCTATGAAAATACACTAGTAATTTTTTTTGCTTACTTTTTTGGTAATGGAAACAAGACCTAAGCGTGAAAGTAATGCAGTGTGTGTGCACACTTGCTACCAATCTGTCAAGTGAGCTTGAATGAGTTGAGACCTAAAATGTGGTTATCTTTGCTAGAAATATTTTGCTATTATGTGTGGTGATTGCCTAATAAAAGTTTAGGGTTGATGTTAAAGTTCTTATAATGTATGAAATTATAAATGGGTTGGAATCTTCTTACTTAACAATTATCACTTGTCACATTATAAATTTGCAGCTGAGGCACAGAGGTGCATCAGACTTCTCGGCTTTACTGGTAGGATGGTAAATATRTGGAGACCTCCCTTAAAGATTTGGCCTTACGAAGGATGCAATAACAAACCAAAATCAATATGCTAGAAACAGAAAGGATTTTGAAAAGCACTATTGTAATAGTCAATTCACTGTTAAATGTCGAGTATTGCTTTAGAAAACACGTGTATCATGGGACTCATTCTACTAATTCTTACCTTCATGTGATTTCTGAGCAGAATTTACTATTTTAATTTATTTTAAAGGTATTATACTTGCAAATTCCAAGTTTAAGATGAAAACAGGAAAGCACACAGTAGTTACGGATTTGCTTCACCAAATGTTTCTAACTGCCACTGTGATCGGGGAAGAACTGAGTTTTATAACCTCTTAAAACAAACAAACAAAAAACCAAAAAAAAAAAMCCCAAAAAAACAAACAAACAAACAAAACCCAAACCCCCCAAAACCCCAAACCAAACACTGAATCCAAATAAAATATTTGTGCCAAATTTAAACTCCCCCTCACATAATGTTGCCTTATGTGTATCCTTCGTCATGCAGCACTACTTCAATGGGCTCCAACAGCAAACATCATCTGATGAAAGAACTGCAGCTTTCTGCAGTAGTTTCAGCATCTATGCTGTCCCATATGAGTAAGTCATAGCTTTAAAAAGCTTAATTGGGAAAGCACTTTTTTTGAGCTGAATCATAAAATGTTCAGATTTGTGGTGGTGAATTACAGTAATGTTGCACTGTATTAGATTTGGGAATGTGATGCTTCCCTCTACTGGCCGACCCACAGAGAGTAAGTTTTATTATCTGGTGAAGCAAGCAACAAAAATATTTTTAAAAAAAGCAGCCTGTGCTTAGGACTGAGGTAAGAGGATTGTCATTGCAGTCTCTTACACAGGAAGAATTAAATCCCTTACCTGCATCACAAAACAGCTTTGTATTGTAAAGTGACTAAAATCAGTCAGTTTTGGGGAAATGAAAGTACACTAATATTTTAAGCCACTTCGTGTCTGCTAGTAACACTAATGCTAAGTATTTCCAGTACATTACAAAGAGCATGCAATGAAGTATTTGAATTTTGCAAGGAAGACTTTTATTCAGTGTGGAACCCATGAACCATATAGCCTCTGACTGATATTTAAAATGGACTAATCTTTCATTTTAACTTTGAGAGTTTAAATGCTCCTTTAATTTCAGATGAGAATTTGTGCATAAATCTCATTCTTCGAGTTGATGCAAAACCCACACAGATTTCCTGGTCAGTCACAGTATGTGAGATAACAAGAAAAAATGCTTAGCTTTCCATTGTAGTATATATTCCATGAAATGAGTTACCAGTGATGGTAATATTCTAATTAACATGAGCATTCAAAGACGCTCAGTACAGTTTAAGACTGCATTGTATATGAGAGGCTCACACTGTCAAAGCACTTGCATATCACAGGGTGTTCTTTCAAGTGATTAAGAGACTTCTATGTTTGTACCACAATTTCTTCCTTCCTTAAATGATGCTATTTTGCCTCTATAATGTGTAATGTTGCAGATTTTCACCTTTGTAGCTAGAGATGAATGGCTCACTGAGAGACCTTTTCTTCCCTTTAAAATGTGAGTTCTTATGTTAAATTAGTCATCGCTACTGAGAGGCTGCTCAGGTTGGCTCCCCTGAGATCCGGAGAGACTGAAGGTCTTCAGTCAGGACTGTACATTTGTTCAGCTGGATCCTCTGCACTTCCCTTGTGCAGCTGTTTTCCTGTAGTGACAGGCAGAAGGTTGATTGCTGCCGGTGTTGTGATTGCACATTTAAAAAAATTTACTTTGCCAGGAATTGCCAAGGAGATTAGTGTCTCTTGCGGTAGTTTTTTTTTTTGTTAAGCGCACAGAATTGCACTTTCTCACTAGCAGGCGCAAGATATAGGCAAAGATAGAAATTGTCTTCTGAAAACTTTTCTTGCCACTCCCTAACAGCAATCCAACCAGCAAATTATGTGGCTGAGTTTAAATTCTTCATATATCAGTTTTCACATGGGGGATCTGAATGATATTTCCTGCTGAAATCGGATTTTTTTAACAATTGATAATTAAACCAACGTCTTCTTTGAATCTCTGCTCAATGTTCCAGGACTCAGTAGCAGGCATCTGTATGGCTACAAAATAAATATAGATGTCACAGCACCAAGCCTGTCAAGAGTTCAAGGAGCATCTGGATGACGGTCTTAGTCGCGTGGTTTAGTTTTAGGTAGTCCTACGAGGAGCAGGGAGTTGGACTCGATGATCGTTATAGGTCCCTTCCAACTTGAGATACTCTGTGATTCCCTTATGTGTCATTTTGGTATTGGGTACTAGTCATAGTGCTGCTTACCATGATACTACTCTTCTTGAATCTAGACCCAAGACTCCATTTGGGTAACAGCTAGAAACAAATATTTTTTTAAAGTGTGATCCAACTGTTTTTCTTCTGTTTAAACACCTCCCCATACAAACTTGCATATATAAAAAGGGACCAGTGACATTAGAACTACAAAAGTATATTTGCAGCAGGAGGCTGGTAATACCTAATTTGAAACCCCTATAGTATGAGTCATCAACTCTGTTCCAGGGTTTTATAGCTGAAGAATGCTAATACTTCTTTAAAATGCTTTTCAACATTGAGTCTCTGTAAGATATGCAGTGGAATCCTATGGTTCCTGCAGCTTAAAGTCTTTTAGAAATTCGTTTACTTGTTCAAAAAAGCCAAAGCTAGTGTTGGCATGCTTTTATGGTAGAATTTGAATACTTCAGAATTTCTAGACTTATTAGGTTTCTTGAATAGAATTACCATGGTCTGAAGTTAGGAAAGAGAAGCTCGTCAGGAAAAAGAAACCCTGAACAGCCCATCCTCAAGGGTCTCAGGAATTGTAGTCATTCCCCAGGTGACAGGCAGAATTGTGTAATAAAGATGAGTTAACTGGTTGTAAAACTTCAATAGAAAGGAAAGCTTGAACAGTAGTGAAATTTGTACCAAGCCTTAAAATGCAGGGTTTTTTTTGTCTTCTCAAAGCAGGTGTCTCAAGTGACAAATAAATGGCATTGGATAAACCATAGGAGACTTGAGTACAGTCAGTTTGCCAAGGAACTGTAACCTAATCACTCTTAAGTGCATGGTGCAAAATAATCTTCCATGGAATATTTCAACATTTAAAAAGGTGTTTGGGTTCCAAATTTGGGCAAATGACAGTAGAGTTTCTGAAAAAAGGATAAGGCTCCATTCAGCATTTGGATGGACTCATCAAAGGCAGAGGCACTTTACTTTGGGGCAAGTCAAGGTATGCTGCAGAAGAGCCAAGTGAGTAAGCTGATAGGGAGTGTATCTCGTACGTCTGTTGATTAGAAACAATTCAGAAACTATCTCCATGACATGCCCTTTGGAAAGATTACTAGCTTGGCCACAGATTTCATCTGAACTACTTTAGCCAGTGATTGTGATGATGCAAGCACTCTGAACTTAAATGATACTTAAAACAATTTTTGAATATTGCATTGTTATAATCAAACAAGGACCAAAACAAGAATCAAAATGATGGTGCACTGAGGGTTTTTTGTTGTCCAAAATTAATAGGCTAGTGTGAGATGGTCTAGTAAACAAGAGATAAGTTTCTGCAAAGACTTTTTATTTTGACAGCTGAAAATAAGATAAAAAGCTTATGAAGCGAATAGCTATAAAATAGGCACACAATTTCTTTCATTTATATGGATCACAACTTGGTAGACACTTTGATATATTCATGGCTCCTCTTGCCCACTGAGACTGGTTACCAGTCAAATATTCCACAGTGGTAATGTCTTGATAAATACTTGCTGATCTTGGTCTATTGATTAATGTAGGTACATAATCGTATTTATTTTACATAACTATTGTAGATTTCTGTACAGGATAACAATTGGTAAATACTGAAACAGCAACAACACTTAGCTTACTCTTTGAAATGGGAAAAAATGCTCTTCAGAGATCCAAATCCTTAGTCCTTTAGGATACTTGTAATTCCTATCTCTGCCAAAGAGGAAGAGAAGAATTTTTTGAGTGTTGCTTTCCTTTTGTCCTCTTTTTTTTTTTTTTTTTTTCCCTCCAGGTGATCCTATGATACTCCCTAAGAAAGCTCAGAACCCATGCCTTTTATGCATCAGTTTGCTACTATGAGACAAAATTACCATTGAAACTTTCCCACCAAAAGCATCCTTCTATAGTTCCACAAAGTTGCTTAAAATTCTTCAAGCTGTTTTAACCCTTTAGTATTTTCTTTCCTCCCTTTATAACATGATGGTTTTAATCTTTCCTAATATTTGATGGATGCATTTGAGTTAAATTCCACCTTTGCTAAATATATGCCTTTTCTTCTTTTCTGAAGATATATTTTTTTTAAGACACCCCCCCCCCCCCCCCCTTCCCAGTTTCCTTCTTTTCCTTGAAAGATAAGAGTGGCAAAAAGAATGAGTCCACAGGACTCATACCAAGCTTCAGAGGTTTTTCTGTATGAAGGGGAATATTCCATTATTCCACAAAAATATTGTGAAATCCATTATTAAAAAAAAAAGGGGGGGGGGGATGGGGTGGGGAGGAAAAACCCCACCCCACAGTATTGACTCTCCCTAGCATTTTTCTATCATTACAATTGCAGCAATTTAATACTTGGTATGTTGGCTTAGTTTTCTTTCAAATTCTGTACTTTTGGGAGTGTAACCCAAGCTAATTAAATGGTGTTTCCTCCTGAGGGCTGGCAGTTTTGGCAAGCAAGGTAACAGCTGCACCATGCTGATGAGGAATGACAAAACTTGCATTAGAGAGGTATTTCTGCCTTGTCAGATACAATAGTAAGTTGATAGCATTGAGGAGTACAGGAAGCTTTCACGATTGTATAGCTGAACTCAGACAAAATAAGAATTTGTAGTGGAAGGCTGTCTTTGGCCAGGCAAATATGCACATTGCTGCCTCTTTAGAGTTAGCAGCCAGAAGTAGGGTGACACTTGAACTTCGTTTCCAGTTGAAGTTTTGACCTTCAGCAAGTCATTCAGAGCCTTTGTGCTGTAGTTTCCCTGTCCATATAATAGAAACAGAATTTGAGTCACAGGAGCGTTGATATGTAATTTTCATAGTACTCCACGATATCTTGATGAAAGGAGGTGTGTAGGTGCAATTAACACTAGATGAGCCTGAATTGCACTCTCAACAAAGAAAGAGAAGTCTTTCAGTTAGTCTACAGTAAAATCATAATTATATCCCTAGTATCCGTGGCAACAGATTATGGTCCCAAAAGGTGATATTACCGTTCAGTATTAATTACTGATAAAGACATCAAAAAGAAGGAACAACAGAATCGTTTAAACAGTTTCCAGGGTGTAAATAAGCATTATGTAAGAAACATTAAATGCATCATATTGAATATATAGAGGTATGCTCTCTAAAGAAACAAACAAATAATTTGCGTAGTTAGGACATGAACTTTGAAAAATTGTATGCTTGATGGTATAAATTAATACAAAGAGATGGTATTTATTGGATATGGATTAGTTTCTCAACAGGGAATTCTATCAAAATTTTATTTTTAAGAAAGACAGCCCATGAGACACAAAGATTATCAGCTGAACTGAAGGTAACTTTTTTATCATAACTGTTTTTACAGAGGAATTACTTGATTATAATTCCTTGTGTTGTGGGTATATTTTAAACTCTCTGCAGTGTTTCACAATAAAGATTCCTTATCCTTTTGAGCTTGATCTTTAAGGCTATGTATAGGAATACAGGAAACATATTCCCTTCCCTTATCCACCCCCTCAAAAAAGGTTAATATTGTAAGAAATACTTCTTGTACGGGTACATCTTTTTAAATATCCCCTGTCTCCATTTACTTTCTACTCAGTACTTTTTAATGGTATATTTCTCACCAGCGCATAGTGAGTTTCCTTTGCTTTCTCCTTTTCTCCTTACTGTCTTTGAAATAAGAACCAATAAAAGTAATAACCTTAGAAGGCAGAGTTCTATTTATTTTTGAAGAAATGATTCTGTCATCATCTGGATGACAAACTCTATGCATCAATTCCTAGCTGTACCATCAGTAAGGAAGATGGAAATGAGGAGAAAATTAGCAAGATGTGTGAAGAATATTTGTGGAAATAAGGTCTTGGAAATAGGACAATACTGAATAGAAGGAAAGGGTAATGTAGGCATGTGAATTCTAAATACTTTTCAATCTGAAAAAACATTGGCTGCTGGGAATTTATTTTAAAATATTTCTGTGTTACTACTGAGGCAAGGAAGAATAACGCGTGATATAACATTGGTGGTATGACATAGTTTGATTTTGAAAATGACAATGGTGACTGCTTTGAAGTGACTTGTTTAATGGAAATTTCCCCACACACACAATTTTGGGTCTAAAATTGGGTGACAAGAGCTCTGTAATTTAGTACATAATGATACATCTTACCTCTGACAGATTTGGTTACCAAAGTTTATTAAAGTGCACTTGGTACTAAATATCAAGGTCTGCTTTTGCTTTCAGTTTAAATAAAGATCTTTATAGGAGAAGGAAGACATCAGAAGACAGAATAATTTTGTGATTATTTATTTACTTATAACTCAATGTTTTGGAGCCAGGCTTTGTTTTCTGTATTTATACAGCTGCTTGATACAGTAGCAGCCTTACACTATGACTTTTTTTACAGGAAAACATGATGATTTAGAATGAACTGTATGAGGATATACTGCTAGTGCATGCATGTACGTGCACGTGTGCGTCTGTTACTGGATTTCAAAGTTGTCCTTTTTAATTGTCTGGAACTTCTGAGGTAAACAATTTTTTGTCTTGCAGATGGGGTGATGGTGGTGTTCAAATACTTGTGCTCTGATGTTCAGCTACCATAAATCTGCAAAATAATTAGGYTTCAAACTGTGTACTTGGAATAACTAACTGAAGGTTTAGGAAAACAAATGTTAGCAAAAACTATTCTGTGAATACATGTTAAAAGTAATTTAGATGATCTAATTATATTATGATTTATGTTTCTAATGCAGAACAGAACATCCCAGCTTGAATTATCTCTAGATTTTCTGCCAAATTTTATAGATTAGATTTAGGTTGTTATTGCAAGACATTTTTAATCCCTCTGTTTTCTCTCAGTCCCTGGAGGGTGTAACACTGCATTGCATACTCATTCTGCTCGGTGTGATGAGGAATTGGTAAAATACCTGTCATAAGGGTAGGGATAGCTTTTCTTGTCATAAGTTTAATAGTTAAATTTAGAAGCAATTGTCAGGAAAACTTGCATCTAAAATAGCTGTTACACTTTTATAAGGAAGCTGGAATTGCTACTTCCACTTTATGCTCTATCCGTACAGGGATGCTCCTGGGACTCTGATCAAGTGACTGTTTAACCATTCTTGAGAATTCCCCTTTGCTTGAGATTAAGAGTGGATGAATACTACTTTTTCCTGTTGTTGTACTAGATAGTACAACTGTCTGTAAGGCCTGATTACACATAGTCCCTGTACTTTCTAAAATAATTTACGAACTTCTCTTTATAAATTTCCAGTAAAAAAGTGAGTGAAATTACCCTGTCCAAAAGGAAGTTTGGCCTGTGTTTAGAAATTAGCAATAGTCAAAATAAGAACAGATGCCTTCCAATTGCAAAAATGCTGATCATTAATAGTCCTCCTTTATGGTGGAGAAATTATTTTGTATCGAAGTTCTTGTCAGATTAACATAGCTACAAGTAAGAACTAAATGTGCCTGTAAGGCAGATGTCAGTGAGAATGCCAAAACTGAGCTTGAAATGTGTAGGGGAAGTTGTGTACTTTGTTTGCATAAAAACTAAATGCCTTTTGTCCTGGTCTTGGGGCAGCACTATACCAGCTAATAGGAAGAAAATTATCCCAGCCGAAACCAGGACACCTTTTAAAATTTTGGAGTAACACTTGAGCTGCTCTGCGAGTTAACTCTGGAAACTGTAATTGTTAAAGGTGCTTCTTAAGTATATATAAAATTTTGGAGGCATTCTTAAAATATTCATTAATTTGTTATGCAGTGGATTATATCCTGGAAAAATACAAGTTCATTTAATTTTTTATGTGTCTTAATAATATAATTCTAATGTCTACCAAAATTTTGCAACTTAAAGTGTCAAGACTGTCCTTCAGCTCTAGAGTCTGTAAGTCTTCTGCTTGGTGCTGACAAGGCCAGCTTCAGTGTGAATATAGTCTACTGAAGTTCTGCAGAATTGGGGGGGGTCTCATGGATTTTCACAGAAATGTTCAGAATTTAATACCAAAGAACAGTGAAATGGTGTATAGGAACTAAAGACCATGTGGACTTGAGTTGAAATTGTGTTTGCATTCCTTTCACAGGGAAGGGTCCAAAAATGGGAATTATATTTGCCAGTTCAGTTCCAGTAAGTGAATGAGTTGCTGCATAAGCTTATTTGGTAGTATGRGGTAATTTAACGATTTTTCTTCTACTTGGGCAAATTATTAGTACAGTAACTTTCTTTCACTCTGAATGTACTGAATTTTTTCCAGTTTACTGTAACTAGTCCTCAGTTACCTGCATTAAATAGCACTTCATGTATAACGTGGCTAATGAGCGAATGCATCCATATCAATAACGTACTGTATCATTTTTGTTGAGGCTAGGAAAGCATCAGGCACAAAACATTGGCTACAGTTAGCATGTATGAAGATACAACTAAAGTAATCCTTACGCTTTCATCTCAACTTTGGAGGGGACAGGAGGCATGATGGTGCAAAAAGTGTTTGACCCTTCACTGACAAGCCTTACCGAGATTCTCAGAAAGGGTAGGCACTGGAATAACTGGAAAATTTGCTTTTTGCTAAGAGTGTATTACTTGGTTTACACATTAGCACTAGATAGCATGGGAAGAACAGTGAAAGGAAGGTAAAGAATAACTCAGCTCTGTAGCACTACAGAATGTTACTATAGATAGTCTGCAAGATTAAAGAGCTGTCTTGGCGTGTTATGATTTAAAGACCTGCAGCCTCATCTGCCTTTCTATCCAAAGGAGTTTTTCTTAGGAATTTCGCACTTGAGATATCACACTATAATGTGGGTTAAATCACTGTATTTTGTCTCAGTTATCCTTTTATCCTTTTGTTCTATCGTGATCCCTTTTCTCTCTCTTGGCTTGGCTCTAACTTCTCACGTATTGGAGTAATTTGAGAAACATGTACCAATGTTGGTTGATTGGGTGCTTTTGTATAAATTAGCGTGCACAACAGTTGATCCCAAAACTCGGATGCTGAAGTCTCTGTGATAGCTGGCATCTAACACTGGCCTGACCAGTATTGCACTAAAAGTGTCTAACCTAATTGTATGATATSTGCAAGTCATGTTTGCTTTCATGGAGCTTCGTGAGGCTTCAGCAAGAAAGGACGTAATGTTTAGTGTGATGAAAACACGGTGGGCTGTAATATTTTGCATTTGGAAAAAAATATAGCAAGATGAATTAATGAGTTAATTGCTTAGATGTATTAGGTAAAGTAAAAAACCTCCAAGTAAGAAAGAGTACCAAGTTTAACAATAGTGGTTTCTCAGTGGCTTTTGATAACATTTTCAAAAACCAGTAGGCAAAAAAAAAAAAAAAAAAAAAAAAAAAAAATAAAAAACCACCACAAACAAAAAACCCTAACTTGACTCTATCTAGTAGCACTGTATTACTTATGATAACCTATTTTCATAAAGGGAGAATAGGAAATTCATTCTTTCTGTTCCTCTGAAGTAGAAGGGTACTTAGTGGCTGGTGGTGAACCAGCAATTCCATTCTTGGGGGGAGCTTTTATTTTATTTCCTATTATGGTTAGAAAATATCTTTGTTCAAAGTCTCATTTTATTGTGTGATAAGAGTTCAGCAAAGGTTCTTCAGTTCGCTTCAGTTGTGCTTGAGAAATGCCTGTCAAGGTCTGTCTTCAAAATGTTGCGTTCTTTGTTATTCAAGGAGATTTTGGTGTTTGTGGTGCTGAATCTTGTTAGAAAAATGAGAGCATTACGGGTTACTTTGACTTCCCCCATCCAATATTCAGCAACGCACAAATGTTGGCTTTATTTAAGGGTGGTCTAATCTGTGCTGTGGAGCTATTAAATTGAGGGATTATTTGCTGCACAATTGATAATTCCTGCTAAAAACCTCAGCTCTTTTACTACTCTCTTTAAGATTAAATCATTGTCTAGTGTCCCTTCCCCCTCCCAAGTAAAAAGATGTAACAGCGGATGACGTTTTATTGGGGAGTTAATTGTTCTGTTTGGACACCTTTGGTGCAGGCCATCCGGTTCTGATGTTTTGCTGTAGCTTTGTTTTTCATCCCATCCTAATACATCAAAGGTGGAATCTTGACTTTGCTACTTTTAGCAATAAACCGCAAAATAGTTTTCTTTTTAATTATTCTTATTTAAGAATAAGTTTGTTCTTATGCAGTGTGAAAACCAGATATGTATTTCCTTAAGGCCTGTTGGTTCTTCTAGGCTTTTATGGCCTGGGCAGTGGAAGCAGCAATGAGACTGCTCTCTGCATAGAATTTTTGAACTAACTAATGAGAGTTTTGGGATAGCCTGCAGTCATAAATAYCTTCGCCAATTTAACTTTTGGTCAAGTAAACATGCCCTTAACTTTTGCAGGTGGTAAACTAGTTCCTGTCCTCTTTTCTTACATAGCTTAATCTCTCTCCTGTATCATCCAACGACAATCTCATACATTATTAATYCCATTTAACATTAAGCTGTGCGCAAAGCTCTGCTGGCTGCCAAAGTGCAAAATTGTCAGAGCGTTGCATGTGGCTTGTGCTGTGATGCTTGACGCTCTCTCTAAGGAAAGTAGAGAAACTGTGGAAAGGTAGCATTGATTTTAATTTAGTACTTGATCTCTGCAAGCATTTAGAGGGCAGGAAATTCTTCAGGAAGCAGTAAGGGATACCTAAAAGTAACATACAAAAGTAGCTGTTGAACTGTTATGAGAGGACTTGCTGTGTGTAGTTCAGCACAGTGCTCATCCTTTGAGAGCAGGTTTTTTTTACCTTGAGAGTAGCTGGAAGAGATTACCAATATTGCAGCTTCTGTGGTAAAGCTGCTGAACTTGCTAGTGGTTACCTGTAATCTTTCAAAGAACCGTTGCAGTTTAACAGGGATGAAAGCTTCTAGTTTACGTTGTGTTGTGTGYGTGCTCCAGGTCATGACGGAACCTCCTGAGAAGGAGGTTGCACCTTGTTTAAGATTAACTGAACAAAATTTGCATGTCCTTCTGGCAAGGAGACTAGGACAAGCTGGTAAGTAGGGAGTTCAGATGGGGGATGTGCCTGTCTGGAGTAGAGAGCACAGTGGGACCCAGATCTAACAGGGGAGAGGGATTAAAAAGCACCTCATGGAATCTTTTTTTCAGCCATTGTGGTTTTCTGGACTGGAGGAAACAACATACCCCGCTATCTGCCCATGGATAGAGGGGAGAGAGTCCTAAAAGCATTGCGCTTTCATTACTGTGATCTAGTAATTCTAAGCTTCTCTCTATTTAGAATTTTCTTGTTCTCATTCTTTTTTTATTTTATTTTTTTATTTCTAATAAAATAACCGGAGTTCTTATTGTGTGGTGTGCTGGTGGAAAGCAAAAGGGGAAGTAGCTGTCCTTCAGGCACTGGTTGGCTGGGAGTCCTAATGCAATGGCTATATGAGCTCTAGGGTCTAGCTCACGGAAAACAAACCTGTCATCTAAGAGAGCTGGCTCACAATACTTGCATCAAAATTGTTTTATGATCAATGAAAGATTATTTATCTGATAGCACTAAAATGTTTATTGAATAAGTTTGGAAGTCTTTGTTGTTGTGCTGCTTCATGATAGGGAGAGCATCCCAGTGTTTCGTGCCTGGATTATGTTAAAGAAGTAGAAAAAGCTCCCTGGAAAAAAAAAAAAAAAAAAAAAATTACACGTAAGTGAGAATATTGTATTAGAGTCATATATAATAGTGAGGAAGTGGGGCGGTCTGTATGAGGAGCACAAATAGCATAACTGTCTAACAGCTATTTCTGAAGCTATTAATAACATTCCAGGTTCTGTTTGCTGTATATTTTAAGCCAAGCAGCCTTTATGTGCACAAAATTTTAGARTTCTCTCCGAATGTTGACAGGGAGCTTGCAAGTATTGGATAAAATGTGTCTGCCTCGTGCCTCTTCTCAGGATTCTTGCAAGTCTGGCCTGTACTCAGCAGCGAGTTAAGCTGATTGCAGAAGAACAGTATGTGATATAGAGGAGTGCCTGAACRCCCTCCAACCTTCTGGGCCAATACTCTTGCATATGTACATCTCTTTAGGTAGAACGTTGAATGTAGCCAGCATGCCCCTGCCTCTCAACTGTTCTTGTGTCCACAAGTGAAAACTTATACCACAAACTAACTTCACTGGCACAGTGGTRGAAGGCTGCTTCTCTAGTGCTACTCTTCAATTTCTATCTAGACCAAGGAGGATTACCGTGTAAATGGAAAGATCTAGCTATTCTAGATTTCTATATTTTAGAGAATCTGAGTGGGATTTAATAGGCTCACTTTCTTAAAAGATTTCCAGTTAATTGTAGATTTTTGTATTTGTTCCTGATTTGCTTACTCGTCGTCTGTTCTGGAAGTTGTATGGGTTTTTGCTGTACATATTTTTACTAGGCTATTGTTTGTGTTACTTAATTTAGTCTTTTTGGATTGTATCTACTACAATGAATTTTATTATTCTATTATCAGAATATAGTATAGTCTCTTCCCTGTTTTTGAAATCTAAAAGTGTGTGGAAAAGAAAACTCTAAAATCATTTTCAGAATTTAAGTAACTGAACTTCTCTGGTTTATGCATCAGATAATTACAGGCATGACTTTTATCAGACCTTACCACTTGTTTTTACTTCTGTAGCCTTAAAAGCTTCAGTTAATCATTCTCAATAGACTGAAAAATAGTTTCCATGTAAGCTAATAAATTTGGAAGCATAACTTCTAAATCCTTTAACTGATCCTGCAAACAGATGTTTAGGATAAATATTGCTCATCTAAAAGCAGATATTGGTAATGTATAATAAGAACTGCATAAAATTGCTGGAAACTCTTGTTTTTGTCTTGAGAGATTCAGTGTTGATAAGTCAGATCAGTCATTTTTATTTAGGCAATACAAAAAAGCATATGTTTTCTTGTTTTACCAGCTGTCATAAAATTTTGGAGAAAAAGGTTGTTTCCAAGCTTTCCAAAGGGAATATTTCACAGGAGTATTTTGACCTTTTATAGCTTACAAAAACAATTGACTTCCTTTTCCCATAAACTATTTTTTTGGCTGAAATTCTTCTACAGCAAAGCTGTAGTTGTGAGGGAAAATATCAGCTCTGAAGAAAATAACTGGACTGCCTTCTAGTGGTTTTAGTTATCACAGATTAGTCTTATTAAAAAAAACAACTAATCTTTTCAAGTGAATAGTATCATTCCAAATTGAATATGCCCCCCAATATTTCTTAATATTCAACAATTAAAAGCACTTTAATGATATTTGCGTTTTAAGAAGCACAAGGCAGATTGTACTAGTCACATCTGTCTGTCTGTTTGCTTGTTTGTTTTTAATCTTAAGATTTTTGCCCTTTTGCCTGTTTTGGTTATTTTGAGTCATGTATAGGCACTTATTGCTAAATCAGGAGATATTAATTTCAAAATAAATGGCTCAAATTTCTTGTGCTTGTGGATAGCGTTTAAAAAAAAAAAAAACAAAACCAAAAACCCACCAATCAAAACCCCCCCGACTGAAGTGCTACCCCTAAGGAACAAAAGAAAGACGTGTGACAACAGAACCATTAAATTGACTATCAGGGTAGTTAGAAAATTTTCAGGTGACAAAATACTGAGGATAGTAATATTAGTAACTTTATATTTTATTTGTGTCATTAGACACCAGCAAAAGAGCAACTTATAAAGCTAGTGAAGACTTTCATATTATTAGAGTGTAGGTGATTTGAGTGTTTCGTATTAAACAGACAGACGTAATTGTTGGAACTCCTTAGTAATTTTTTTTGTTGTCATAGCAAGTATTTAAAATATTATTGTACGCACTTCTCTTCTGCTATATCTGCCACTTGTCAGCAGAAAATCTTAAGATCTCTGTAAATAGATGTATCTTTTACTGGTTACTGACTTTAACCTACATACACAGGATATGTATTGTCAGTATATTTTCCTGATGACTCTTTTGTAGTTCATCTTCATGTTGAGTTAACAGAAATCAAAACCTATCACTGTCATCGTTATCATTATTATTACTTTACAATTTTGTGTAACCTTCTATGAGGTATTTTGTTACTCATCGGGCACTGAAACTTACACTGGGAGGAGTGAACAATTTTTTTTCTGTTAGCATGATATAACAGAAATGACATCATAAATTATATCCTGAAATCAGAACATCATAGAAATGCTGTCATCTCCAGTAACAGTCCTAGAATTTACGCTTTTTTGAAGATTCTTACTGTGAAGAAAAAAAAATTACCTTTCTCTTAGATTCAGATTATCTTCTAGAAATAGCATAATTACATATGCAAAGATCTTGCTACTATTTGCTGTGCACTGATACTAAAACAAAAAAAGATGAAATTACAGCAGGGCAGTGTCAGCTTTAGTCTGCGAACTTCTTTGGAGTTAATATTARAGGAAGTTTTCTGTGATAACATTGTGGAGGTACAGTTGAAGAGCTGTTGGGGTTGCTACAGTTGTAGCAAGGTAGGTTAAGGTGCACTTTACAAGAAGGTGAATACTTGCAAAATTAACCCTTAAGTAAGCAGAAAAGTTAAGTAATAAGATCTTACTTTTATCTGGATAACAGCCTTGCAAAGATGCTGAAGAAAGGAAACTGATAACTGWTGAGGTGTGACACAAATTGAGGTATAGTAGCCTAACTGAAGGGATAAGCATATACAGAGATGGCAGCAGTGTGCAAGGCCACTGCGATATAGATGGTGGCAGGAGAATCTTGAATCAGCAAATTATGATCAAGTTTCTGAAGATGCTGACCACTGGAAAAGATTTATAGTGCTCGGTGTGAAGCACTAGTGTACGTGGGCCCTTTAATGTCTGTCATTAAAAAGGGAACAAGGCAGTCGCTATCTCTGCTGTCCAAGGTAAGTAGYGTGTAGAGGCAAAAGTCATGACAGGTATTAAAAATGGTCCAGCTATTTACTAATACAATAAGAACTGGAGGAGGAAAAGCAACTCCCAGTGGTGTCAGAAGTCTCGTGGTAAAGTATGGCTGCTGGCTGTTACCGGTAGCTTCAAACGTGAAGCTATTGGATTTCAAAGTGATGGCACTGGTTGATGACACTTAATTCAAGCTATTCAGTATTATCTGTAATCTCTTCCTTTCACTCTTTACTGCCTCAGTGTGTGTTTTTATTCTTTCTCCTTTTCTGTTCTGCTACTTACCCTACCTTTACTGCAGGCRTTGTTGTAAGATATTTGTAAAATAAAATGTTTTACATGAAAGAGGATTCCGGTCTCGCTTCTTCTCTGTTCTACCTCTCTTAGATTTGACTTGATGCAATTATTGCAATAATTTCTCAGTAACTGTTTATAATGCATGTGTAATCTAATTTGGTTACATTTCAAATTGTGCTCAGCTGTTTAAATCCTCAAACATACCAGCCCAGATGCTTCAACGAACTGACCTGAAATCTGTATGCTAGTGCTGTAGCACAGAAAAGTGCACAGAAAGCTGTAGCATTGCTTTCCTTTAAAGTATCCCGAAGACTACTAAMACTTAGTAGGTAACATCGTACAGCACACAAAAATTAGTAAACATTGGCAAAATAAAAGCTGCGTATGCTTTTCATGTTCTCAATGTAGTAGTTACCTGAGAGAGAGAAACACATAAATGGGAATTAGTGTTTGTCATGTAATTTCAGTGTTCACCTTAATTCCGTTTGATTCTAGACATCCGTTGTGAAAGATGGGGTAGGTTCCTTGCAAGTTCTTATTTCTCATTGACATCTCTTGATTTCTTCAAATGTGCTGCTCTAAACCTATACCTAAGTTCTCTTTAGAGATAAAAACCTTTCCTTTATAAAAATGTTCAGCTACCTGACAATAATCAATTAAATACACAAACTGGAGGTAGGATTAAACTAACCAAAAACTTAGTTAAAAAAAAAAAGCTTTAAAGGACTGAAATCATTAYTGACTAGAAATTCTTCAGGGACATTAACGATGTATTTGATAGTTGCCAAGGAAACATAACCTTCCCAGTGACAGTATGCATTGCACATAATAAGTAACTGAAGTAATTCTGACAATGACTGATCCACTTCAGCATACGTATTCTTCCTTCAGCCTCTGCAAGAATTACAAATGTGTTTGCATCCAGCTGGATGAGTATCCACTATATATGCTGAACCATTAGTAATTCATATCTGATGTTGCAAATAGATTCAAAACAAAAGCAGGATATCAGTTTTTCCTGATTGGAAAAATTGTCATTTTGCAATGAAATGGGCAGCAGGTGTGTGTCTGGCTGGCCATTCTTGATTAACCATAGGGCATTTTGGAGAATGTAGAGGCTAGTACAGACTCAAAAATTGGATTGTGTTTATCCTACATATTGATGCARTACAGAAATAGCAGATTCAACCTAGACAGTCTAGAATACAGCAAAGTTGTATTCTCAGTGTCCTTTAGCCTGGGCGTGTAGAACTCTCTGTACTAGCGTAGCAAATGTAGCATGAAATTCGCGTATTTTTCCTGCCTTAGGGTGAAATGGAAGTGTTGAATGGAAGAAATTCCCTGTTCAGATAAGGTGCGAGACTAGTGATTAACTTAGTGATCAACCACAATCCATTTGAAATATAAAGAATTAATGTTATAAATATTAGTACAAGGCATCAAATGAGGATAATGGAAGATGTAAGAGTTGCCAAAGCACAATTGTCAAAATGGATCCTCTACCAAAATAAGTGACCTGCGTCCTTGAAATGGTTAAGGAAGGTCTAAAAGAAGGAAAAAATGCCTGTAACAGTGGCAACATCAGAAAGACGGGGATTTCCAACTCTACATGTTCCTTAGTGCTGTAAATGATTCAAGGTGACCTAATCTGCACAGAACTTTGTTAGCCTAAATATTTTAGACCCAAATTGGTAGTAGAAGCTTTTATATATATTCACAACATACTTTATATAATACTCCTTGAGGAGGCTAATGTTGCGACTGTGAACAACTTAGAGCGCAGGTTATAGTTGAGGAAAAACTGTCTTTGAAAACTTGGATTTCACAGCGAAGCTGCTGTAATTGTGACTCTAAAAGCAGTGAAAGATAGAAGTGCTCGCAACACTATCGTGTGTGTAATGCGATGTTTGGTGAAGTTCTTGGGTGGGGCACCTGCACAGGATCTTAGGTTCTATGAGGGTGAGCCCTCGCTACTGCTTCCCAGGCGGGAAATACACTTACTACTGAGCAAGTACCATCAAACTATGTGTAATACRGTGCTATAGAGGTAATTTGTTTGCAGTTTAATTACATGAACTCAGGTAAATAGATTATATATAAATTTAAGGTCTCCTGAGAAATATTAAAAAGACTGACTAATGGTTATTTCTTGCCAAATAGACATTTGCACAAATTTCACCTTGCCTGCAGAATTGATTTTTCTACATTAAGGAGATTTGTTTTATAATTTAGCTGTACATAACTCTTATTTCATTTTGATGTTGGCATTTGGATGATTTTTAAATGGGTCTTACTAAGAGATGAAAGCTAATGACTTAATTGAACAGTGGCTGAAATAATCCCAAAAGACATCTTTTTATATTGTAATTAATGCATGTCGTTGTCATTTATCTTATATAAATGATTAGGGTATTTTGCCCCGCTTTCTACGCTCATCTCTGTTATAGAAAATAAATCATAGTGAAAATTCAGTGAAGACCTCCCTGTTTTGTAATCTACATGAAATATGCCTGTATCCATTATCCAAGTACAATTTGAAAATTGATCACAGCTCTTGCTCGCTGCCTTGTTACTGTGATATTTGGCAGCCACAATGTCATTTCTAAGGCGGGGAAGGAAGTGACTGAGAATAGCTTGAATTAAATATGAACCTCATCTTTATGGAGGAGGAGTCAGGAAGAGATTGAAATCATATGAAGTCTTTTCTGAGGCACACAATCTAGCCAGAACTAAATTTTTTGGGAAACCATAACTTTGTCTGAAGCTATGAAATGCAAATGGTATAACTTTAGTCAACCATCCATATAGTTTTTGATGTTGTTTTTATACTGGCAAATAAGATAAAATATACCATAATTTGGGACTCCTAAGTGGGGATTTTATGAAGATGCTGTGTACTAACTCTTCACTTTTTATCCAGTGCTTATGGTCTGGGCATTGATATCTTGGTGATGGAAATGTTTTAAAAACATGATAGCTATGCAGTTAAATGATTACAAATCAATCCTTGAATAATTGTCATAACTTCTGTAACACAAGCATCTTGATTTATCTTTGTGTGGAGCAAGCAGAAGGTTCAGACATTTCCCAAATATTTCTTGTTTTGTTTTCCATTGATCATACTTAAAGAAATCTTCAGTACATGCAGTTGGATGTGGAGGGAAAAGACAAGCACATCATTGTATGTGGAATTGAAGCCTGTTTTCTCTTTTGGCTTTTCTATTAAAGAGCTAACTAACAAGAAAGTAATATAAAGAGTCAAAGTGAAACATACAATAATATTATTTAAGTCATATTATTGTCATGAAAAGCATTTTTATACAACTCAAAAAAAAAAAATCAGAGCTTGTTTTCATCATAAGCTTGTAATGAAGTTTTAGACTAAACTCAAGAGGTTCACTTTAAAAAAAAAAAAACCTAAAAGTAAAGCTTAGTTTAGTAAAGCTCAGTTTAAAGTAAAGTTTAAATTTGGATGCTAGCTTTTGCAGAAAGACAACCTGGTTGTATTTGATGTAACTGATGTAGAAGTATTTGTTCATCTTCAACTTTGGAACTGTAGGCAAAATGAGCTTGTAGGCCTTCTCTGACTTTCAGTAGAGAGGTTTGTCTGTGACTTACCTTCCTTTCTGTTCCACTCTCAGCAGCCCAGGCATCCCCTCCTCTTTCAATGAGATGATGCTAACATGGAAAAGAAATAATGAGGATTAATCTTCTACCATGGCCATATGATTTGCTGTTAGGGGAGTTAATAAGAATATATAGTAGTAAAAGAATTGAAAAACAACAGTACATGGTGGCCTAGCTCTCTGAAACAATATAAGTAGTTTATTTAGTATCTGTAGAAAATTTTAGTCTTTGAGGTCGTTAATGAAATGCTTTTTTGGTAAGTTTTGTATCTTATCTGGAGCAACAAAAACAAAAGTGTTGTGAATAAACAACAAACTCAAATAACTTCAAACAGTTTGGGAAAAGCTCTTCATGGAAAATGTGATATTGGCATTCCTGACAATTTTTTAATTAGGGTTTTTTTTGGCATTTCTTTCATAATAGAGCTGGTTTAACACATCCTTCTTCATGTTCACTCAATATTATATTTAGTTACAGTTTCTAGATGTCTGCATAGACATATTTAGGAGCACGCTAGAGACTAGAATCCAATTTTATTATGCCAGACAGGATATTTTTGGGTTTTTTGAGTTTTTTGTTTGTTTGTTTTGTTTTTTTGGAGTATCTCATTTCTCATTTTTCTTTTTTTTTTTCTTTTTTTTTCTTTCCCTTGTATTCCTTAGAATTTCCGTTTCATGTTACACCATCTAAGTGTATTGCATGGCATGCAATGCTGTATGTCCTGCTATCAGGAAGAAATTTTAAAATTAAATTCCTGTTATCATTACATATAAATCCTTTCCCAGGTTTATTATACTTTCTTCATACCACTGTCTCAGCCCTCTCTTATATCAAATGGTAATAATGTAAACGTATTTTCTATTTTAAATGAGTACTGACCTAAGTTGCTAATGGTATATGTGTGTCAGTCCTTATAAAGTCTTATTCTACCTCTGGTGTAGTGCAAATAAGACTACTGGCTTTGTATAGTGGAAGTGAAGTGTTACAGATAATCAGTTTTGATACTCAACATGTTTAGTGACTTAGTGATAAATATGCAGTCACTTCTTTTAGGTGGGGACAGGGGTTATTGTGTGACTATACTGAATTAGTTCCTTACTTCTGTGTGGAGTACAGGCGGGAGAGTTCAAGATTTTTTGGCTTGTGGTTTGTGGTGKTTTTTTTCCTTCCCCTCTCTTTCTTTTTCCTGATTCCCAAGGAATAGAGATTTTCTGTGGACGAAGTACTAAAATTGTGTTTGTGTTTTTTTCGGTTGGTTGGCGTGTTTCCTTTTTTTCCCATTTACTGACAAGCTTGTGGAACTGAGGTGAATATTCACAATCGTGACCTACCAAACACAGAGCTCAGAACTCAGGTGTTTTACAAGGCAATCTCAGATAGTGGTAGTTCAGTCAGACACACGTACAGAAAAATAATAAAGTGGTGTAGTAAAATTAACACTTATGTGAAATAGTGTTCAAATTACATAGTTTAAATATGTGTGGATGATATGTTTCAAAAACCACATACAACAAACTTAACTGGATTTTTTTTTTTTTAGAACTATGTTATTAAGAAATGGGAACTGAACTTTTGATGAGATTAAAAAAATGAGTTACGTGTGTCCTTGGCAGTGGAGGGAAGAGGAATGACAGGACGAAAGGTCACTGAAGCAGCCTATATACACACTTAAGTACATGTAGTTTTCTCTGGGGGAAAAAGAACTGTGCAAAAATTTTTCAAGCTAATTTATTTATTTCATCCTTATCACTTCTGCAGCTTGGCTTTGGGTCTGCTCCTGCTGTAAGCAAGTCCTTGCCTCCTCTCTGGAGTCTCCTTTTTCTTCCCAGACAGCAGAAAGTCTATTCAGCTAAGAGAAGCTGCTGCAACGTGGAGGAGTGGGGAGGAGGAAAAACAGCAATCGGAAAGCCTGCAGCATATGAGCAATCTCCTCCTTCGGCAGTGTTCTCCTTGAGCTTTAAGGTAGCAAGCTGCAAGGAAGGGACAACAGGAATGGGCAGCTGTCATTTTCACTGTTTAGCCACAGTCATTTTAACAGGAGACAGAAAACAGTACATCAGGAATAAACTGAAAACAAATAGCTACACCATCTGTTATGGTGGGAGTAGCCATATGGAATAAAGTTCAAAGGCTGTTGTGTTATGGTTGTTAACTCTTTGACTACATCTATATTGTACTCAAACAAGTAACGGAAATGAGGTAGCTACTGATTATCAATGACTGTCTCKCTGGAGTAGGGTGGAGCTTATTCTCCCATCTCATCAACAGTATCAGAAAAAAATTTAATGTAGTACRTGATATCCAAGGGTCCAGCTTTGCTCAGACCAATGGTAATCAGAAGTGGCAAGGGGAAAAAAAATGTGTTTTCTAAGGATAGATGGCAGGTGTTGCAGCAGTACTCTATTTCACCACCAGCTATGGCTTCAGAATACTGTATATGTGCTAATCTAAACTAGGAGGAGAGGAAGTAAGTAAAGAAGTGACTTTCCAGACTAGTAGCTCTGAACATGTGGAATACAGAAAAGGCAAGATGACAACACAGAGGTGGAGGTTATACTTTTTAATTATTGTATGCTTTGCTCACTTTTCCAATGTAGCTGCATTTTCTCTAACTGAAAGAAATATACTTTGATTTTTAAGGTAACTTGCTAGTTTGGCTGTTACTACACTACAGTTTCTTCAAATTTTGACAGGGATTAGGGAACACTATAAAGGACAAACATGCTATATGGTGCTGCAGTCCCTTACTTGCATGCAGTTGTTGTGGAGGAACATCAATGGTTTTGAAAGAGGTAAAAATAAAGGATCTTGTAAGTTTATCAAGATTTCACTGAAGCATCTTGTGCTTTTCCATCTATTCTAAAATGTGAATAACAAAAAGATTTATTACTCTTAATAATAAGTCTCTGAATTGGTAATAAATAGGAATTTGTATTATGACATGTTGATAGTCTCTGCAATCAAAATGGTAATATCTCCATATTTCGTGTGGTGGCAAGCCTCAGACACATTAAAAATTCTTTTAGTAAGAAAACATTGCTTTTTTTTTTTTTTTTTTTTTCTGATACCTGGGAGCAGTCTTATATGTCAGATTTCTAATATCTACATGCTGTGGAAAATGACCTCGATATGGATATAGTGCTTACTGTTAATCTGGAGACACACTGATAAGGATCTAAAGCATAGTCAGATGGCCTTGTAGCTCAGATTTTAATCATATTACTGACTGACTGTTGTAGTTACCTATCCAGAGATCCCAAGGCACTCAGGTAATTTATGCATAATTGGTTACTTTGGTCGCCATTGTTTGAGTCTGTTCAATGCCATTTTCTACTAGATAGCAACTGAAGCACTTCTGTACTAATGACAGTGCTACTTTGAATACCAGTAAAATAGGAATGGGAACCCACTGATTGTAGGAAAACTAAAATGAGTACTTGGTGTGTCCTAGAGTTTCCAAGTGATATAGTCAATCAAGTTTCACAGATGTTAAGACTGATCTTTTCTTAAGAATAACAATTAAAAAAGGATAATGAAGGCTGCACTAGTGGGAGTGTGTGTGTGGCTCTTTTTGGAGCACCAGAAATAATTCTAAATATTTTACATAGTGTAGCCAAGACAATCTTTGTTTGCAATAAGGACCTAAAAGAAATCARAAGTACTCTCATTGGAGTTTAAAATGTTACACAATTATCTGTCAGAAAAGTTCCCCTGTAAGGAAAGGAACAGGACTAAATGATCCCCTTAGGGTACCTTTCAAATCTGTGGTCTCTRAAAACCAGACTGATCTTTGTTGGGTAGCAGCTACCAGAGTAGCTACTTAACTTTTCCAGAACTCCAGCACAAAACATAATCTACAATATCAAAGCAAGGTGGCAAAGATTTTAAGAAATGTGAATTAACTGTGTTATATGCTCTTAAACACAGTTTCCAAATTGCAAATAACTTTCCTCTGATGCAATCAGAAGCTGTTAACATTTATGGTGTAATGATGCAATTATTAGTTAGCTGAGTAAACCTCATCTGAGCGTTATTCCTTATTGAACTACAATAAATCAAACTTAAAGTTTCATCCTTAAAGCTTAATCTACCTTAGCTTTAGAAGTTAATTTGGACAAGGACTTGGCTTCTCTTGATTGACCCAAAATGAGAAAGAAGATGGAATGAGATTGAGGCCGTCAATGTAGGGATGTGAGAAATCTGATGGCTTTAGCTGAGGAAAAACTGATTTGCAACACCAAAGAGGTGGCAGCCGTGTTCCAAGGACTTCCCGCACCCCATCCCCCCGCCCCCCAAACAATGACCTTTCAATGKATCTGGTGCGTAGCCAGCGGTTAGGGAACCCGATGGTGAGAAGTCTTTCATGTGCTTAGTTGTTACTCAAAGCTGTCACCAGGTCATGACAAAGAATGGTATTCCAACTGCCATTATTAACAGTTATTTCCATCCATAATTCTAATGTTTTGAAATAGCAGGTACATATGGTTTTTGTTCTGGTTTTTATTTTTATTTTCTTGTTACTGTCAGTCAGGTGACTCCCAAGGTCTAACTGGGTTGTTCTTTCTAATACACTGGCTGTTTACTTGTGCTTGTAAAAATTCGTGATTCACTTTGTTAAATATATTTACATCTAACATTGGTATCAGAAAAGCTTAAAAGAGAAAGTTTAACAAATTAATCCCTTTAGTGTGTTGGGTTTTTTTTTTTTACTTCCTTAAACTGGAAAGAGTTTGTCTTAAAACTAGAAGTGCAATCAGAAATTAGGATAAATTCTGCTGAAATGTTATCTGCAAGTGCAAGTCTTGCCCAGAAGAGTCCAAGCCATAAGTTTTACTGTCAGACATTTTGGGGTTGTTTAGACCAAGCTAATGGAGATAAGATGCATAAATCCAAAAGTTTTTGAGGCAGTAGTAAATCCAGTAAGTGATATCATGAGCATGCCAACGACTAGGTCTGGTGTGTAATGAAGAGAACATCCTTATGCTTACAGGTTTCTTTTTTCCCCTGGATTGCAAATTTGTCACTAGATAGAAGTCGAAATATTCATACTTGTATGTCAGAACAGTGCATCTAACTGCAGAATATGATCTACCTAACTCACTTTCAGCATCCATGTTGTCATGGTAGCATTTTCTATACGTAGGAGTTAGATGAATGCTGCAAAATATATGTTTTGAATATGTGGGATGGAATTTCTTTTCGATCAGAAAGGTAGTTTGTGAGCAGGAGAATAACTGAATGCAGAGGACAGTTCTTGAGCTCTGAGAAAYCCAATTTTAATTCACCTGAATGCTTTAGCCGTTGGACTTTCTTAGATGGGTTTGATTTTTAGGACTTCTGTTGGGTTCTGGGTTTTTTGGGGATTTGCTCACTTGTTTGTTTTACACACTACTGAACAACAAGAATTTTCTTTGTCCTGTTCAATATAGMACAGAACTGATTTGTCAAAATCTTTTTTTGTTTCAGGATTATAGTTTTCCTGGCAGCTGTAACCCAGCTGGTTTGTTTATGAAATACAGACTTATTAGCTTTAGCTCTTTATTATGAAAATGTCAGATTTCTGCATTTAATGGTTATAGAACAGCTGCTTGTCTGTCTGCCTCTCTGCCTTTCTCATGGAAAAACCAACAAAAGTAGTTTTAAAGGCTTGTAGTGTAGTGGCATTTTGAAATAGTTAACTTATGCAGGATATATAATATCAATATGCAGAACAACTTCAAATATTTTTGTAATGAACTTGAAATATCAAGGGAATGTTACACAAAAGATAATCAACTTGTGCATCAGGACTGTTTTTCTAACTAATGATAATTAAAACTTTCCCCTTTGCCTGCTTCCCTATGTTGAAAACATGATTGATTGTATCAAAGTTTCTCTGAACTAAATACTTCAACCCTGGGGTTAACCATATTTCTGGATACTTAATCTTATCCAAAGCAATGAGGGAAGCAAAACAAGACAGGAATGCCAGTCACTTTGTGAAATGGAAAATAATATTGTCCTGGAACAATTAATTTTCCATTTAGGGATGCTTCCAAAATGATCAGGTAAAGACTGCAGGTAAATGGAACTAAATGATTTTATATGGTGAACAAAATGTTATCCAGGTACAAAATTAATTTWWTTTTTTTAAACTCCAAATTTATTTCTCAGCTTTTCACAGGCTAATATGTGGTAAATGCTATTAGAGCTAGTACTGCAACAAGAGGTTATGTTATGGAGCTTTTAAGCTGAGGCAAGCAAGAAACCCATGGATTTGAAACCATTAAATAATAACTGCATTTCTTTGTGATGATGTAAGAAGTTCTGCCATAATGAGAACAGATATAACTTCAAATTTAAGTTGTTTTTCCTTCCTTTCACCAGCTTTGCTTGATGAAGTTGATGCATGTAATGCAAAAAAACATTTGTGGTTTCTGATTCCAGAGTTATAATCTAGCAATCCAGTTCTCATAGTCATGACTAGCTAGCTGGTTTGYTTTGGTATTTATCAACCCTGATTATGTTTTAATTCTACAGTCCTGGCTAATGATGCTGGACCTCAATTTATTCGTTTCCAGTAAATGTCTTGAAATTTTGGTCCTCCTCTTTGTAAAAATGTTCAAAATTACACTTAAGCTGTGTAACAACAGTTCGTATTGATTCAATGTGTGTAAAGTATATATTCTCCTATATTATATCTTGCTCAGAACAGTTCTCTGTTGATAATTGCCTTTTGTAAGCTTTTGTTTGTTCACTTGAATATATCTGATGGGTTTGGCAGCCTGTTGTTTTTCTGTACAAATTAAGAATGGCCAGCAATTAGCTACTTTTCTTGTTACAGCTACTAGACCATCAGATAAACTGGCTGCAAAAAATCCTAATAATTAAGCGTTTTTGTATGTGTTTCAATATGATGATTATCTTAGGCTAGAAACAATATCCTCTGAAATGTATGGTGGAATAAATTTGCTGTTGGGTTTCTAACAGGCATCAAGAGCTAACATGAACAAATTCTTTAATTTAACTTAATATAATGGCACATTTCACTATTAAGTTATTCTTTTTGTTTACAGTCTTTTACATTTTTCTAATGTGAGAAGGTATTCTGTACATTATTAACATGTTATGTTGATCAATATTTGGGGATGTTGATCTTATTTGTAAAATTGAGTTCATATTTGCAAAGTTGGAGTTGCAGTGGTTCTACTTCCAGTCTTGTTACTTCCCAGTGTAAGAACATTGTGATGCACCTTCAGTTACTCCAGTTATAGATGTATTTAGATACAGCCCTTCCTATAAAAATATAGGAAAAAAAATTATAATAATATAGTTCCTGTTGTCTTTGACTTCCCAAGAACATCAGAAGCGTCAAACAAGCAAGTGTTTAAATATGAGGTAAATGAAAACACTGATTACTGAAAAGCAGAGAACTGTGAAAGTTTACTGAATCCTTACCTTCTGTGTTTATCTATGGCTGTGTTTTTTCCAAGGTACTTAGTGGAATTAGGTCCCTGTGTTGTATAGGGTGGAAATTTTGTTTTTTTAGGGAGCAAKGGAATGGCACAAATTACAAGGGGAAGAAAAATGCATCTGCAGGGTGAGTACTATGTTGAACTTTCTTGTTATCTAGCCGTTATTTTGTCAATACCACATATGCTGGGGGCTGTGCTGTAGCTAAAAATTTTCTTTAAATAGTATGTTTTGTGGCTATAAGTGGAAACAATAAATGTTGATTCATCATCAGTGATGCTTATCTGAGTTTAGACAGCTGATGTTACAAGTCCCTTAATTCAAACAATGCAATGACTCATTTTGCTGATCACTTACTCTGTGACAAAATATATTGGAATTAGTTTCTTGTTAAACAGTATATGTTYCCTTGAGCCGTGAAAGCATTAAGAGCTGAACACGACTTTACCACTTGAATGGTAAAATTCCTTGAATGAAAAYGCAAATCAAATTTCTGCCCTGTTGAGAACTAAAAGTTATCCTAAGCTATATAGCAGATGTTTGTCATGTGTAGATAAAGGATTGAGATCAGATGAGAAAGAGACCGAAACTCTGGTCACAATGAATGCCATCAATATGCAACTTCACTGTTTTGATAGAATTTTGAATAATTGTTTCAGCATCTAGCATGCATGAACAGTCAGGGTTGTTTGGGATGTATTTGTTAAGATGCAAAAATCATCCTGGGTAAATAACAAAAKCATAGGGCTTTGGTTAGGCAGTCTCTAGTTGATGCTAACCAGCAAGAAAAAGAAAACTATCCATCTACTTTATTTCAAGTCCAAAACCAAATACAGCTGCCAATATTTAAGTTGATATAGATGACGGATGATGAATACAAGTTGCATCAAGGAAAATTCGAGTAGGATGCTAAGAAAGGAAATTTTGCAGTGAGGGTTATCAATATTGGAACAGGTGCCCAGGATGTGAAATCTGCATCTTTGGGGATAGTCAGAACTTGGCTGACATATTGCTGAGCAACCTGCTTCAAAATTGAAGTTAGCCAAGTTTTGAGCCATGCTGTAGGAGGGGGCTGAAAATCAGCCAGATGACCTTCTGAGGTCATCTTAAAAAAAAAAAMAAAMCAAACCAAACCMAAACAAACACAAAATCTGGTATCTGGATCACCTTTTTTTCAAGCTGCTGCCTTTTCTGCATTAGAGGCATAATTCAATTTATATGCTTAAAACCTTAAAAGGCTAACATAGTTTTTAAAGATAGTATACAACTACATAGAATAGTATCTATTTAATATAGATCTGCTAAACTCATTATCTGAATCAGACATGATAAAAGGTGGAGTTGACTAGGTATTTTCTTTCATCTCTAAAACAACTTTGATTCATATTTAATGGCAGACTTCACAATGCTGATTTTCTTTCATGTTCATTTTTTACTCAAATATATATTTAAATAGAGGAATTATTTCTTTCTCTTACAAAATAACTTTGAAAGYGGAAGAAGCATTGACTTAGTGTGGTCATACCTGTAACTTTCATTCACGTGCAGTATTAGAAATTTCCTATTTAATACTTGCCATCATATTGTAAGACCTGAAGAGAAGTGCACAAGCAAGAGTGAAACCCCAAAAAGGGGATCRCTGGTATAGTGAAATTACTGAGCTAGAACACAAAATTACTGATTTGTATAAATAAAGTGATTCATCTGGTCTTCGAAACTCTGGACAACTGATAAAGCTAACAGACCATCTATACTGATTTTCTAGTTCTGCAAATACTTAATGTGCTCTCTGCAGGAAGTAGTCTAAGCTGGAATTAAAAAGAAAATGCTGAGGCAATTTTATCATGGTAGGTTTTTTTATAGAGACACGTTTATTTCTAGTGCAACTACCAAATGCATGCAGTTTGGAGTGATTTTGTACAAATTTCTTTGTCTTCAAAGTCTGGGTAAGCAACAATCTATAACTGCTACTCAGGAGGAACTCTAAAGGGGAGAAAAGGGAGAACATCTACAAAAAGAAAAGGGAGAACRCCTACAAAAACATGCACAGTATTAGGGGTAAAAACTGTCAGGCTGACTTGAGAATGAACCAAGGTAAGATTACCTTTAGTCCTTTTAGTAGCTCTTAGTACCCAGGWCCTTTACACAGATTGTGAAATTGGTCCTTTGGTACTTGTATCTTGTGACTACTTCAGTCTGAACTTGGGAAAATATTTCAGTTGTTTTCCTCTGGATCTTGTCGGGGAGCAAGTAGGGTGTGGATTCAGAATGGAATACGAGCAAAGGGGGTGCAAAACTCGCCTTCCTCGACTTCCAGCGTGACACAAAGTTTTTAGTACCTTGGCTATACATCTCTCTTTTTTTCTGAGAAAATGTGGGACTGAACTTTGAGAGTTTGTTTGAACTGAGCTGCCCATCCAAACTCTTCTGACTACAGTAAGTATTTATAGTGCCTATTGCTAGTAATTTTGCTGTGTAGAAAAACTGAAAGCTTTAGTAGCATTTTCAATAGCTTATACAGTAACCAAAATGGCAATGTTGGAGTGAATGAGAAGCCTTTTAGRAAATGACAAACTTGGTGAGATAATTAGTCTATTTCCAGAATATGAAGACACAAACTACAGTAATTCTACTGTTAAAATAATATGTATATAAGGAGTCCTCTTCTGTTTCRGTCTAGTTATGTAAGATAATTTCTTCTAAGTTGTCATTTTATAAAATGGCATTGTTATTCCAACTTTTAAARAGCTACCAGCAATTTAAAGGAATTTCATAGTTATCTGGCTGCTGATCATTTAGGGAAAATTACAGAATGGAAGGAGGAAATTACAGAATGGAACAGAAARAAATACCAGTTACTAAGAACTCACAAAACAGTGTGAAACGTTTTAGCCATCCAGTTACTGTTGGAATTTTTACATACGTTGTTGAAAAATAACAAATCGGAAAACATCTTATATGTTATTGTAAAATCCTTGGTAAATGCCTTTGTCTTGAAATACCTTAATTTCAAAAAAGGATATAGAAGAACAAGAAAGAATTTCAAGATGACCAACAAGAATGATAAGATACAGAATGCTTCCCATAATAGGAATGTGTGGGTAGCATAGCATTTTCCACTTACACAAGAAACAACTAATGATATAATACTATGGAATTGGTAAATCAGGAATGGCATAGATGAGTTTTTTATTGTCTCTTGCTGTAGAAGAATTATAGAACTATCTAAAGGAGAGTGTAGGTGAAGGACTTTAAACAAACAGAAGATTGTTCTTGATGCAATAGGCTGTCAGTGTGTGGGACTTCTTGCTGCAAGAAGTTATGGCTGTTAAAAGTTTACATTGTTTCAAAAAAAAAAAGTAGGAATACTTAATTATTGTGATGAAAAACCSCACTGAGAAGCGTTAAAGAGAAATAATAAAAGCATGTCTGGCTCAGGAAGCTTGAGGGAGGCAACTGAGCATCCTGGGTTGTGACATATTTGGTATTTGGTGTTTAACTTTTGCAAACAGATGATTATACTGTTTTGTCAAACTCACATACCTTATTTAATAAAATTTTACAATTATTCTTCTAAAAGACTTCTGGGGGAAAAAAAGAAGTGCTATAAATAAATTAAAATSCTGAAGTGAAGGTTTTGCAGTGTTGCATCCTTTGCAATTCTGGTGGAGGTAAAGTCTTCAATGTCAGAATGTCTCTGATAAGAAGCGTCTCCTCAGCCTTGAGTCAGATAACAGAGAAGTGTAGAAGAGAAATAGGTTATGAATTCTGTGATGTCTGGGGTGTTACAGAGATAGCTGGTCAGCGAGTACCTGGCACCTTCCTTGTTTTGTGCTATGCCTTCATCACTTCTCAAGGCTTTTCATTTAAGAAAGGAATATTGTTAAATATGCTTTCTTTTTACCCAAAGAAACATGGGAAGATTTGCACTCAACTTCTTTTGTCCTGTTTTTTCTCTCATGTTCTGCAGTGTTTCTTTTATTCTTACTTAAGGTGCCTTGCAGAAAAGGTTGGTTTGCAGATCTTCCTTCCAAACTACCAAGTAGAGAACTTAAAAGATGAAGGCTTCTAAACTATTTAATAAGTTCTATTTACTATTACAATTAAGTAGAACTACTTTTAAATTAAAAAGAAAATGTATTATAAGTATAGATACATAAAACATTAATGCATTGACCTCAGTTAAGGAATCTCAAAAATTTTTAATCTGCATTTAATTAAGCTGAAGATACTTGGTCTGTCATTTTGAGAATGAGAACAGTGTTTTAAATGACTTGTACAGCTTCCATGCTTACCAAATGCAACATAATGTGGAAACAAAGGTTTGGACTTGCAAAGAGATCCTCATATTTTCAGTCTCCCCTAAAGAGACTATCTGAATATGATGTTCTTTGGCATGAATTTTTATTATAATAATGTAAAGTTACTCCTGTAGGATAGATCATAAAGTAACTTGCTTCTTTACAGTMGGTAGATGCACAGTATGATTCATCAAAATTGCAACTTCTTAAAAATTCCTTCTCTTTCATTTTCAAACTTTAGTGGGTGTTACAGAAGGTGGGAGCTGTTATTCTGCGCAGTATGAACCTCTTGGAAATGCAGACAAAGTGGAACAATTTAGGGCTGGCTAGGTTAGCTGCAAACCCCTATGTAGGTGGTAATTTAATCTTGCTTCTTGTACCTCCTGCTGATTTTTTTTTTTCTTTCTCTCTTTTTTTTTTTTTTTTTTTTTTTTTTTTTCCCCACTGCTTCTAATGTATATACTGACTAAGGTGAAGCAAGTATCTCCTCACAGTTGACCTGAATGGAGGGCCACATCACACTCAGTCTCAGAGTATGACTTCTGTTAAATGAAACAACTCTGTAATGCTGTCATAGATAATGTTCTGTAGTTAAATGGCAAGGTATTCACCAGAAAAAGTAATTYAAATTAAGGAAGAATGGTGCTTATTCTGTTAAATGTACAAATGTTTAATCAGTGAGAARCTGATCATTTTGAAGGAAAAGTCAGAGCGTGTGTGCAGAGAATGGGGTGAATGCCTTGTGGAAAGATGAAGAACATGATAAACTCAAAACTTTCAAGTGAAACTGTTTAAAGTTATGCTTAGTGAGAAGTGTGGTTAATAAACTTCAACAACTGATATAGTGCTGTTATGTTATATCTTTTAAAATGTGTGTTTGATTGTCATAAAATTAAGGTAATTCTAGAGGTAGTAATTCTATTTAATTGTTAGTGTTGAAGTTTTTATGGTGGTTCAGATGTATGTTGGATACATKGTAGTAGAGAGTCTCAATTATTTTCAAGCCTCCTACCTGAGGAACAAATATGACCGAATACTTAGTCTTTCCTTCTTTCTCCCCAACCCTGCCCCCCTCCCGTGAAAACTAGAATTTTATCACAAGTAAAATTTTCCCTGTTCCTATATGGCAAAAGAGAAGAGCAGAGAACTTCAACTTTTCCTCTTGGCATGAGTTGTTAGAATGTAACAGCTTAAACTTGTCAACATGGGAATATTGTAAATCTGTCATGTGGGTTCTGATGATCTGAAGGTATTTACTGTGTTGTCCTGAAATGACAACACAAAGAGCTGCCAGTAAGGGCATTATTTCATTTTATTTTACATTACATTTCCTTTTGAAGCTAGGCTGTTGTATTATATTTGTTGTTTTAGAGTTGTTACGTGTGGTCTCTTAAGCTGAATGTTTTGCAAAAACTAAATTAAAAGCAAGTGTAGAATTTCATATATTTTTTGTATTGGTACACATTACCACTGCCACAGTTGTCCTTCTAAAGCTGATGAAGTTAAAACTAACAAAAAAAAACTAACTCAGATTGCAAATGACTTTGCAAGGTGCTTTGATAAGCAATGGTTTGATCCTAAACTTTGGGTAAAACTGCTGTAACATATTGTTTGTAGTAAAATGACATAATCGTGAYGCACAAGAGAAAAGGAAGTACATAGACATGACCTTACAGTGTAGGACTTTGTCATTTCTTCTTTAGCTTGTAACCAGTGTGCAGACCAAGTCTTACTTTTCTGTGTGTGTATCTCATGCCGAACTGACTTGAAAGCTCTGATGGAGCTTTTTTCCTCACCTGTTACCAAGGCCCTGAGGTAGCTCACTTTTTTGGACTGCTGTGGACTATCTTTTGTTTTGTCTCAAAGCACAGAAAACCCTCCTGCAGCATCTTTTCTCTATGTATGAACATAGCCCTTTTCTGGCTGCTCTTAGAGTACCCACCCCCACCCTTGCTCTGCAGACACAAGGATAGTTTGGTATACTCCAATTGGTCTTCCAAATAATTTCTCTAATAAAGGAAAACATAAAAAAAGGTCACAAAGTAAAACTTGTTCTGTGTGAATATCAGGTTAGGCAAGAGCTAATAAGATGAACTCGTATGATTCTTCTACGTTAACTTTTTCAGATTTGTTCTTTAAATTGGAGACTGTAAAAGAATTTTCAGGGCTGGTTGTAAAGGCTTACATGTTCTACCTCCGAAATGAATGAAATGCAATTCAGTCTCTATTACTTTTATTCATTTGAATCTGCCAAGACAGGAGCCAATTAGTGTTACAGATGATACAAGCAACTAGACTGGGACCACCAAAGTGTTCCATGTAGATCAGTGAAACATCTTGACTTCATAATGACCTTCTGTCACTTCTAGTGGTGGTGTGACTGTACAGCTAGTTTTGTAGAAGTGAGAAGCTCTGTGATTCTGTTATCTTCCTGAAATTTCCAGCTTTCAGGTTCCTTGGAGTTAATAGGCTCATAACTATGGCTAGAAAAGGAAAAGTTTCAGAAAGTTTGCAGATGGCTCATTATAACATTATTATAATGACCCCCGACAGAGTATGAATAAGAGCGCTCTACGGTCTTAAGATCAGTAATAACTGGTTACTTAAAACAGTGTTTACTATTAAGTGATTTGCCACTAAATATGTACAACTCTAATTTTCCACTTGATTTTTTCAAAAAGTCTTCAAATGAKTATACGTCTTCCTCAACCTTTATTGCAAAGATTTAAAATGGAAACTTATTTTCCTTACTGAATAAATTTTCCTAATTTTTCTTCCCTTTTAATAATTTTAAGGAGAGACCATCCCTGATAGCTGCCATTGTCTCTTATAGCTCTGTTTGAGTGGACAGCTAGGCTACCTTTCCAGACTTTTAAACTTAGTGAGAAGTCCATTTTTCACTTAGCCAATTTACCCTTCATGGTTGTGAGTGACCTTATCGTTCTGTACTTCCACTCAGGTTATATTGTGATGTTGGCACTGTCACGGCTTTCCTGTAGAGGGGGGTAGAAGAAGCAGGTTTTTGTGTTTTGTGAGTGAGCAGCTGCTCAAAACCCCGTCGAAGACCAACCTTTTATCATCTGTTGTAAGGTGACTTACATCTTGCTAATGCACACAAGACAAGTTAGACAGCGTTATTATTTCAGTGTTTTTGAAGAGCCTCATGGCATCATGTAGAAAACTTGCACTGTAACACAGTACATCTACATTCAGSATTATGTTTTAGTATCCCTGAAGCACTTATAATTGTGTATCTCTTTTGTTAAGGTGGAGTGATTTCATTCTTCTGTTTCCTACTGTTTAATTATCACTATTCCTGTTTGGTGTAAGCCCTGAAGTGAATTTGTGTTTCAGTGACAGAATGAGGGCAGCAGTGGAAAACTGCACAGACTTTTTTTTCTCTATGGACTTATAATAAAMGACCACATTTTCGATATGGAAGCTGGTTCTGCCTAGAATTTAAAATCATCTCACAAGAAYCTGTAGAGCTTAATTTTCTTTAAACTGTTAACTGGAAATCTGAACATGAGGAGTGTCTGTGGAAGAGRCATTATATTGAAGCACTTAGCAGCAGAGTACCTATAGATTCAGCAGCTAATAGATTGTTATCTGCCACAATTCAAAATCCTGAGACCAAATAAAATCCTAAATGTGGATTCTTATTCCTGTATGCTGCTTGAGCAGTCTTTGCTAAATTGTTCTGTGCATAATTTAATGTTCATCCTTTTAACTTTGAAGGCATATTGCCAAAGAATTACTCATACAGTTAAAAAAAAAAAAAAAAAAAATCAGTGAGTGAATAAACTACACAATCTTACTTCCCTTCCCAGGTTTTTCAACAAATGATAAAGGGTATACTCTTCAAAAATGCATTTACCAAAAAGAAACTTTTCAAATCACTTCTAGTACATACRGCTATCGATTTTAATGACTGTTGCAGTAAACTTGGTAAATAGCTTTCTCTCTATTTTAAGCACATTTAAACTTAATGTATAATATGTAAGCACAATTGTACTTAATAAATTCCATTGCTGTCTTTGGTCCTGGTTGGTAGTGCTTAGCATTTTAGGTGGAAGTAATGCATTGGAGTTGGAGAGCAAGTTTAGTAAAGTGAGAACCATCACAGGTGGTTATATTTATTATATCTAACGTGATGTGAAAGTGTATACAACAAGCAAGATATCCTAATTAAACCATTCATTACAAATTGAGGAAGACGTTTACTTCAGGACACAGTGCTTTTCCTAGTGATGACTGACTCACCACTGGACAGCCATTTGTGCTTGCACTGAAAGTTAATTGATGTTCTTGTTTTCATTATTATACTGAGGTATTCACAGCATTATACATGTGTTTTATTGTGTCTTACATTTTACTGTTCCTCTAGAAAGACACTTCAATTACTGATTATGTATTTGTGGCTAAATTTCAGGYTACTATTCCTAGAACCATGCAATATACATCCAAAAGTGAATTTCAATGCACAGTCCCCAGAATATCAGCCTTTCCTTTTCCAGGCTAAGCAGACGTCCGATAAAAGTTTCAGACTTCTAGGTTCTGTAGGACTGGATTATCTTTAGTATTTCCCAATGTCTGAACAGAAAATTCCTTGCTGCAGTTTAACCCATTGCTATCTATAATGCAGCAACCTATTATGTATTTAGGCAGTTATATACATCCTTTTATTGACTTCTCTTTCTTGGAAAACAATYCAAGTTACAAATTAGTAATTTGACATGTCTTCTCAGCATTTTTGCAGGAGAAATGCTCGAAAGTAGTTTGCAGTTCTTCCATGTTGCTTGCTGCTTGTCTGGCTGCAGTGGTTGTTGGGAAACTTGAAACTTGTTCTACCATGTACCAAAAGACTAAATACATTTAAAGTCCTTGCAGCCTCCTTGGGGTACCTCTTGTGTGATTATGAAAGTAGGATAAGGAGATTTTCAGTGGTTACTTGCATAAGACTTGTTTTGAATGTCAAAAAGGAAAAAAGATGCTAAGTATGTGGGGGGAGAGGGGGACAGTAGGATACAGAAACAGCCCCTTCAGGTTGAGGGGTAATTTAATGAAAAGGAGGGAAGGCAGCATCAGTAGGAGCCTGCTGAGGATGTTGTTAAGGGGGAAAAGTAGAAGAGATCAACATATTTGGGTAGGTTTGTTTAATGGTTTTATGCATTATATATATGAGAKAGAATTACAAAGTTCTGTCGTCTGGGTATTTTTGTCATGTATTTTGGGGGATACGAAGCTGCATAAATGGAAGAAGAGAAAACATGCTTTGAACCAGTCTGATATCTCAAAAAACTCGACAAGCAGAGATCAGAAAATAACTGATGCTACAAATATTATGAAAATAATGTGMGATTAATAAATATTACTGGCTTCATTGAGTTTAATTTACGTGTAGAGATGATCTGCAGCACACTAATAAAAATACTTATTTTATGGAGAGAAAAGCAGCAAAATAATGGTTTCTCTCCATTAAGTACATAGGAAGAATTTAAGTATTTGAAATGGTTTTGAAGCATTAAGTAACATAGAGAAAAAACATATGCTTTAATGAAAGTACTTATCTCACCTCTCTTGTGGAACACGTTTCTGTTTAAAAAAGATTAGTGCAAAAAGACAGTCATTCAGAAAGACAAAGCTTAAAACATTCCTGAAGCCTATACATTTCTTGAGTTTTGTTGTAATTCTTCCAAAACCACAAAATAGAACTCGACAGAGGCAAGATATTAAACCATCTTGAAAAATACTAAGCAATGCTGCATATAGAGGAAGATGAAATAAAACTGGAATACAGAAATTCTATATTGGCTGAGATTAGATGTTGCTTTCAAAAGCTGCATAAAATTGAAGCCATTAGCTTATATTTGCATTTAAACAGTGGAGTTGTAAAGCTAGACAGTTATAAAATTGTAAATTATAATCAGACAGGTAACGTTACACATTATAGGAAGATGGCTCAGTTTGAATACAATATTTGAAGAAACATTTTAAAAAAATATTAATGGCTAGAGTAATAAAGCGTTGGACTGTTGAGATATATAGGCATTTGTGTCAGCATGCAGACATTGTTTGCAACTGGAAGCAGCCTTTTTTTCTTTTTTTTTTTTTTCCCCCAGAAATTTACCATCAGGAGCTCTAAAACATGTTAGTTCCACTAACATATTGCAATTTCTTCCCTCTTCATAGAAACTCRTAGTTTCTGTCATTTGTTTGCAGGTATTTTTCAGTGCTTGCTATTATTTACTGAGAAATCAAGGGGAATCAAAATTATACATAAACGGTTATTAATACATGCTCAGATGACAAGTCTCTTTTTTCTTACCCTGTGAAAGTTTTCTTCTGAGAACATGGAATAAATAAGAACTTCAAGCACTTGCTGCTTCTCAAATAATGGGGCTTTTAAGTTATCATCTAAATGACGTGAACTGCTAGAGAACTGCTCTCAGGGAATATAAGAGCGTCACTCCCAGTGACAACAGTGCTGCCAGCAGTCTGAAGGGCTGAGGCAGGACAGGTGGGTGTCGGTTGTAGGATGAAATATTTTTGAAGTAGGGTATGCTTTTTTTTAATTCTGTCTAATGATGTCCAGTGGGTTTGGGGCRGGGGCAGTTGGTGTTTAGATAACTACTGTCTAAGAATGCCATAGGTGTAGGCCTTTTGTCATGATACAAGTTTAAAATAAATAAATAAATGCATATCTATATTTAAAAAAAAAGTATATGATCATGTGCACAGTACTTCAGATTTAACAAGAAAATGTTGTTCATCTTCGGACCTGCAAATACAGTGATACTTTGCAATTGTCTTTTCTTTTCTATAGGCAGGTCAGCAAGGAGAACAGGCTGAGGACAAGAGCCAACCACAAGGAAAGAGAAAATAATTTTGTCAGGTAGGAGTAGTGTGGGGAAACGGGGACACAAGTGTTCAAGCTGTACATGGAAATGAATGATAATCATGTTTGTAGATTATTGCACTCACAATTCCAGTTATAGTCTAGTTTCCCACTAAGATGTGATGCCAAAAAAACTTGATGAAATATTTCTGTAAAACTATCTTCACCACGACTGACAGTGAAACGTTCATGTATGACTAGAGTCAACTGGAACATCTTTTTGCTAATGATTAAAGTAACATCACCCAAGATAATTAATGAGGTTAGGGTAAAAGAGGTATCTTATTCCTACTGAAAAAAAGGTGTTATAGTCCCATTTATTTTACTTTACTTTCACTTTTTACAAGTGCATACTGAATACACAACCCATGATTCAACTACCACACTTGTTTTCAAGCTGTAAAATCCTACACAAAGCCAATAAGTACAAAAATATGAATCTTAAAATTGTATTCTGACATTTGTGTTACAAACTTTAGCACTGATAGACTTGTTAAACTGAAATATCAGCCTTTCAACAGCAAGCACTAGCTATAAGCTGAACTATTTCAGTAACTGTAAACATAATAAAAATCCTCATGATGAATCTCTGAAAAGTTCATTTGATGAAACTCATAAGAAATACACTGAATTCAAAGGAGTGAATAATCCTGCATTACTTACAAGAACTAACTAAATTTTTTTCAAGTGACAAGAAGAAGCCATGTTTTGTTACGGAAGTAACAATACAAAATAAAAGCCCAGAAAACTATCAAGATCTCTGTAACTGAAGTTCATTCTTCTGAACGAATAAAAATGCTTCCAAATTGAAGTCTTTTGAAGAGCCTTTTCAAGACGGTGCATTTGTTCTTGTGGCGATATAAGAGTTGCTTAATTACTGGGGTATTTTGGTGAAAGGGTCAGTTTATAACTATGAACTATCAGGATTTATACTTCAGTCTGACAAGTAAGCCACATGTGGCTTATGGCTAGCTTCTCAGTCTCAGATGAGGAAAAGGATTAGTTTTAAATTGGGTCAAAATTTCAACATTGAATCTTTTTGGCCACAATAGAGAAGAAACATATTCTGCTTATTTGACCTAATTAAGGTGAATAAAAGTATGTAATAATTTCCTGAAAGCACTGGGAAAAGGAGGTGGCTACTTAATTCAGAAATGCTGAAGGTGTGTTTGTAATTCAAAGAACCAAGTTTTCATAGTCGTGTGAGACAGTTAAATGTGAAAAGGGGCAGTTGTAAAGGAAGTGTATATTAGTACAAAGGTGCAAAATAGTTCCTTTACTTTGGATGACCCTTCATGCAAATGCCTTTTTTATGCAGTAAGTGTGGAACAATACAATAATAACTTTTCTTAGCAATATAAGATTAGTGAATGAAGCAGATTCATCACAAGTGTTTGAGTTACTTTTAACTATATTAGCATCAATTGTCGATATACTGCTGCAGTCCATCCAGATGGCTGAATCCTGTGCTTGGTGTTCTGCTGAAGCAGGCTTGCTTTTTGCAGAAATTGTGCCAAGATTCTCAACAACTAAATTTAATTCTGGAGATGTTCCAGAAGACAATCAAACTTTGACTATGTGAGCATTAGCAACTATTGTGGTGAAGTAGGCGTAGCTCTGTGCAGTAAGACAGTGCAGATGATATTCTTGCATTTGGGGTTGGAAGGGAATGTTTACTTGAAACTAGTTCTAGTCTGGTCCTGTAGGTTCAAAAACCTTATAATGATTAGGATACATCAGGTGTGTTACTTGAACACACCTTCTGGTTTAATTTCGTCCAAAAGGAATCCAGATAAACATACTTAGATCATTTCAAGATGTGAACCAATGTGTGTCCCCTGGGGCGAATGATCAGGAGGTACACCTCTCACTCCTGTGAACTAAATGGGAACGTGGATGCACCAATCTAGTGAACACGCTGATATCTCTGATGTGTTAGATACCTCTTTCCGTGGTTAAAGGCATGAATGGTAAATGCAGTTGTTCAAGTTGTACTGATCTGAATCTGTGACAACAGCAGGGATAACTTAATGCTCTGGATGTCAGCCATTTGCTACTTTACATGCTGCACCTGCTGTCATAATAGTTCAAGTAAAAGCATCACTTGTTCCATTTGTTTTGATAAAAAAGTTATGGGCAATGTGTCTTCCTGAAGTGATCTTGCTTAACCAAGCACTATTCAATCTAGCCCTGCAGAGGAATCATTTAGACATGACCACGTTTCAGAAATCATCCTAGTGAATCAAGTCAACGTGCTTACTGGCTATGTTGTTAGCATGTTTAGCTTGGTATGTGACTACTTGCTTTTTCTGTTGGAAGAATGTTTCTTAATGGACCATGTTGAGCTCTGTGAAAGTGAGTTGGCCATAGATGCAGGTTATTACTATTTTCATAGCAGAGATTTTAACCTTCTGTTGAGAACATGTTCTCCTTTGGCTTATGTCCTTATTATATATGTAGATAATTTTCTTGGATTTAAAGGAACAAAACATATGAATAAACACATTCCTTTTTTATGCTTCTATTTACTTTACTAGTTATGATCAGTATGGCTAGTCTGAGGTCTTTGGTCTTAACCTGCCTTGGAAACTGAGAGCTAAGATACCCTTCTGTATTCTCTAATGAGGTAACATCTGTCCACTTGTGACGGCTCCATCAACCTTTTCTGTACCTGTTTTCTTCAGTTAGGCAAGTTAAGAATTATCGGCAATGGAATGTTCTTGTTTGTATTCTTTTTAGTTCTCTGTAGCAAATACTAAATGTGTCTCTTTATCCCTGGGAAGCATGTAGTTCTTCCCTGCTAATGAGATTTCACACGTTAAAGCATGCTGATAAGAGCACCGTACAGCTAAGATTACACATCTAAAGTTGTTCTTGTTGCTAGGAAGTGATGAACTTGCTATCTAATGTGCTGATTTTTCTTCTGGAACTATCCAATGTATCCTGTTAAAGTTTTCCCACATTTAAGCTATAAAATTAATTTCTCGCTTGTTAGGGCCAAAATCTAGAGCACATTAATACTTTGAGTGAGCTTAAAACAATACTTTCATAGTTGAATTAACATAAAATGGTAAATGTACTCATTTTTTGGTAGTATACACAAGGTATTTTCCCTCTGCTGCAGTATCTTATCTGCAACATAATTTAGAAGATCTGATTGCTTTGCTGATTTTCCTTAAATGTCAGATGATTTTGGGCAAGTTCTTATTTTTTCTTCCCTATTCCTTAACTTGAGGATTGTCATCCCACGTCTTATTGCCTTTGCAATGAAATTTTTCCTTGGGAGGTACTATTTTGAGCACAGTTTTTTGTAACAGTGTGAATTATTATCTGTGACTAATAACAATCTCTATGGAGCTTGTTATACAATGAAGACTGATCATGTGCTTGAATATATTCCCGTGATTGCTTGCAGCTATGAGTAGCTTAAATTTCTGAAAGTTGCTGCCTTATCAAAAGAGGTGCGGTACTGATCTTCCCCCCCTCCCACCTGCCCCCCAAAATAAGGTAAATTATTTAAATGACTGCTATTTTAATTTAAGTTAAATAACACTTTAGATGGATTTCCATGCAACAGTCTAGAAAAATGTACAAGTTAACAGAGGTTAAGCTGGTCCTTGAACTGTTCTAACAGAATTTTAATTGTCATTTGAATGGACCCTTATATAGCTAAACTGTGTTTCTAAAATAACTTTTCTTGGGAAGTGCCCCATAGGTGTGCAAAAAATAAGATAACCAGTAGAGAAGGTCTTACTTGGAACCCTTGTTTTTTCCTTATTTATTTATTTTTAAACAACTCTTGCGTAGTTTGGTACACATATTTTGAGAATTAGGTACCCTTCTTGGCACAGTCAGAATGATCTCTCTGGTGATATGGCTGCATTTCATATTCTAATACCCATTCAAGAATTTGTATTGGAGAAAACCTGAAGTCAAGGTAATCTGTAGAAATAAAGAGTATAGGACTGGTTGTAGTGGAAACATGAAGTTAATTACTCGCCTGGTTTTCTGTTGATTATGTAGGTAACAATATTTACTCCTTAGCTAGTCATACTATATATAAAATAAAAGCCAACAATCAAAAAACCAAATGAAACAAACAAACAAAACCCACAAAAACCAACCGGTGGATGGCACGGTCCATTCCATCTGTCATGTGAACAATCCTGTATTAATTGTATTGAAAACAGAGCTTGAAATGGTAATCTCTTGGAAACAGAAAGCTTTCCTTTCATGTAGTTATGCTAACTTATTTATTAACAACTGCAAAATATAGCCATAGTTTGATCAGATTTTACTAGCATTGCTTATTATTTAAGGAATGCTGTATAATTGAACTGAATGTTGTATTTTATAATAGTGCGACTAAACTATAATTGTCAGGTTGTCATTCTCCCCCCACCCCGCTTATGGCCAGATTGCTCGTGACATGCATTGCTTTGGTATTTCAAATAGTAAAATTGGATTTCATTGCAAAACTGTGATGAAGTGTCTCTTAGTTATGCACATGAAATGAATTATTCGTGTCTGTCTTCAGAATAATTCTAAGCTTTCGTTACTTTTGAAGGAGATATTGATTACTATTGTGATGGGGCACCGATGCGGGGTAAGAGAACATACACAGCTTTTGTAGTATGAGTTTCACTGAGAGATTTGCCTGACCTTTAATTCTAATTATTAATTCATCTGCATAAAGGTTCTTGCAGTAGATACTCTGGTTTCCCTATTCATAAGTGGGAAGTATCAGTCTTGTGGATATGTTACTGTAGTACAGAAATTACAGCATGATACCTGAAAATAAGTTGCTGCTTTTTCAGTATAAAAATACATCTAGTAAATTATGGCATGCAAATTTGTACAAAAGGTAGAAACTGCTACTTTAAGTTTGCTTCTATTAAGTCAATAATGAGGATGTAAAATAATAGTATAAGTAAGCAAGAGATTGTTACTCAAGATAAGAGCCACAGCTTAGGTTGCAAGCAAGCTGTCAGTAATGATAGCCATAAGGAACTTCTATACTAGGTAAGCCCAAGTGAAAATGAGGATGCAGTAGGCTGTTACTGGGGCCATATGGGTTTTCTGTAGAAATTGCATGTGATGGATTAAATTTATTTCTGAGGGCCTGGAATAATGAAAAAGTGTTTGCTTACTTGTTCAGTAACACTTACTTAGGATCTTGTTGACAACATGTTAGGGGGAGGAAAATTGGATGAGCACTGACACTGCCCTCTCATTAGGTACCTAATACTGTACCAGGAGAGAGGGTCATAGGAATATGGGTGCTGCTGGGGGGCTGGGATCGGGGTAGTGAAGGATGGGGAGTGCAAGCAAAGAAGGGAAAGTAATTAGAAAATTGAGAAGCAGTTTCAAAAACTCTGTAAGGATTTGATTGCCATTTGTGTACATTTGAGTTCTGTCACTTCAGAATACAAACACAGCATGATTATTGGGAATGAAAGTGTGTTCCTACTGTGGAACATGGAGCAAGGTCAAAAAGCAGAGTGATTTGAGTTGTGCAAATTAGGCAATGGTTTTGAGAAATACATCATGACATAGAGCTATCAAAAAATGGTAATAAAAGAAAAGAGACCGGGGAAAAGGTTATAACTGTATATTCTTAACTGTATGAAGTTGTCAAACAGTAGTATAACTTAATTTTAATGAAGCAATAAGACTTCACAGAGGGTAGTGAACAGTCAAGTAAATAATGTCAGTTCTATAAGGTTCTAAAGGTTGCAGGCCTTGTTGTAAAGTTAGATTTTGCTCATATCTGTATAACACATAATAGTATGTTAGCAGCAATACCATTATGTTCTGGAGTACACTAATGATGTAGTGAAATTACAAAATAGGAATGCAATGTTACGCAAAAGCAACTATAAGGTCTAAATTTTGTAGCTCTCACCTACAATCTGGTTCAAAAAAAAAAAAAAAAAAAAAAGGCAAAACCCTGAAACACAGGCACTAAACTGTAGGGGGAATAAACAGCACATAGCTGGTCTGTCCTCGGAGGTGGGAAGGTCCTCCATTCCCTGTGCTGTGGTTCTGTCAGACTGCTGTATTGTCTCAGGTGAAGAAAGCTCTTCAAGCCTTGAAATTTTACTCCAAAGTAGGATGGTGATGTGTAAGGAAAATTGCATGAGGCACAAGAAAACAGTTACATTCATTAAGATGGTGAAAATCCATGGTGCTAACTGAAGTACCTGTTAAGTGTGTGCTAGTCATGTAAGACTCTTTTGATGTGAAATTAATCTAAGCAGAAATTCAGGTTTATGTGACCTGTGTGTCTTGTCAATGAGATCCCAAGCAAAAGAGCAGGGGAAGAAGTAAAATGAATTATATTCAATTACCCTTTGGCCAAATATACTAATATACTGAATTACAGAATTTGAAGAAAAGAGTAGGGGATATTAGTTTTAGCAAATCATTTTTCAGCACTTTTTTTAATACACATGCTGCTATGATGCAACTATGAAGAAGGAACTATGCTCTACAACTCACTGGTGTATCAAAACTAAAGTCTTAAAACATTTGTTAAGTTACTGCCATGCGAAGTGAACTCTTTTCAGATTGGATATAATACATAACTGAGGAGGCATTTATTTACCAGTATGTCAAGCTATGCTTACTTTAATTGGAGTGTTTCTTTAGCAATCATAAGGAAAATAGAAATGTCAATGGTTTTGCCATTTATATTGATTCAGAACTTCTAAGGTTGTGATTTCTGACTGAAAGACATAATTATGTCCAATGTTACTATTGAATCTCTACATTTTTGTCTCATAGCCACAACTGAATAATTCAGTCAACTTCAAAAAGTGCTTGAAACTGACTTCCCCCTTTGTTGTTTTAGTTCTGTTTTTTTTTCTTTTGTTTCATCAACTCTGGGTTTTGTCTTTGTAATAGCCTCTGTTTCCAAAGGGTATTCTGAAATATTCATGATGATATAACAAAAGATTGCTGAAGACCATTTTTAAAAACAAGCAAAGATAAACTTTTAAGAAATGATGACAAGGAACAAGTTATTAAAAAATACATGTGTGTATCTGCTTGATATTTGGGAAAAAAAAGGTGTTTTTCAAGTGTTGTTCTTCAACATTTCCTTCAAAAGAACTCACATCTTGAATAGTTTCTAATAAATGAAGAAATGTTTCAGAACATGGTGCATTATATTTAGACAGCCATCATTTAAATCAGTGTTTTAATATCTGCAGATATTTGCTCAAAGGAGTTGAGTGGCACTGTATATGTTGTTTCATGCAGGGTTCAAAACAACTGAAACCACAGTTACTTGTAGCTGAAAAAAGTAGCTCAGCAGTGATGCCTATGGATAAATGCCATGTCTTCTGCAAACGTATGTCCTCAGCTTTTACTTCATAGTAGTATGCTATGTGCTTGGATGGCTCTGAGATTGTTTAAAAAATCCAGTGATATTGAAGTTCAGTCTCTGGCTGCAATGCAATTAATCAGATGTTCTTTTGCAGAATAAACAGTGTACAGAAACACACTTAACTTGCAAAGAAATGTGTTGTGCACATTGAAGTTAGTAGTTATAACTGAGATAATAAAGGGAGTACATATCATAACAGTATTGATCATATGCTGTCAACCTGCGTAATTCTATCTTGTGGTATTTCATACTTTAAAACCTTTAAAACACTAATGGGATACATATGGATCCAGCCGTGTTTTGCCAAGACTCAGTTATGAGGCATCTGCTGTGAATCACCCTTGTTCTAGTAAAGATGAAATCTGACACTGTTTACCATCAGCCTGAGCTCCTCAAAGTGACTTTAAAAATGTTATTATAGGCTTCCATGTACGTGGTGCAGTAACTAAAAAGACTGTATCTAGTGTGCTGAGTTGATTTTTTTTTAAATTATTTTATTTTTTTAAAATACTCTCTTGATTGCCTTTCCTGAAAAGTCACCCAGGGAATGACTGATACACAATCTTGTCAAGCTCTGAAAGATAAGTTGTAATTGCATTAATGCAAAAGTGGTGCCTTCAGTATGTCTGTCCTGGCCCAACTGGTTGAAATTGAGGAAACTGGTCTACTTTCACAAGAAAAGAGAGTCTTTGTTGACTTGCAGTGCTAACAGGAGATGAAGGCAGTAAAACTTATTTTGGTTTGCAAGGCAGCAGATGAGGTGGAAAACCAGGAATATCTCTCCTTATTCCAAAGACCTTTTTTGAATAGATGCCTTGCAGAACAGTACTGTTTATGAACTCAGAGGGGGACTGCTCTGACACTGTTATGGCTTGAGTTTCTTTTATTATGTGCCTATTTTGATAATTTACTCATTGATGCCCTGAGAGTATTTTCTCTGCTCTACGTCTGTTCTTTTGTATTATTCTAATTATGTATCTTCATTTCCTTTTGTCCTTAAATCCTCAAAATGATTACACTTATATTATCTGTATGTCTTTTTAATTCTTTATTACACTGGCTGATAAATAATCATAATGTCAAATCCTGCTTGTCTTAGTGTTTTTCAGCTGTTAGGAATACTCTGGATAGCTAATTAAACTATAATATATAGGAAAATTTATTATAGATAAAGGAGAACAGTTGCCAGAAACTACATTATGAAATGTCTGTCTGTTAAAGTTGACCAACTTAAATATTGACAAGTCAAACAGAAGAATCAAGTCAGATATTGGGATGAATTTTAAGCAGCAGAATGCAACTTCATTTAGCATTATAGTTTCTCTCCCACCTCTTACATAAATCATTTAACTCATTCTAATATATTGGGCTCCAAACATACATCTAGTAAAGTTCATAAAATTCACAGAAAATTGGTGGGAAATTTCAGCTTGTCAAGTCAATACTTTTTGACAGGCCAAAGATCTCTTGCAGCAGATAGATTTGTTATACACTTGTGAGATAAACTCTTCTAACCCTTCTGGTCCTTATCTGAAGTGTTACCAAACAACAGCAATTGCTTTGCCACTCAGACTTCTTGTGGTTTTGTGTGTTGGTTTTTTCCCTTCCTAACTTGGCATTAAAGTGAAAGTTGACTTTTGTATTTGACAAATGAGTTCTGTTGCTCTGGAACACTTGGCTCCAATAAATGTCCTTGTGTTCGATTCTCTCCAAAATTACATTTTGCATGTGGTGGTTTTTTTTTTTTTCCTTAAATGTTTTGCAAAGGTAAATTGCAATTCAGAAATGGAGGAATTCCCTTCCTTTCCCCTGCCAAGTGCCTAGCTGGGGCTTGTCAGCTCATCTGCTACCTACCACTTATGCATTTTTATTTTATTTTTACTTTTTACACAATAATACCCGATATGAAAATCTTAATTTGAAATAAACCATGAATTTGCTATTGCAGGTATTCTAGTTTGTTCACGGGCTATAGTGTTAAGACTATAGGCACCAAATGGCTGGGTTGTTCTGTGGTTTTTCATTAACTCTGCTTTTCAGACAGGATCAGACTGACCTGGTAAACCCTCAGTGCCTGGTGGATAAGAATGACAAGTGAAGCATCCTTTACCAGATCTCACACTGCTGAGGCTGGTGGCACTGCAACAGGGCAACTGTCGGTCTGAGATGCAAGTGTAGTCTAAGTCTGGCACTAGCAACCTCTGAGAAAGCCAGATATGTTCAGCTGAAATTTGTTTCTTTCTTGTGTTTTCTACTAGAACTTGAATGTATTAAGTTATGCATGTACTATGCTACATTTCTGTACTAATCTATGGACTATGCTGGCTTTGGTATTTTGTATATAGTACACAAAATATAACCTTTTGTTTGAAATGAAAGTTATTTGACCATGTAATTAGGTGTCCACAGTTTTTGGATAGCCGGCATTCTAGCCTAGCACTAATATCAGCCTTTAAGTAATTTACGGCAATTTTTTGTTCATTTGTTTCCCTCAAGTAAATACTGCTGTAACCTACATGCGGTACCATCTTCAGTGTGTTGTCATGTATCTGAAAGAGGAGCATATTTGCTTGGTTTCCTTTCAGATATTCTAGGTAAAAGGCCACAGTAAACTCTCCAGTGTCCTCTTCATGTTTAGATATAATGACATAGTTTGGAGTTTCTTTATATTTGCATGCCTGAGAATGAAAAAGACAAAATATTGTTTTATACAAATATACATTAAAAAAAAGTTTCGTAGTGTGCAATTCTGGAGTCTAGTGTAATCCCTTCTRTCAGTGTGTGGAGGGGTGAGAACCGGAAAAGGAGAGAACAGAGGAAATGCACCCCCCACCCCCCAGGAAAAAAATACAACCCTGTTACCATGGAAAAATCAACATGATAGAGAACCATTGGATCTCCAATACCATTTTTTTAAATCCAATTGGTTGCAGCTGTACCGAGAGGGAACAAATGTTTTGCTGGCTTTGCTGCCAAATAATAGATTATATTTGGAAGCGTAAGACTAATGAAAAAAATACAGTTCAGAAACCTAGTGATTGCAAAGCTTCAGGCATAAGAAAGGAAACTATCAGCTTTCTTTGTAAAGAATACAGTGTTCTAAAAATTTAGGTTTTATTTTTTTAGATGCAGTGTTAAGTTATATATAATATTGTTTCCTGAGGATTCAATTTTTCACCATGGCAGTGATCCCAAGCTTCATGACTTCTGCTGGCTATAATTTATCTATTTACCAGCAGCAACCATCTGCTTGAGAAATCATTAACTCAGACTTGGGCGGAGGGGGCCAGCGAGGCAGGATCCGTGACTACAAGGCAGACTTGTCCTGGGGGAGGGTAGCAGGCGTGGTGTTCCTCATTCTCTTTGCGTGTTCAGTACTGGACATAGTAGTGGACAGCCGCTTTCTTTGTAGACATATATAAAAGTGACATTTCACTGCCGTACTACCATACACCAAACCCCGCTGGGGCATGAGAGTCTGAACCGTGTTAGGATTTTGGTGTCCCAAAGAGCGTGCYCTTCAGTAAGGGCCTTTCTCCCTGCCACAGCCTGCAGGGTTTTCAGCTAACTTATTTGGCTGAACTTGTAGGTTTTGGCAAATTCAAAGGCTGARCTTGCTGAACTTCACTATTACTGAGTAGAGTTATCGGCATTTGGCTTTCGTGGAAGTTGAAAAGGGTTTGACATCAGTCAGAAGCGACACGATCTGTAAGTTAACAAGTTGCTGCTCAGCAGCCGAGGCTGCCTGCTCCCTGCTGCCGGGTGGCTGCGGGCAGCACGCTCCGCAGCTGAGGGCCAGCAGCTCTTCTAGCTGTGGTGGCTTTGCCATAGGTGACCAAACCATTAGGTCACCTTAATGGTTTTATTCAGACATGTAGAATCTGTAATTATTTGAAATTATTAGATATAAGAATGGAAAAAAAAGAATAGTTATTCTGTTAAGCTCCTTATAATCAGACATAAAAGTTAAATGTATACCATTAAATCTTGTTAAAGCAACAAACAGGTTATCCATTTTGTAGTCATCTGTTCATTGTCTTGGTAGAAACATTGGTTTGTGTCTTTTAGAGCTCTATAATTGCAGACCTGTAGCTTAACCTGGTGTAGGTGAATGGAAGCACTTTTTCAGTGCTTCTGTAAGAAATAGTAAGCTAAATCAATAATGCCATATGACATAAATGAGAAAAGAAATATCTTTACAACGTCAAGCAAGGGTTTAGCAATCTGATCCGCATTCATGGTATTGAGYGACTCATCAAATATCTGGGCAACAAGCAGTAACTGATTTTACAGTATCTGACCGCCTGACATGAATGTATATGTGTAGTATAGTTGAGTGGCATTCATGCAAACTTTTTTCTGTTGAGTTTCTGGTAGCTGGTAAGATTTTACTAAAACATAAACAACTTATGGTTTTTCTTACAGTTTGTTGGTGATAAATGATGTAGGAATTTAAACCCTCACCTTTAGAAATAACTATCTATTACAAAATAGATGGTTGTGTCTCCTTTAGCAGCCTAATGCAGTATGATACAAATTACTGTTACCTATGGCAAAGAGAGCTAACCAATGGACTCTGCTACTTACTACACCAATAGTATCCTTAAAAAGCTCTCTGTTTTATCTTCTATTGGGAGTACGTGGATCAGGCATTCTGAGAGTGATGTGCACAGCAGTGAAAAACAATGAGAAATTGGCTTCAGAGATCTGGAGTGCCTGGTAGTTGAAGGTCCAAGTTGCAGCCTTCTGTTGGTTACAAACAAAGATGGGATTAGCACCTTGCCAGTCCAGCATCTGTGGTCACGCTGAAGCTTATTTGGCAGCATGATTTTAGGTAGGTTAATAAAGAAAACACGCACTTTCCTCCATAGTAATGAAGGATGTTTTATACCAGATGTTGTTGCATATCACAAAACAGTTGTTTATATAATTTTTAAAAAATTACATTAATGGGAAAATGTACTTATTTCACTCTTTTAAAAGCTAATGTATACCTGGATTTTTAAGCTTATATTACTCCTAGTATGTATAGAATTATTGTAGAAATGTATCAAATAGAACTGTTAAAAAAGCAGAATGATAAATAGAATCCTAAGACCTTTTTTTTTTTTCTTTTCTGTTGTGTTTTTTGTTTGTTTGTTTTTAACTTGGACGCCTATCTTGAGTATGGACATTGTGCTAGATTTTTCACTTTGGACAGAGGACTTCCTAAAAGGAAATTCAGATGCTGAAAGCTTGCAAGTTGCAAATACTTTTATTTCTTTCATCAACTATAAAATAGTATCTTTTGGAATGAATTAAATTCTAATTAGTGATCTGTTGATTGTTCACATTAATTTGAATTTGCTTAATGATATTCTAATTTTCCAAATATATCCTTGGTGCTGCCCTTCAGGCAAACGCAGCCATAAAAATGCAGGTGTGTTTAGCAGATATAATAAAACTACGATAAAAGTGCAGGTGTGCATAGCAGGTTTATCAAGCGATGCTTCTATAGACTAAAACAAACTATGTTTTTATATGAGTTAAGAGGTAATCACTAGTGCTGTGGCTTTCTGATTGCCCTTCCTCCATCATTTTCTCTCCAGCTCTAGAGTGGCTGTGCCATTTTCTCAGAGTATGCTATGACTCACTTCCCCGTTTTATTTTCTCTCACAGATGGCATCATTTCATCTCATGGTCTGAAAGTGACAAGTGACACCGTGGCACTGGCTTTATTGTATTAGGCTGTACTAGCTGTGATGAATATATAATCTGTGTTGCAACTTTCTTTGTCTCTGCCTTACACAGCAGTGGGTGAAGAAAACACAGGGAAGCTAATATAAGGTTTCAGATACTACTGCTGTGACTTTGAGCATGAAGGCAGTATCACTAATATCATTATTGGTCCCTGTGTAGTAGGACTGATAATGGTTTTTTTTCTAGTGTGCCAGGGAACATAGAGGCGTACAGCTGACTCACTGGCTGATGTTGTCATTTTGGCACACAAATAGCTTGTAAAATGCTGCCAGTTCTGTCAGCAGATCAGATCCAACTGTGTTGGATCTATTTGCCCAGAGCTTTTAAATTTCTTTGCAGAGCTGGCAGTTTTGGTGGAACTCTAACCTATGCATCCCACAACACTTGACTTTTTAAAACTGTGAGACGTGAAAGTATTTGATGTGTTGCCAAAGTGGAAAATATTCCAAAACCTAATGTGAAAGGTTTATTCTTTTTTTTTTTTTTTTTATATTGGTGTTATGATAGGCAGGCACTGAATTTTGTTGAGGAGGGAAAAAATTTATTGTGAAAGACCTTACCACCACCACCACCACACACGCTATATTTTATCTTTCATCAAGATTTGCTATAGCTAGCTAATTTAGAAATGGTTTGGTGGGTGATGAAACAGATCTACATCTGTGCTTGGTAACTAGGGAAATCCATTACAATGTCTCCACATGACTGGACCTGATCTTGACAGGGGAGTACCTGTACTGCATAGTAGAAGGGATGAGAGATGGAATAGAACTTCAAAGTAAAACACATGCAAACACAGGTATCACTTGGATTAATATCTGGCCACCATTCTGTGATAATTTACATGCAGGCTTTATTGGCCAATAGTCGGGTCTTCAGCTCTGGAGCAGTTTTGCTGTATTTTGCCGCTCTTTCTACCACTATCACTGGCATGCAAGTCCCGAGAGCAACTTACTTTGGAGTCAGTACAAGAAATGTTGAAAATGTTCACAGTCAAAACATTATTGGCATCACAAATTATTTTTTTTATACTTCCCCTTCTGTAAAGACCTTAAAAAGTCAATTTTCCATCCCAAACAGAGTGTTACTTGCTTTCAGTTGAAAGGGACATTCTGCAGGAGTTCCACTTCCATCTGTGTGTTTGTTCTCTGCAGTCACTTTCACCACATAAAGAATGATGATTTTTTTTTTTTAATAGTTTTTCAAGAGAATCTTCTGAAGCTTGGGTTGATTTGGGGAGGGAAGAGCGGTCAAGATAACAACAAAACCCGCTTCCAGGTAAATAAGTGTATGTTCTTGCCTGTAGTAACATTTCTCCAGCAATTTCCCCTATATAGTGAACTAATAAAGACGTGGAGTCTGGTTTTTGAACCTAATGATTTTAATAGATATTTTTCAAGCTTTTAACACTCTGTAGTGGTGATTAATTTATTAAGCAGGTTTCATAGCTCAAATTGAGAAACTATTCCCGCAGTAGAATATAGGGAAATGAGGCACTCTTTAATGTTTTGGGGTAAGTCGAAATTCACCCTAAAGGTCAAGGTCATGCATGTTGCAGAAAATGCGTTTCTAAATTTCTGCCCTTCTTTGTCATGCAGGACTTCACTGTTTGTTCTGACTGGTCCTGTCTCAGGATCCATTTCTTCACACTGCTTCATCTAGCAGTGACCAAACCAGTCAAGTCAAGACCCAGCCATCGTTAACTTTAAGGGACTCACTGCTGTTGAGAGTAGCTTTTTCCCTAGCATTGTTTTCTTTGAGGAATTATAATTGGAGCCCTGGACCAATTGTAGAAGACTGGTAAAGATGAGAGGGAGAAAAATAGCACAATAGTATATCTCCAGGAAAGATTTATCCTGCTTTATTTACTATTTAGCTTGGAAATAGTCATATGTAAACACGAAACACTCTCTTGTTCCGATTACAGTGTCTTCCATGGCAACAGAACTTCCCTGTGGCTGAATTCCAGGGCCCAAAATCAGTAGAGATCTGCTAATTTCACTTGCTCTGTCACACCAAAATGAATCTGACCATGTCTTGATGTACTGATCAAACTTCTCTCCAAATACATGCTTATTGTCAATGGAACAAAGTCTCAAGTGCAGCAAATTCAATTACTTTGCTTCCACTTTATCTTGAAAAAAGTAGCCTCTGCCTTCAGGTGAAATTGGAATGCACACAGGGGAATGTTGGTTTGTGTTGGGTTTTGGATTTTTTTTTTTTTTTTTAAGTAAAAGAAAAGCAACAAAACAAAGTAAAAAACCCAAACAAACAAAACAAACAAACCACCCACCAAAACAAAACCAAAAAACCCCTAAACATCCATAAAGTAGAAATAATGCTTAAATGCATATATGATTTTTATCAGTTTCTTACATAAGAAGGTCCACAGATGCAAAACGATAATTTTGTCTGAAATGAGTCATTTTAGGAAAGCGTAGTTGTCTTTTTTAGCCTTTATCCATCTTCCAGGTTGTAGGAGGTCTCTTTACACTGTCAATATTTTAATGTGTCATGTTGCAGGGCGCATGTTGACATTAGAATGAAAGCCTCAACTGATAAATCTGGAGTAACTAGTTAATATTCCATATACCAGACATAATAAATGACTTTTTTTTGTTAATGTATTGCATTCCTTTCCAAAAATATAGAGTTAAAATTCCAACTGCTGTATGAAATTCTGCTAAATAGTTTTGTAAAATAAGCCATATATATCCATGTAGATACACTACTCAGATGTCAAAGGTGTGTACGGAAAAGTTAACCATACCAGAGAAGCACCATTTCATAACAGCTAGGGAACTAGAGCAGGAGTGAAGCTCTGAGTCCCCGATGAGCTTTTATGTAATATTTTCTGACTTTGTAAATCATTTTGAACTGCATGCGTACAGCAGTATTATTCATAGGTCATCTTTGGGCATAATGTAAAAGTTCAGCGAGAGTGCTGTATTTTCAAATTTCAAAATATTGACTTGCAGTTTAGGGGGAATATCTCTTCTGCTAGTACAGGGAGTTCAGCATATAAATTACATATGTATTTTAAAAAGTTATAATAATATTGAAAATAATAATATTAGTATATACTAATATAACATTAGTTTTCAATATATAAGAGAAGTTATGCGTTAATTTATTTTCGTACAAGATATATGGTTTCTCTTCAGAGTGAGCAAGAATTGTATCCTGTATATCAGAATCCTCTTTGAGATTGGCTATAAGAATCTAGAATGATCTTGTTCATAGGAATACACCAAATCTATTATTCCTGAACAATGATAGAAAAATAGACAATGCAGACTTTTTTTAAGAAATCATAAATGGAGAATTCACAGTTAATGTTTTCTAGGAGTCTGCAAACTGTTGCAAGAAAATGAATTAAGCTTAAATTAGTTTAACCAATTGAAAGATGACTTGCCTAATGTATTCCATTATCATGAATAATTCTGCCCTTTCTCCTGTAAAGTAGTAATAAATTATAAAAGAATTCAGATCATGGAAATTGGGCGATCTTTCTCTTTGTTTGAACAACTGTGCCTTTGAATCTCATTCTGACCTTCAAGGCTCCACATCAACACACAGACAGCACGTGGCCATTGAGGGCAGGGAGTAGTGTTAACACCAAGAGAAAAAACAGTATCATGAGGTAATGCAGTGGAGAATGTGAGGAATGCTTTATTACCTGATTATTGAGCCCTCTCTGGAACTTTTAAATTATTTTAATAAATAAATGCAAAGAAAATACAATTTTAGGAAAAATTTTTGTATGAAGAGCTGCTTTTAGATAACTCAAGAATGAAATGGATTAGCGAACGTTTTTATAGCTGGTTTGGTGAGGTTAAGTCACTGCATAGAGAATTGCAACTTTTCTTATCTTTTTTATTATTAATTTTAATTGACAGGCATGCACTCTTCCAAGGATGCTTTTCGTTGCATGAAGAGACGAATTCCATGTAAGCAAGTGCTTGATACTCATCTGGAATGTGAGGATTGTACTGTTTGATGGTTTTGGTGATGTAGAGATCTGGACCCAAGACTTGAATCCACAGATGAGATGTAGGGTTTTTTTCCCACCCTTAGTTCTTTCTCTCAACTTCTCCTTTCTCTCAAGCTCTCCAATTTAGCTTGTACCAAAAATATTCACTGGGGTGGACTAAAACTCCCCTCCAAGCTCCCCCCATACTGGTGCTGAAAGATCTTTGTCCAAATATATAACAGAAACAAATTCCCAAACTGTGGAACACACAATAAAACAGATTTCTTTTCCGGGGGGCTCTACCAGAGATAAGTGTTCAGCCTCCTGTGAACAAATGACTGTCTCGATTACCAAACAGTAAGAGTAAATACGTAGACTAGAACGTGATGCCGAGGACAGTGTGCTGCCAACAAGCTCTAGTCTAATCAGGGGACTTGCCTCAGAAGTGTGCTCCTCATACAAATGAAAATGGTAATGTGAACACACCCTTAATATGAAGAATGTGTATTTTAAGTAACTGTTTTAAGATGTTTGGGGTTTTTTTGTTTTGGTTTGTTTTTTTTTTTGTTTTGTTTTTTGTGGGGTTTTTTGTCTGTCTTTAGATTTTTGGTCTTGCAAGTCTGTTACCAATAGCTTCTGGAGATGATTGCAGATACTGAACAGAAGATAAATCTGGTCTCTCCTGCATTTTACAGACAGAAAGGAATGTCTGCCAGGCCAGCACTGAGCCAACCAGAAGCTGTGGCAATATGGGCAATATGAAACAGAATTTGAGTTAATGTTAGCATGCCTTTCAGTAGGCTTATTGACTTGATTTCTGTATTGTGCTAACTTAATCCATGTAGCTGCCAGTTGATTTGAAGTGATGACTGCTTTTGTCTGCAAAATGCTTTCCAGACATATTCCTAAAACTGCCAATAAATAGAACCACGCGTGAAAAGTGTGACTGCTGAATGAAAACAGTGGGTGAAAAGGCAATTGCTAGAGGTTTGGAACCCTAGAGAAAAGAAAAAAAGAGATGAAAAAGCATAATTAAACCAATACTGTGAGAAGATAACCAATTCCGTTTATGAAAGGATGCCATTAGTCTTACAGTTGCACAGCGAGATGACTTGGCTGATGAGAGTTCTGGGAGCGGGGCAGTCCATTGTTTCYAAGATTAATTTGTTACTCAGGTTAGCATATGTAGAGTATTCCTGATCTTATATGGGGCTGAAAACTTTCTTCATACATTAATTATTAAATAAATCATACTTCAGTGTTATAAACAGTACTTCAGTGCTGTTGCCATCTCTGGGCAGAGACCCCAGCAATAGTCTTATGTGTGCCTCAGTTTACCATGATAATGGAATCAAAGCTTACTCTGTACCCAAAGCAAGGCCATACATAAACCTTTTTGGAGCAGGGCTCTGTGGTGTTTATGTAGGTGATGCCACCTATGTAACCTTTTATTGGTGCCACCATTTAAGAGAAACAGTAATGTAATAAATCAGAACTTCCCCCCTACCACCACCACCTCAGCAGTTATTAGTGAACTGGACAGGGATTCTTTAAAGTATGAGATTACTAGAAAATATGAACTACTTCTGATCCACAGATTCATATTAATGTTTCAGAAAACACGCAGAATTAACATCATCATTGGTGTAAATATCTGGTAGGATATTTACAGTTGTTTATTGCGTAGAAAAGTACATGTAGGAAGTATGTCCTTTATGGCCTTGTTTCTTAATAGACATAAACGAACTTTCTATTTTGCTGTTTAATTGCTTTGAGCAACATGAGAAAACTGGTATTTTGCATAGCTTAGTCAATTGAATTATGTGTAAGCATTATCACAACTGTAGTTGTTACAAATATTTAGAGGGGAGGGGAGAAAAATGTGCAAATCAAACCTTTCTGCCTTTGAGGGAGGGACCAAACGGATGTAACAGAAGTCATTGATAAAATGTTCTGTTCAATTGGACTASTGACAAATGACAGTTGAGTAGGAGTCATTGCCATAAATCTGGTGGGACAGTATTCAAAATACAGTCCTTTACTGTGAACACTTCATCAATTTCTCCATAGTTAGATGTAATGCTGAAATAAAACCAATCTATATTTGTAACCTTGGATTAGAAGCATAAAGATACTGCTGTTGTCACTGTTTAGACTTGGTAATGCTCACATAACCAGAACCTGATGTGGCCAGAACTTTGAGATGAATCTGTTCAGGTCTTTCCTTATAGGAAGCTCTTCAAAGATCAAAAGGTTTTTAAAATGAAAAAGACAGATTTATTAGAGTAAACATTGAATTACCTAAATTGAACTCCCTAAAAAACCATTGAACTCCCTAAATACGTTATATAGGTGAGACAGAGCACAACTGGAAAAGATTTATACATATCTCTCTCTCTGTCCCTTCCTGCTTCCTCTCCTGCATCCTTTCAGGACAGGTCCTTGCTCCAGGCTTGGTTTCAGTCAACTTTTTCATTTTAGGAGTAGCGGCAAACTCCACAGAGCCTGATCTAGTCATGGGGAAGTTCTTCCTTGTCCCTGCTGAGAAGTGTGTTTTCCCCTACCTTTCCCAGGAAGGGGAAGGCATGGTCCCTTCTCGAGCCACAGGTTCTCAGCACCATACTTTCTTCCCCAGTACACCACTTAGTTTCTGGTATCTTGTTGCTCAGTTGTTCCCCAGGAACAGTTGTAATGCTAAAGGCCTGCCCCTATGTCCTTCTTCTTTTCTGGGAACGTAACACAGACACTCAGGACAAACGGAACTGGTTTAGTGCATTTTAACATTAACATCCATCTGCTGTTCAAAAGTAAGCAGTGGACAAATCAATAGGTAATGGATGACAGTGATCAGATATTGCAGATGCATTTTAAATAAAAAAAAAACCCAAAAAAACCAAGAATTTGAAACTAACTAGACATATTAGACAAACAGCAAAGTCAGATGAATCATTTCGTTTCTAAGAGAAAAGATACTGTCTACAGGGAAAGCCTGGCCCCACTGCATAGTAGGTTTGAACCAGAATGGAGAGAAGAGACAAATTCCTCAGGGTGTGCTTTGGCAGAATTATGAAATAAATCAAAAAATGTACTGGGTGGGAATACTGTTTTGTTACAAACGGTTTGAAACAGTCTTAGGTTTTTTGGCCATCTTAATATATAATCCTGAAACTAAGATCTTCTTGGCAAAGAACATGCTTCAGCTTCTGTCTTGTTAGAAGATGATGCTCCTCTCAAAGCTGGTTTATTTTAGTTTGGTTTGACATTAGCTGCAAGGCTTTTCAGCAGCACAGGCAGAATTTGGTTGTTCTGGGAGGAGAGAGTCAGGTGCATAAAACCCCTGCTGTGAAAGTGAAAAGGGTGAGAAATGGCAACGCGGGGTAGAGAACTGCAAGGGAAGAAGAAAAAGCTGCCGGGAGTGAAATTTCCGTCTTGCTGCTACACACGGAATGAATGTTGGTTGCTGCTTCTAGAAGAGAGTCCTCTTCTTCCAGCAGTAGTGGCTGCCCTTACGGCACCCCGAGCCTTCCCGTTAGCAGCCGCCAGCCTGACACTCCACTGCTCCGATTTGGTAAAGGAGCCCTTTGCTCTTCTGCTACACAGCAGCAGCCTGTGCCCTAAGATGTTTAATGTCATTGCTCTCACCAGAGGTTTAGTGTAGAGAGTACAGAGGCTTCATCTCGGACTATGGAAGGACCGAGTCTTGGCCTGAGTCTCAAGTTTGTTAAGCAACCAAACCAGATGCTTTATTCAGGTCTCCTATTTCATCACCAACACTTGTCAGTTCTCTATTACAAAGTCTTAATGGAAACATGCTCAACTATTCAAAGCTGTGAACAGCACGTAAGGAGTGATAGGATTTAATTCCGTAGTAGTTGTGTGTGATTTGTAACATCTAAGAGCGATACATAATGACTTTATAATTGTGTGTGATGGTGCACAAAATGACAGAATTCTAAATTAATAATAGCTGTGTGTTTATTAGCTAGCTTATTATTTAATTGATATGTTAGTTTGTCAGTAGCGTCTTGCTCAATCAATAAATATTGGTCTCTTAAATTAGTTACATCTTGGGCCTGCAATTAAAGAGGGAGTCAGACCCATAAATAGGGCTGTGTGTTGTTTGGGCTTAAGCTAGGTATCAGAAAGGATGAATCCATGCAGATTACTCAAGAAGAGCATAGGTCTCTGAAAGCAAATGCACAGATTGGTAAATAAGCAAGATTAAAAACAGTGTATTTGTTCAACTTTCCGAAGAATTATGAAGAATTATGATTTTGTAGTGGTAAGTGGGAACTCACTTGGCAAAGTAGATGTTCCAGTTTTAGGAAATAAAATATTTGTCTACTGATGTTAACATAGCAAATGCTAAGTCACAACAATGAAGAATTGTATTTGCACTGTTGACTCAATTTTGCATCAGTATCTTGGCACATCATGCAGATACTTTGAGCAGAGAATAATAGTTTTCTACTTCTATAGTCCAAGTCAAGGTTAAAGAGCAAATTCTTAACACAAGTGTTTCATATAAAATTGACTTGCTTCATTCTGGTAAATCTGAGGATAAACAAATTCTAGCACTAGCAATGCCTGTAAATATTTTGTTCGAAAGCATTCACATAATCAGAAAAAACAGGGCTGAAGGAAACTTGAGAGGTCATCTAATCCATTGAACTGTCTCATAAATCTTTATCTCTGCTTAAAAATCTCTAGTGAAATAGTTTCCAGAATTGCATTAAGTGGCATGATCCAGTTCTTCACTAACTTACATTGAAAAATAATTGCTTACTTCTGATTCATTTCCCTGGCAGCAGTGAAAAGTCACTATTCTTGTCCTATTCAGTGGATATGGAAGTTTTATGTTCTTTTACCTTTCGGGTAGATTTTCTTACAGTTTGAAATTTATTAACACGCATTTTCAATGTAAAGACTTCTTTTTTTTTTTTTTTTTTTTTTTTTTTCTCCCCTCACAGAACGTGTTTTCTAAAGCTCTTCATTTTGTGGCTGCACTCTTGAGGATCTTATGTGTATGCAGATACTGACGCTACTGGGGAAGGTGGAAGGATTGCCTCATGTTTCGCATATGACATTGGTTTATATCTGCTGGTATTCGAACATTTTTAGTGGTTTGCATTGGTGATTTTGTGTATTTATTTCTGCTCTACTCAAGCTAGTTCTTATTTTGAATTAGTTCTTTTGATTATTCTTACTGGAGTGTACTACTCTATCCAGTTTTTGAAGTACAGTCTACTCCTTCTGCAGCACTTCTCCCATCCATGCAGTCCAGTGCCAAGTCCCTTTTTTCTGAAATGATGCAACTTGGGTGCTTACCTGTAAGTTGTAACCACTTCTCTGGAAGTGTTAAGAGTAAAGACTGAAAGTATTGTAGCTGAACAAAGGGAAGATGAAAAAGACTGTGAAAGGTACAAGTATCTCTTCTCAGTGTGTTTTCTATGAGGGAAGAAGGCATTGTAAATAGGCTAATGTAATGTACGGCTATTGTATCATCCAAGAAACGAGGGATTACAGTAGAAAGCTGATCAATATGTATAAGGCTCCAAGAAATGTTTTTTGTCTTTAAGATTGGTGCAAGTTGAAAACTTGCTGAGCAAAAATATTTAGAAATAAGGGCAATGGAACTGGCAGGAGTGTAGCCAGCCTAATCAATAATAAAAGGATAAGCTGTCTTTCTTTGTGGTACACAAAGCAATATTCTGTTGTTCAGATTGATTAAATGCCTCAGGTCTGCTTCGATTATTAATCAATCTCTAAAACAGCTTATTGTGAGTATAATACAAAGTAGTAGAGATTAGATATAGTAATGACAGAAAGGTGGGAGGAATCCTTTTTTCGGGATGTGAAAAAAGCTGAACTGAGGTGGGGTGGTTTTTTTTTTTTTTGGACAGGCTTTCTGTTCATATACATATGAGTGGCTTGACTGCAGTGTCAAGTTGCAGGGCTCTAAAAGGGGGTCTAAAGGGTGAGTTTACAAAAATTACTGTGATTATGATGTCTGATACAAAAATGTAGGAAGTGCCATTGGCTTGACAGAGAAAGAATGTGAAATATGAGGACTAAGAAATCTGGAAGCTCTCGGCTAGGAAAAAACCTGACTAGTTACCTTTTGGAAACATGCTTTTTTTCCCCCCCAGATTCATTCTTTGCAGGAATAACTTGTTTCATTGCTTATCTATATCCAAGCTTATTTGAACTGTGAGCTAGCCTAGGCTTTCAATGTTTGCGCTATTTAAGTTATGAGGAAGAAAAAAACTCCTCCTATGGATTTTGCACCCTATGCCTAGGGTTATGTAATCGCCAAAGTGGGCTTTTTCAGTAAGTTACATAGGTGGTGTTTTCACTTCAAAAAACAGGGCAAAAAGCCAAAGTTTAAATTGTCCAAATGGCTCACTACTGTCTGAAAGGGGGAACTTGGGTTTTGCCCTGCCCTTTGGACTTCTATTAAGAGGTTCAAATATACTTCTTTTACTGAAATTTATGAATCAAACTTTATAAAATACAGAATCACTTAAGACCCTGAGCAATAGCCTTTAAGTTGGCCCTCCTTTGAGGCCAGACTTGGGCAGAATGACTTCCAGAGGTCCCTTTCAACTTATCTTATTCTGGGAGTCAGTGGTTCAATCATATGATGTGGAATTTGGTGCAACTGATGAGATTTATTGAGTTGATATTTATCTATTTTTCTCTTTTGGAGGGCTTCCTTTCAGCGACACTTAGGAATCTTCTAACATGAGCTTCTCCATCATCCTGTCTTCTCATGACTGCCAGTTATTCATCTTGGTTATCTGAATCCTGCAGTACTTAGAGGAAATAAATGGTTCTCCATGATGGGAATAACTCTGGTCTCAGCACCCTCTCTCTGAGGATTTACATATATGCAACGGATGCGTATTTCTTTGGTTCCATTCTTTTAAGGTAGCACTGAATACCCACAGGTGGTTTACAGAGAAGCAAAAGATACCATTATAAAAATTGATGTTAGATCTTGTGAAGTATTTTCATCTTTTGAACAGTACTGACCTGCATGACTAATGATGCATTATGTTGAGAGTATAAATTTCATTGCATTCTCAGTCTTGACTTCCTCCCAGTTGTGTTGTGTTTTGGGTTTGGGTTGTGGTTTTTTTGTTTTTGTTTTTTTTTTTTTCTTTTTTTTTTCCTTTTTTTTTTAATGGTAGAATGAATTAATGAAGCTGGTGATAAAAGATGCCTATAAAAATTCTGGCAAATTTATTACTAAACAACATGGGTTGATTTTTTTTTTTTTCTATCCAGCTGGTCATTAGGCCTTTCCAACTGTCAGTGTCTCATGCAATCTCCTTTAATAGCAGCATATAATTAGCTTTATGCTGATCAGAGGCATTGGGGACGGTGGTGGTAATATTCAAATACAAATATCAAAATCCCAAGGAAGGTAACTTGAGGAGACATATGTCCAAGCCAGCTTTTATGACTTTTAGGTCTAAAGTCTGTAACTGTTGGTTATGCACATGAGCTTTTGAACTATGATATGGAAATTTATCAATTAAGAATCCACAGGAGTTCTGGAAGGAAAGTACAGATGTCTCTCCAAATGGTAATATGTCACTTTTTTTTTTTTTTTTCTTTCCTATGCACTCCTGTTCTTACTTCAAATATTGAATTTCTTCTTACTTGTCTAGTTTCTTATTTAAAAAAAGTTAATGAAAATTATAGTCTTGACATTGCTCTACTAGGAACAAATTGTCTCCATTTTTTATCTTAATCCAGACCCCTATATGTACAATCTATATATGTACAATCTATATATGTACTTCACAAAATTGTTTCCCTAATGGCTGTTACTGGATCGCAGTTTTGTAGTGGTTTTGAGGGGGTGATTTTGAGGTGTTTTTTTTTTACTGCACATACGTGATAAATGATTTGTGTTTAAAATTACCTAAGTCGAATTGGTCCCAAACTCCAGAACTTTCATGTAATTCTGGAGTGTCAAAACTCCAAGTGTATTTTGTGCTTCTGCTTTGTGCACGACTTGAATCTGAAGCTTTGCGTCTGCAAATATAACATGGTAGCCATTCTTAAGAAGGCTGTTGGGGAGTGTTGATGTTAAAGCACCTAGGACTTCATCATACAAATATGAATTTCTCTCAGTTCTTTTAAAGAACACTATATTTGAACAGCTGTCTTCCAGAGGTGTCTGGCTTGTATATGGGGTTGGACAAACCAGCTATTTCATCACAAAAGGAGGTACCCAGCTAAGTAAGGGGCAGGATTTCAAATACTCCAGACATATATTTATTGACTAGATCTAGCAAATTATTTGGTTCATGTGCTGCCTGGATCCCAGACACCATTTCATGATGCATCAGTTAAGGAGTCCATGTGCTGAACATCAACCTCTGTATTCTGCTCTATAGTCATCCAGAATAAACGAAACAGGACTTCAAAAAAAGAAATACACCTTGACAAGTGAAAATTGTGTCTCCTGCATTAAGGTTCTTTAAAGCTGGAAGTGTCTTTGAATTTAGGCTTTCAGTTCTTCAATAAAAGATCACAGTTCCCTTTTTGTTCTCTGGCATTGTAATCCATTTGCGGATTCAAGAGCCCTTTCAAAAACTGCATAAACCTGTTAAGATTTGTAGGAGAAAAATCAATAGGAGTTACCTTTTACTCATAACTTGAAGTTCACAGCCAGAGCTTCCTCCAAGAAATGTTTCAGTACTAGAAAAGGAAAAGCAGACATCTGTTGCTTTACGGTTCCCTATTGAAAGCAACTAGTGGTACCACTGCAGGGATTATTTTTGGCCTAGATTTTTGCTCAGGTATTATTTTGGTTGTCCACTACTTGCTCTAACTGACCAGAATGTAAGGGCACGTCTTCACTCTGACAGGATGGTGGGATAGATACCGAGAGAGTAAGTGCAGCACTTGAAACGTCAACTAGATGGGGAAGCATGTTGACTTCTCCCAAAAKAGGTCTGTCAAAATTCATTGCAGGATCTATTCCTTACCTTCCTCCTTTAATTCCCTGCATCATTTAACCGGTGTTTTCTGAGGCAGAACTGCTCTGCACATCAGTGCTTCCCTTTATGTTTATTCATAAATAGTGACTTCGATACAAGACTTTTTGGCATGTAGTGGTGAATATAATCTCTCTGGGTTGCAGATACAAACTAAAGACAACTCCCAGACCTTTTAATAAGAAACCAAAACCTGTTAATGATGCATGGCAAACAGCCTGTAGTTTAAATGACAGGTCCCCCTGCACTCCCCATCCCACCTTCCACCCCCCTGGGTAAATTTAGTTTAAGATTAAACTCTTTCCCTATTCTTTATGTTCATGTTTTCTGGCTTCTCTTTAGAATGTATTTCCTCCAACCAAACTTCCTCATACCTCAAACCACCTTTGGTAGTGTAGTTTCAGGGTGTAGAAGGGGGGAAAAGGAATGCTACATTCTAAAGTCAATTGAAAAATAATATGCTAACATACAAGAATAGGTGAGAATGTTTTATATAAAGCTGCATTCTTAAAAAAAAGTACTAAGTATTTTGAGCCATTTAAGTATGTGGGCTAAGATCTATATGCAAAGCTATTAAAATATCTTGGAGCCCTACAAAGACCCTAAGAAGACTCGCTTTCCAGTTAAATTTAACCAAGTTAACTCTTAATTCAGCTACATCTATATTAAGAGAAACAGAACAAAGTCAAGCAAGCATTATGGTAAAGTTAAGCAGAAGGAAGAGGCAAAATTTGGCCTAAATGAAATACTCAAACTGCTGCAAACTTCACTTTCAGTGCCTGCTTGAACCACTCAACTTTCTGAATCACTACACTTTCAAAAGCATATCATCAAAATACATCAATAGTCTATAATCAAAAGATTATGAAGCTTGCTTGTAAACCAACCTGTTTGGATTGGAGGACTGACGGATATTGAAACCATTCTAACCATTCTGTTATTGCCAATGATAGACTTTTTTTTGTTTAAATGCTCAACTATGAAATGACAATGAAGAGATATGCCCAATGCTGTATCTTGAAAGCCTTGAAAATATCCCCAGAGGTCAGCACAGATTGTCACCTTTAACATAATTATTGATCATTTGAGGTATATGCCTTACAGGACCTGAATGGGAAGTAATAAATTGGATAACTTTCATCAAAACAACTGATAACTTTAAAAAGTAATTTTTTTGTCACCCCCCACTGACATGGGGGGTGACAGCACTGCCATGCTGGGGTTTTTTTTGGTTATGTATCTGAAACACTGTTACTCAAGTCATGTATGCTTATGGAATAGATTAATACAATGCTTTGCTTTCTTTGTAAACACACGTGTTGGAGAGAGATGTGGAAGACTCAGAATGTGGAAACCTCTCAGACAAGGAGTCTGTTTTGCAGAAAAACAGGAGAGTTGCAGAGCTGAAGATGGATTGCCAATAGTTTTGCTGGTATTTGACCCTGTGCTTTGTTTGGGGGTCTCATTTACTGCCTGTAACTGCTGTCTGTTCCTTGTCATTTTCTTCTTTCAGAAGTCCTTCATTTTTATTCAGCAGAAAAGAAAACTTTCAGTAATGTAGGGATGATATGACAAATTGTTATAGTACAAGCATCCTTAGTGCTAGTTTGTAATGTGATACTTTTCAGGCTCGTTCCATTAACAGTTCCTTAAGAGRCAAAAACCCCTGAATAATGTTTCAAAACTTCGTTCTAGTCTCTTTACTGATGTTCTTGACATTATCTCTTATACATGCAAAGTAGTTCTGCGCAACTATTAATTGGATCTTTTGGGGAAGATCAGCAGAATTTCCACTTTACAGCAAAACCAAATGGCTATAACTTAAGGCTATCCTAGATCGCTGTAAGAATATCAGCCATGGGAATTATCTCCTGGCAGTCCCATGCTCATACACTTTGCCATTGAAAGGAACCTAGAGGAATGTATGCCAATGTGGTGCAAAAAGTGGGCTGAAAGTAATTAACATTTATATCAGCGCAAGTGAAAAGAAGTTTGTGTTCTGTGAAAAGTACATGTACTAAGAGAATATTGTTTCATTAATTCCTTTTGCTAACACTGCCTTAATCTAGCAGAGCTGATTTGTATTACTTGTAATATTGAGATTGGTTTGTTACTAGCGGCTGCTTCTGTATTTTTAAGACATTGGCTGAATTAGTCTTGTTAGTGTCTCTCCACTAATCCGTCAGGAGACCGTAGGCTGCCCCTGCCTCCTGCTGGYAGAGAAGGTTATTTCCCAGCCATGCTGCTTCAAGTTCCTATCCAGAGTTTATTTCAAGCACAGAGTACGTCAATCCACTGAAGAATGAAGAAAAAAAACCCCAAAAAATCTGTTGCCCTGCAATCTGAGTAGCACTGCTCTTCTTTCAAGTAAGGTGAAAGGCCTTCTTCTAGGTAAATTATTTATCAGTCAGTTCTTTGAGCCACCTGGGAACGGACCCTGTTCAAGTTTGTCAGTTAAGAAATAAGCTCACAGAGTGATTCTGAGCATCTTTGCATTTTTCATCATAGAGTGGAGTCAGCTTTTCTGCTGGTCCTTATTGGCTTCTCTGATATATCCAGTTATTGGATGTTTAAAACTTCAAGTGGAGTAAAACTACTGGAAGTATAGCCAATACACTTTCTTTTGATACGTAGCTTAGCAACTACCAGAACTGGGGTGAGAGAGAGAATTTCAATTTTGTGCCAAAGAAAATAAAGGCAGAGAGAGGTCCTCAAGGAACAAGCAAAGTACAGGAAGGTTATGGAGGTGGGTTGGAATAAAGAGAGAGCATTTGTTTATGCACTGTTTGGAAGTTTGTATCTCTTCTGATACATTAAAGCTATTTTGAAATGCTTTCACCACTTCCATCCCACCCCCAAGAAGAGGGAGCTGATTCATTAACATAAATAGAGAGTATTAGTTTTACAAAAAAGATATTGCACATCAAAATTTAGGAGTATTGTGAATTAAGCCYAAGTGCAAGACATGAAATTTTATTGTAAAGCTATGAAATAAAACTAGTTTACAGGTTAAATCACTAGTATGACTTTTTTAGGWTGTTCATCGAAATATACTTACACATATTAAAACAAAGAAACATGTTTGTTGAATGGTTGAATTTCCTGCTGCCTCAGAAGTCCTTTTTATTCCTCCCTGAAAGGTATTTACTTATTTTTTTTTTGTTCAGTCAGGTATCATAATTGATAATGTAAGATAATGATTTTAAATTCTACAGAATGTAGTTGCTTGAAATGACTGTAAACAATCACTGCCAATAAAAGTAGAAGAAAGTAAAGACAAGGAAAAAAATTGATGTAAACATTAGTGGACTCCAGTAAGATTATTGATTTCTTTTGAGTTGCTTGACAGATAAAATGGCGAAGCAGAAAATATGGGAATGCAGCAGGGGAGGAAGAAAATGATGAATGCTACTTTGTTAGAGAGGGGAAAAAATTCAATTCGTCTGCATGAAGTATTCATCATTTTCCTTTTTGTTCTACAGCCATTTAGTAAGCATTTGATAAACGTCCATTTAGCTGTAATAGGCAAAAATCATGTTTAAAGTCTTGGTTCATGGGTCATCTTTCAAAGCATTACATTTTAACAGTTAAAAACTTTATCAGGTTCTGTACAACTGTTTAATGTCTGAGGATTCAAGCAATTCTCAGAAGCAAGCAGTGAGGAATTTCATTCTGAACAGTAGCTCAWGTTGTAAGGAGGGTATAATGCATATGCATTCACATCAGTGCTGAACAGATTTTATAAAAATGCCACTGGAGATATGGGTCTCAGAGGAGAAACACATTACTCCAAATACATATATTCAGAATAACAATGAATCTACTCTCTGAGGGTTTCTGTGATGTTACATGTGAACAGCGAATGTTATTAAAAGGTAGGAAAGGAGGAGAGAGCACATACTTTATAGTGTTAAGTCATGTGGAGGCTGTAACACATATACATAAAGATGTTTCAGATGGAAAAAGAAAGGATGTAAATTTTTGGACTTTTAAAAATGCAATCTTGCTTATTTACAAAGAATTTTTAAAAAATTTGGTGAAAAATGAGGTGCAAATGAGAGATAGAGACTTTTGCTGGTAGGTGCCAACCCCTTTAACAACACCTCCAGAGCCCCCTACAAAATGCTCAGCTAGTCTAAATCTCTTTTGTAGTCTCTTGCTTCTTTCTCTTAGGCACATTTGTATGCAAAGCACTATCCAGCAAAGTTTCTACTTGTTTCTAAGTTAATTACCATAGCAGATYTCCACGTGTTTTTGGAAGGTGACAGAGACAGCAGTTCTGTTCTTGAGGCAGGTACTTCTTTGTGAAAAATCTTTACTATATATTACATCTATCCCTGGTGGAGGACTGCAATTACTATCCTACTTCCAGCAACTCTTTGCCTGAATCATGACAGCTCTTAATTATGTGTGAAAGTAGAAGTTATATACAGAGAAATTTCTTAGAGAGAATTACCTAGGAGATACATTCAGGCTTAGAACAGTCTTAAGCAGGGCTATTCTCGTGGTTCTCATTCTGTTGTTTTTGCTTCAGGAGCTATGAAACTTTGCTTGACTTATGATACCAGAATTTGCATTGGGAAGGAATTTCTGCTCCCTCCTTCCCAAAGTTTCTCTCCCTTTTTTTCTTTTTGTAGTCAGATTTGATCCTGTCTATATTTTTTCCTTTAAATAAGCCTCTTGCAGCTTACTGCTGACTAGTCTATTGCTGAGGGTACTGCTCGAGAAAACACAAAGAAATAAGTAACAAGCTTTCAAATTTCTGATCAAGCTTAATATGTCAAATCTTATTATTCAGCTACACAAACTTTATTATCCTTAAGTTATAAATGTTGCATTTTCAGTTTAGGTATTTAATGGCAAAGATTTATTAATGTCTGTACTTAAAGAAATGTATYACAATGGTTGTCGTGTTGGAATTGATTTTCAAAATAATTTCAAGCCTGCAGAAGTTGATATTTCAGAAATGTCCTATTCCAAGTCATACTACATCCAAGATTTTGAAGGATGTCCAGCTTYGAGACATCTCCTTGTTCGGGATGGATAAAGATAACTGAGCCAGGACAGCTGCACAGCTTCCTCACCCAGAATAAGTATGGTGTTAGGAACTCTGCCATTTAATATAGAAGGATGAAATTCACGTCAGTTGCCACAGAAAGGCAAGAAAGGAAGTGGAAGTCTGGTCTCTTTTATGCCACAGAAACACCCTGTTGGGCTGTTGTGACAGGACTTTAGTGCACAGTCCATCTTAAGAGATGTCTGTTTCTGTGGGAACTTTGGGCTTTATTGTATCAACTTTTCCAGAGAAACTGTTTTCTCTGAAAACTTCCAGGATGCTCTCAATGTTCTACAACAGTTAAGTTTTATTTATTATAGGTTGTTACTTCCTGCCCAGTCTCTCTTCATTTGGGATTATTCAATTATGGATGGTCACTCTGATTTTTAATAAGCCTCTCTTAATTCATATTTCAGCGTGAGACTTATGATGGCTTGAAATAAGCCTCACTTATTAAAGGTAACCCTGACAGCACAAGGTAGGTTAAATTATAAAATGCTAAGAGTTTCAGAAAAGAGGTGATCATTGGGGATTGTAGTAGTAACTTGATTTTGTAGATTGACCATCACCGATGACCATTCTCAATATGCTACAGGAAACAGCTACATATGCRATGCTAGATCACCTTGGTTTTCTGTTTCTGCTATTAAGCCATCCATATAATTGTCAATAAAGGAGCTGGCCACTTGCTGGAAAGCTTACATCCATAGATAGTAGAGAATGTTCCTGTAAAAATACATTGGCCTCCCAGCAACATTAAAAGTTGAGTTTCAGAAAGCCATGTAAGCATTTGTGCACTGCAGTTTTTCCGCAGTAGGGCTAAGCGTTACAGGGACAAGGTCATTCTGATGACCTCAGTGGAAGGGAACAGCCCAGCTGCTTGGGGGACTAGAATTACAGGGCTTTTTTTCCTGCCTAATTAGCAATATTACTTTATATTTTGCACGTCCTTTTGCATGCATTAGCAAGAAGTCTGCAGGGAGCTCATTATGTTACCAGCCTTGTAGTTACAGGCTTGCAAAGCTGTAGCTTCAGGGACACGGGAGGTGCGTTCACTTGAAGGAATTCCATATCCAGACTGAAACRCTGCTGAAGACCTGTAGGAACTCTGCAGGATGTCCCCTGTGGGGCATGCTTTATCCTGTCCTGCGCGTTCCTGCAGAGAAGCTGTCCAGATGAATCTTCCTTAACATATTTTCACTTTGAGATAATGGCTGAGGGCAGAATTCTTCCTCATATGTCATCTGTTAATGAGTCTCTGACCAATGAATGGGTTTGTGAAGAAAAAGGAGCCAAGGAAACCTTGCTTATCGCTGCCTTGGCGTGATTTTTCAGAGCCCAGTGTAGTTCCTGTGACTGGCATATTCTGGGAGTACAATTTAGTGTGAGAGCTTTTTATTTTTTCTCCCCTCTTCGGTGGAGAGAGGGTGAAACATGACAGAATCACGTTCCCAGCACACTACTGTGCTAACACACTCAAAACTGTGTTGCTGAGAGTAAGACAAGAATCTCTAAAGAAAGGATATAGGGCAAGAGCTTATGACAACACTTTGAGGACAGTAGCATGAACATTTGTTGCAAGAGTGTCTATCTGAATCCAAATTCATTCGCTTCTCTTTGAGTTTTCCTCTTCTGAAGACTGGATCCTTAAATCAAAGAAGGTGGCACAACATACCTCATGGAATTATTTTGTATAACCRAGTTATACAGTTAAAAAAGAAGAAAGTATTGTGACATTTTCGGGCTATCATGGAACTATGCTAGCAGCTGCTCCTCAGAAAGTGCGTATATCTTTACCCAATGAGGATCATAGAGGATGTTTCTATGTGGAGTCCCAAATGCTTGAGTTGATCAGCACTTTAAGGAGAAATATTAGTCAGAAGTTTATAAAAAGATGCAATCAGAACATCATGTACTTTCCCCAGTTGATGAACTGCACCTTTCTTCCTCTTGCCACCACCAGATAAATGATTTTTGGATTTGTATAATCATTTTTGGGCACTACACACCTGGCATCACCCCATTACCCTGTGGAAAAAGTCACTTTCTAATTTAAGTGATCATAGACATAAAATGGTGTTATCAACGTACCTTCCACTGAAATACAAATGCACAGAACCCAGAAGTAAAAAGGACAGTTTCATTTTAATGGAACATAGTTTGAAAAAGAATAACTTTTAACAGTTGGAGTTTTAATTATAATTGCATTATAATATGGTGATACATTTTTWAACATATAGTATGTAAACATACTTTATGTAATGTGTAGAATTAACAATGCACATAAATATAAACAGTAATTTTAACTATAGATAATTTTGTCATAAGAGTTTTTCTTCATTTATGTAGAAAAGTTGTGCAAATGAGAACAGAAGACTTAGTGGAGTTGTAGAGGTGTATGTCAGCATGGCATTTGTCTTCATCAGTGTGAGCTGTCTCTTTTTGCAGCTTTCTATTGCTTATATCACTTCAGCTTCTAGCAAACTGAAGAATGCTCACTTTGTTCAAGTCTATTAGTTGCAACTGACTTAATTGCTTAGAAAAATATATTTGCAGGGCAAAGCAAAAGCAGGCAAAATGCTCCAAGAGTGCAGAAGAGTAGACTTCTGACAAAAAGAAAAATGGCACCGAGGTAAGCCATTTCAACATACTATTCTTGCATTATTTAATGCGTATTTAGTGTAAATAAAATAAAAGAAAATAGACCAATACTAACAATGTAGTCTTCAGTGATGCAAAATCTCTCGTTCTTGAAGGTTCAAGGAAAACTGTGTTGTGAGATTTGATTGTAAAATTTCTGAACACAAAAATGTATTAATTTCTGCAATGTACTAGATATGTCATTCTAAGATGTTCCAGCAAACACCCTTTGGGTTTTTTTTAAACGTTATTTGAATATTTCTTTCAGGATTGGTATTCCTTCTTCACTTCTGCTCTGTGGTTTGTAGGATGACAATGCCATCKTTTATAATTAGCACGTCAAAGATAGAGGATAGCTGCCAGAATATAGGGTACAGTATGTCCTAAAGTATTTATCAATCTTTATCCTAATAGCAAAGTGTTCATTGACTACATGTATGACTGGGCATTCAATTATGCTTACTTACTGGGTTTTAGATTGCAGGACTGGCTCATCTCTAAGTGCTTTGTCTGGAAATAAAGATTCCTCATATACTTATAAATCTGTAAAGCTCTTAATTTGCATGTCTATATGTAGTTTCTCTTGAGATAGGTGGACACTTGTGTTTATTTTCTAGCTGCATTACTACTGACCTGGAAGATAACAAAGGCAAAGGACAGTTTAGTTGCTCTTATTGGCACAGCTCTCGCACTGTTCAGACAGAATAATGTACTTCTGAAAGTATTTTCTGAATAACCTGCCGCAGATTTCAAGCCAAGTGTTTAGACTGGGACAGATGAATACTAACCTGCCTGTTCTGCTGGAGTGGATCCGGTTTAGGGYGTGCCTGGCCTATCGAACCCTAGAGCAAACATTGCTGATTTTAGCCTTCTGTCACTGTCTTTCATGTCAACATCTTACCGGTGTGGGAAGTCCCTTGCTCCCTGCAAAATGCATGCTCTTCAGTTCTAGAGCTGTTTGGTGATATTCAGTAAGCTAGGATGCCTAGGTTCAGTTCGACATGCCAAAGAAATGATAGTTTTCTTTTTTACAGCTGTTACAAATTTTACTACTTTTAAAATCCATTTTTTAATGGATTTATTGTGCCTGTTACTAATCCTTTCTGTCCATGTATGTGTCTTCCTCAGATCATGTGGTTATGTCCTCAGTCATCCTCAAGAGCTTTTAAATGTCCAGCAGATTTTGGAAAAGTCAGAGGTGGATTATTTTTCCCTATCACATAAGAAATCTCATCTCACTTCTTCAGAAGAATCCCCTTATCACTTGTCAATAACAGAGGAAATCATGGGATGGTCTTTGAGTCACAGAAAAAATACCAGCTTCTGATTAACATTAATAATTTTAAAATAATTTAAAAAACACATTATTTTTAATGTCTTGCCAAACTACCAACTTTTTAAAAAGTAATTGCATAACAACAAATTAATACTTAAAGGAGCAGAACATAGATATTCTCAGTTTCAACATAATCTAGATTTCTGAGTTCAGACCTGGAGGTAGAATTCAACTGCCAAGCCAGAAAAATGATACACAGACATGACTAACATAGATAGCATCCACAAGCGCTGTCTGAGACAGGCTGAGCCAGATCTTTAGCTGTTCTAGACAGCTGGTTCTCTGTGATAAGCTGTTACAGCTGTGATAAGCTGGTACCAGGAAAAAGTTTGGACAAGGCAAAATTAGTTTTACTCTCTGACTGTTAGAGAAAGAAATAACTAGGCAAACTCCCATCCTCTTCTCCCAAAATATTTGTTTTCTCCGGCTTAGCCTTGATTTAATTTGATTTTTGTCTTGAGATTTTGGTTTGACTTCGGAGAAGAAAGTGCATTTAGAAGGAAGAGGATGGCATTATGCTGGAATGAGGGCTTAAATAAACTTATTGCTGTAGATGCTCCGGAATCCTGTGGATTTCTACAATCCAGGGCTAATGAATGCGTTCAGAAATGCTGACCGAAATACGTGTCACATTCTGCAAGGCACTGACACGCTTCTGAAGCTGTGACACTAGGTGGTTCATCTTCTGATTACTGCTAATGGTTCCAAATTAGGCAATCCTTTAACAGAGAGGTCATCCCATGTGTACCTAAATAGCTGTTCAAATAGGAGTACCTAATTAACTAGGTATCAAGCAATGGCAATACCTATCATAAGCATAAGCATATGGAAGATTTAACTCTTAATTATCTCCATTAAGACTTACRTAATTTTAGGTGCATTTTAAAAACTTTTTGTGAAAATCTAATATTAATATTTATTTAATATATCAACATTAATAAATTTGTATTTATATCTGATAAAAGGAAGCAAGCATATTCTTACTGTTTAGGAAAATTAGTTGGAAGGTCACAGAAGTCAGTGGGTAATCTATCTAGGAAGTGTAGAGCAAAGGCCTAATTTCTGAAAGCRAGCCTAGATCGCAGGATTTGCCACAAACTAGCCTGCAAACCATTCCAAAAAGACTAATGTACTTATGAGGCAGAAAAGGGAAAGTGCAACAAGAGTAATACAAATTAATATCAGGAGTTATGACCAGTTGTGCTATCTGCATTTATTTTGATATAAACCACAGAATTTCTGAGCCTAGGCACTGTCTGAGCTATTGAGAACTGGCATGCCAAGAGTTGTCAGCTCTCTTTSTATTTCCAGAGCAACTTGTCCCAAATATGTACTGATGTCAGCAGCACAAATGTGTGCGTAGTCAATTAAAATGCTTTTCAATTTTTTTTAAAATACTGTAAATTCTGCAGTGTTGTTCTTCAGCTATCACCTTCTACAGATGAAAAAGCTACTGAAAGCACCCTTGTGTTAGACAGAATACAAAATGTCTTCTCATCCCAGTGACACTTTGTGGTGACAGTTTCAGTGGCAGCAAAAACTGGAGCAGCTTTAGTACCAGCATCCACCCTCTGCTGTGCTAATCATTGGGGCCCAAGTTACAGATACAGGGTGGGTAATGGGTCAGCGAAACTTGTGAAGCAATGCGTCTTCCTGGGCTCAGTCATCTCCTAAAGCGAAGAAGACATCAGACTTGAACTTTGTAGCGGCTATTATGAAATATCTTGGTCAGCTAAAGGCAGTGGAAGATTGAATTGCAACCTTGATATTCAATAGAAGAATAGTTTGGTTTTCTTATTTTGCTTTTAGCTGACTGCAAAAGAACAATCTGTTTCCAGGAAAGACTGTTGGAGGACTTGGCAAATGTTTGTTGGGGAGCAAGTCTCATTTCTCATCACTTCTTCATGTTTTCCCTTTAGAAAGCAATATGCTGCAGTTCTGCAAATCTTGCCCCAGTACTGGAGAAGGATATATTTGGAGATGTTGGAAGAGGAGTCTCAGTGTCTAGAGATACTTCACTTATTATGAAATACTGACATTAATAKTTTTTCTTTTAGGAGTATAAGTGACATCAGGAGCCCCGCTAGCTATTTAGTCAGAGGCCAGATGGTTGATAAGGAAAATGGAAGTAGCAGGTGACAATTAGCGCACGCGCTCCCTTAGACTGCCTGCATACCCCGGGACTGAAAGATTCACCAATCAGGTAACACACAGTATTGCTCCTGGAAGCTAATTATTGTGTTTTAGGAGTAAAAAATGAAAATTTGTTCCCATAGGGAAAAACAATTGCTACAACTCTGTTTTGTTTGGTCACAAATCATTTGATTTGGGCATGAGCAACCTTAATTAATATGACAGGCTTCTAACTGTTTAGTCTGTGGGATGTAGAATAGGTTGGGAAGCTGGTGAGAAATACACTGTCACACGATGCCTGAATTATTATGCAGAAAAAATTTACCAACTTCCCTCCTCCAGTTTATCCTATTTGGTAAGATGCAGGAAAAATAAATGGTTGTTTCTAGTGAAAGCATGCGCTACTTCATCTAGAATAAGATAAGCATTCTTTGTGAAAAGATTTACAATATTAACCATTCTCCACTACTGTTTGCAATCACTTAATCTTCTCAGCCTTTCTCACTCTGCTGCTTCTCTGCTTTATTTTCATTTTTTGAACTTTCCTCATTTGCCTGCTGCTTTTTTTTTTTTTTTTTCCAGATAATCTGGAAGGTGAAGAATGACCAGACAAAACTCAAATGCCATTTTGTTATGCTTAATAGCTGATTAAAAAAGAGCTGACCCATCTCTAGCGTTCACGCGCAAATGCTCTCTCTTGGGTTTTTTAAATTGAGTCATAATTGCCTATGCCAAAAGCTGTCAGTACAACAGGATAGAAAGCAGTCAGCTCTTCTCAGTGTTATATAAAGTTGTCATTTTGGAAGAATGAGCAATGACAAAGAACTGTTGCAGTGCTTTTGCCCATTTTCACAGTAAACCATGATGTTCGTGTTGCTTGTAGTGTTGATCTCTTTTCTAATAAATTAAGTTCTCATGTAAGGAAAGAATTCAAAACAAAGTAATAGGAATTTAAGCGCAATATATATAAGGAAAATGGGGCTGGATTTCTAGAAACATTTCTATCAAACATGGACATTCCTGCATGCAGTATAATAACGTATGAAAAGATTGAAGACTTTCATGTAAAACATGGAATTGAGTGTATTGTTTCTACTGTGGCAAGCACATTAGCAGATGCTAACATCTAGCTGTACATTAAAAGAAAAATTTAATATAAAACATTCTTAACTATACATATTATACATATAACATAGCATGTTGACTTCCCTAATCACGTGTGATTTCATGGGTAATATACGGCATAATTAATATTTGTAATGTTTGAAATCTTAGCAGAGAATGCTATCACTGACTTCTGTAGTATCTACTTTTTCAAGGGGGCAACAGAATTCCTACTGATTTTGAGAACTCACTTCTTTACTTTCTCATTAACATTCAGATTACTTTTAGGACAATTATTAATGAAAATCAACATTATATAATCTAGCTCTGGAGCCACTGTTGCTTTTTAGTAAGCAATAATTTACCTTTAGCCCTCTGTAACCTACAAGGTAACGCTTCTGAAATTCTGTATTTCATAACCGTATTTGAAAATCAGTCTTCAGAGTTCCAGCATCTGTGGCAACATGTGCTTATGCGTTAATTTGCTGAGTCAGTGTTCCAGCTTTCTGGTTCACCTCTTTTACTGAGGTGATAACGGTTTTTCTGAAGCTTTTCTGCAATAGAACTGGCTGCTTTCTCAACCAATGACTCATTGTTTTGTATATTATGCTTTAAAAATTTCACAGGGGACAATCCATCCCCATTAGACAGACATAACTTCCCTAGGTTCCTCATAGGCCTCCTAGTGCTATTATTTTTCTGTTGTTATCTGACTGCAGCTATAAACTATATAGACACTACACTAAGGAAATACATTCAGCTGACACACAAGCAGAAATCCACCTGACTGCAAGCTCTGTAAATCTGCCTTTAAATGCCCCTTGCCTTCATAAAATATTGAGCAAAACTAGAAATGGTGAAACTCTTCTGGAAAGCACAAAATGCGAGAGCATAGAGGAGGAAGGTTTAGAGAGGAAGTGATAGATGCATGTGTTTACATAAACGGAGGTAGTGCTTAGTAACTTAAATAGGAACATGAAGGTTAAGTGTGTTCTTATAGATGATAAACTCTCAACGTGGTAATTATTCATTATATGGATGTAATAGTAAACTAGTTTTATGAAGCAAACTGCATCCAAAGAGACTGATTTGCTTGCAGCTGTAGGCTGTTTGTACTTCCTGTGTGTGTCAAGTAGCATAAATATTATTTCAGTGGTGAGATTTTTTTTTTTTCTTTAGACAAGCAAAATGATGAAGACTGACAACTACAAATTGGCTATTTCTTTCAACTTTGTAAGTATCCAGGTTATGTTTCATCATTTGAAATTTAGATTGGGTATCTGGGCAAGTCACAAGGTTGGAAGTGTAAGAGAACGGCTTCTGTGTATAATTAACCCCATTCCAAAAATCCCTAGTCACCATTAGGTCAGACATAAGTAATTAATTATCCTTGGCATGAGAGCTTTGACATACACAGTAGTTTTGAAGATGAAGTAACGAAAACCTGGAAAATCTAGTAGCCTTGCTGTGTAGTACCTGAGAGGAGACGGATATTGGGATAGCATTAATATGTTATCTCACGGTTGTTTCTAAATATAGTTTAGTTTAATACTGTGTAATTTCCTAATGAGAAGGTATTGCGGTAACTCAGTACTTTAATTCCTCAGCACCATTTCTCAAGATTTGTTCTAAGGCAAAGGTATTCCTTTGTTTGTCCTGGACTTCTGCTGTTTCCATTAGCAGTCTGTAGCCCATTTAATCCAAGACAACTTGTTACAGCCCCTGTAAACTTCTGTTTACACCGACCCCTGTAAACTTCTGTTCCCTTGCCGGGTTCTTTGCTGGTGCCGCGGTCACCTCACAGCAGACCAAGCAAGCAATAGCGGAAGATGAGTATGTGAATAAACTGCGTGCTCCAACCTTGGCATTTTCCAGCTTCAGCCGTCAGCTTTGTATTTCTCATAGCACTGTGCTAAGTTGTCTGCCTTTGTCATGGAAATCTTCTGATTTGGGAAAATTACATAATACTCTGATTCCCAGTACGCCCTCAAGCTTAAAAAAAAAAAAGTTAGCATGCTATTCAAATCAGAATAGGGCAAAGATCTCGTAAGCAAAGGCTTGAAAGTGCTGTAGTCTATTGTATCAGTCGCAATACAGGAAATATTACATTCTGGGTATTTTTGGGTTGTTTTGTCTGTGGCATTTCATGTTTAACTTGATTTAAAGATTTGGGAGGAAAAAATAAATGACAAACCTATCTTTTAAGCCATATCTGGTTTGTTGTTTGGTTGTTTTTCTTTTTTCAAGTTGGCTTCGATTTTTGATTAATCTTCTGAGCAACCACATTTTATTTTTCACTATACACATTTTATTCAAAATACTGAATCTGAGATGTTAATTCAAGGTCAGAATTGTATTATTGTGTTTATAATATAAATACATTTTGAGTATATTTATGCCAGTATCTGACTTTAAAATTACCCCTATTTTTGCAGAGGTAACAAATACAGAATAAAGAAATTTTTGCGGAGTTCTATAATTAGCAATAATGATTATGTGCTTCTCTATATCAATAAATACTACATAAAGTTACGATGTTTAGTGCATTATGAAAAAGTAAGCATGCTTTTTATTTTGTAAGAGTATATAGACTTAAATTTAGTTAACACCCCTTTTTTTTTAAGCATAGCTAAGATAGGAGGTTTTCAAAACAGGGACTCTGGTAATGTGACTTATACAATTTCAACCTCTAAAGGTCAAATAATATTGTTGGTTGCATATTAAAGACAATTTTCTAAGCTTTGGAGGGGAAAAATGTTTCCATTCATGACTCATATGCAGGCTAATGCTTTTATTTCCTACAATAATTATACAGTATCACTGTGTACGGACACAGGCATTAAGTGTTTCTGAAACAAGCAATGATTGAATAACGTGGGATCTCACTCCCTTTGTTATAGGCATTGCCTAGAACTTTAATTCCTTTTTATTCTGTGTCTGGTTCCTAGCTCTGTCTTGAGTGGTAGTTTCCTGCATTTGTTGAAGACAAGTCAAACCTCGTACCACTGGGTCCTTGGCCATCTTCTTTGCTAGCTTTTGCATTCAGCAGCCAAAGTACAGCTGTGTGCATGGTTTCCATCTCATCCATGAATATTCTAGGGCTGAAATCTTCAGGTTTGGGGAAAAAGAGAGTGAACTTTTTGCCCTTTATCCTGTGAGAATATTTGAGACATCTCCTAAAATAGCAGACATGCTTGAGAGTAAACTGAAGTCACCCATCTGCCTTGTTGCTCTTATCTGAGTGAAATGTTTCTCAGCAGCTTCTTTATCTACAAATAAATATTTGGTAGTGCCGTGCTTTGGTAGTGCTCCTCCTGTATTCAAATGAAAACAGCAGGAGACACACAAAAAGAAGTGGAAACTATTTGTCTTTCCATTAAAAAAAACCCCAATCTCTAAAGCCGCATGTCATTTGTGGGGAGGGCTGGAAGGCAGACCTCTGGAAATCAAGGTGTGATTGGACTTCCCTAGTAAGAAAACATTTCAGAAAGAGAATTACATATGTAACAAGGAAAGTCATTAGGTCAGTTGATGCCATGGACAATTCTCTCTTTAAAACTAAGTATTACTGCCTTTCAATTTGAGGGCACTTCATAGTTTCTATGTAGCTTACAAAATAGAAGAGACAATAAAATAACTGAAGCTTTTTTGAACTCATGCCATAATAACTATAACTTAAAATCACTACAAAAGGACTGTTTTCAGTCTTTGTGAAAATCTAATACTCTGTGCAGCATTGTTGATGGTAATAAGGGCTGAGAAGTTGTGAAAAACTCCTTTGAATGTTTAGTATGTTCTTCTCTATTGAAAGGAGAATTACATGGCAGTTGTGTAAAACTCTACAGAGTTCAAAGAAAGTCTTAGATGGATTCAAGTAGTGTACACTCAAATCTCCAAAACGTCGTGACTCAATGGGATTTCTTGTGGTTAGACTTCTGTGCCCTCAAGAGGCATCTCTGCAAAGCTGGCGGTAGCACAGCAGTATTCACAAGGCAATAGAAATGTCAAGTCTATTTCTTTAAATTTCTTACTTGACTTTTAATATGTTTTCCCCCCACCCATTTAATTCTTTTCTCTGTAATAAGTTGGACAAAATTGTAAATTAACATTTTTTTACTTGTAACTCTGTCTCTTTTTGGCTTGCATCAAAATAATTTTCTTAATAATGCCACAGCACAGAGCACTTGTACAAATTACCCTGAGAGAGATGTGTTGAAATTGTTATGAGACTCTTTTGCATTATTTACATCAAGACGTTCTGTCAGTGTACTAATACTCAAGACTTTAAATTTCTGGATTTAACAAATATGCAAATCAGATGCACATTTCCCTAGGAATGCAAATGTCTCTAATAAGGAAAGACAACAAACTTCAAAACAAACCAACCAAAGAACAGCATATGGTAAATAGCTCATGTGAAAGTGGGGAAACAAATGTTGCTCAAGTAGGTGGACTAGAGATACTGGGCTGTAATCCTTGCCCTGGGACTGTTTAATCGGCTCATCTTGAAGCTCTGACAGATCAATTGTTTCTTAGCAGGGAGAGGGCTGGGGAAGAATGGCAGCCAGAGTTTTCCCGTAAGAAGGCATGAAAACTTCTGGTTTTCCTCTATGTGGCAATCTATAGAGCTGAGAGGATTGAGTTCCTCCGGCTGAATTTGTTAACTCTGGTAGAATACTGCTCCAAAGGGCCCCAGCTCTCTGAAATACTTTTTTTTTTTTTTTTATATTGCAATAATTAAAATAGCTGTTTGATTTCAGTGTATAAGCACAGAATGGGAATAGGATCATGGTGAATTGAGTTTATGTATTATACAAGGATTTGAATGCACTTCAGAGAAGCATTCAGCTCGGATTTCATGTCAAAACATTCCCCTGATTTAGTAAGGATAGCTGATATCTTTGAATCATAATGCTCTAGTTTRAGTAGATGCATAGTGGGAATGTTCTTTATTGTGCTGTGATTGTGCTATGCTTTTTATTATGCATTGCTCACTGAAAACTTTATCTTCCATTAAAAGCTGAATTCCATTCAGAAGTGCAATTAAACAAAATTTGCTCACTAAAATAAGACATCATTTATTTCAGGCTGGCTTCTATTTTGAATTTTGATGGCTTCCTGCTAAATATGCAAGCTTTCTTTTCTGTGAAATTAGTTCAGTATCTAAAGATCTGAATTACTTGGTATTTCATTTTTCATCATGTAACTTCAGCCCCCAAAGTACTTGTAAGCATTACATTTCTCAATTAACGGCCATCTTTAAGAAGATCATTATGGTAAAATTAGTCTGAGTTCTCAAAGATCTATGAATTCTGAACAGTGTATGTGTAATAAGTGGCGTTACATTTTTTATAATCAACATTCCTCGGTAATTCTTTAACTGCATATTGTATGTAACTGTTGCCTTTTTCTGTCTATTTTCAGTCTTTTAACTGAAAGATGTGCTTTGTGTCTGTTATAGTAAGAATGTCAGTTGGATTCTGAGCTGTGACAGCACCACATTCATGAAGCCTCTGTCTCATTTGTCTCTGTCATTAAATATCTGGTCTTGCTTTAACACTTTCTCATTTGTTTGTACTGGCAAAGTTGATGGGTAAGGATCATTAGTAGTACAGAAAAACCACCTTGAAAAATGCTATCTTGATTTTCCCATGTGCTACTTAATCTGTCATGCAGATACAGATGTTAGAGTGCTGGAGAGCAAGTTCTTTAAGCAAAATTATTTCCTGATAAAAACTGTCCCAAAGTGATGCCAGATCTCCACATCCAAATGTCTACAAAAAGTCTAAAAAATGACTTATCAGTAGTATGTGCCTGTGGTGATGTTTAGAAGATCAGAACACATGGAGGGCTACTTTGGTAGCTTTGACTTCTGTTAACCTAACTTCCATCATAAATGAGAAAAGGTTTGCAACAAAATCAGCTGACACAAGATTTATTTCTCATTTCTTTCCCAGTATTACACTTCCAACAGCTTTCTACCTTTCCTTTCCTACAAGTTAACACCACATAGGAGGTGTTAGCTTTGTACTGCTTGAACTCTGAAACCTTGTCTCTGGGGGAGTGAGGAGGCTGTAATTACTATGAACTTCTGGTGCTGGTGGTGAAAGAAAACTTCTTAATATTCACAAAACYCTCAGTAGAAGCTGGACTAGGACTTTATTAAATTGATACCTCTAGTGCCTCTAATTGATACCTTGGCTAGGTCTCCAATGGAGCATGAGTTCAAGTGTCTTTCTTAAAAAATACTGTTCACGAGATACACATTAAATTGACTTTTAAGTAGTGTACAATTGCTGTCAGTTAAAATGCTACCCAGAAATCTGAACCGCCAGGTGCCCTTAAGTCTTGTTGATTTGGATGAATGTTTTAAGTACTACCAGACATTATATGTACAGTGTATAAAAGCAATATTCAAATGTAGTCGTAACACAGAGTATTATTTAAAAGACTYGCACCCTCTATATGAGTATGTATGCTTTACTCTAATTTTGTATGAAAATGTAAGAAAAAAGAATGCATGACAAAATAGCAGATAAATGTATTAGTAGTTTATTGTAGTAAACTTGTCTAGGGAGGAGAGAGATCATGACTAGCTTTCCTGGGGATTTGCAACTCTTTAGAAGAGAACTTTCATGTCAGGAATTTTTTAATTGTTATGTTAAAAACATCCTCCACCTTTCATGTTCTCTTCCTGTGTTCAAACTGCTCATTGCGAATATAAAATAAATCAACGATAACCAAAATGGAAGATGTGGAATGAAGCATTCAGTAAAGAAAAAAATGAAAACTTTAGCAAACAGCCTGCCTTTTCATACTGTTTGAAAAATTCTTCTTGACACTATATTTTTTGCTAATTATAATTTGAAATTGTRATTTCTTTTAACTGAGACTTTTTTACCAGACAGCTGGTGTCCTTTGTGCCAGAAGTAAAATATGAAGACACACCTTGGTGTACTACATTGTAAAATTGTCAGAATAAGGCGTGGATTTCAAAACTACAGGAGTGAACAGAAGAGATGAGACTCTTCTTTGTTTCTGTTTGTGATTGTTT
>JASVER010000011.1:6132381-6346196 GCA_030449065.1 Oceanodroma leucorhoa | reverse complement strand
TTTGAGGCTCCATAGGCAGGTGTAATTCCATAGTTCTCTGTTCTCCTTCTCAAGGACAGTGGGAATGAGGTTTTTTCCTTCCCGAGTTTATGTTGCTCTCTTTTTAAAACTAATCGTTACCACATTGATTTTACTCACTTTTCAGATTTTAAAAGTTTTCTGAAAGAGAGTGGAGAGAAGAAAGGCTATATGACAACAAGGATTGCATGTTATTTTGATTTCCTTATAAAATAATTATGATTTATTTTTCTAGATGCTTTCTGCCAACAAGATTTGAACCCGTATTTAGCAGCAGTAAAWGTAAAAGACATTACAATATAAAAGTTACTGAATAAAAACGTGCATGTGAAGTTGCAGCATGATGGTTACCTGGAAAGTTAATGGACAATAATTAGTATCAGAAAGCTGGGAGACTGAACTAAAATCTTCTATTTTGAATTTGATGGTTAATAGTTTGCTTTTGCAGTTATTTGAATTTTTKTAATGTTCTGTTGGTTGTGTTTGTTTATCTTTCTCCCTTTACTGAGAATGGATTCAGTTCCATCTCAGTGTTTCCTGTCATCGTGAACTATAAATATATCACATTCCCACAGTTTTGAAACTTAAAGGAATTCTGAAAATCTTTCATTCTCGGAGATCAAAAGCTCCGGTAAACCTGGGTAAGTCAGCTTCGCTAGAGCCACACGAAGTAATATCGGTTGACAATCTGCCTACCAAATCTCTTGCTTGCCTGAAGTGTCTGTGAGCCAGTGAGTTAAGTAATGCTACAAATTTGATCGGTATTCTTATTTTTCACCTAGGTATTACCTCTGCTTCTTTACCCTTGATTCTGTTCTCCTCTCACCAATTCTGCTTAAGAAGTAGTGGATGCTTTCTGATCCCACTGAGCCCAAGTGGTTTCAAATTCACTCAATTTATTTTTTTAAGGAGTCATTCCTCCACGTTTAAATAGAAGCAAGTGAGAAGACGACAGTAGTGCTTAACAGGGCTATTGCAGAATATGTTTCCTTCTGAGCTCATTTAACTTGTGATCTTTAATTTCAGCTGGAGCTTCGACTACGATAATTGTAAAAAACAAACAAACACACACCCCCCAATAGAAGAGTGACACAAAGTTACATAAAAGGGCAAAATAACACTGTTTTGCAGTAAGCAAATGCAAAAGGAGGAGAAGCCTTGCATAGAACTTTTTCCTTTGTGCCTTGTCTTGTTTGCTCTTAGTCTTACCTCTGAAGAGTAAGGATTGTTTAAAATATTTTGAAGCTCCTCCTGTTGTAATCACTACATTCYACTGCATTCACATTGCCCCAGTTTGTCTTGGGCTTCACCCAAGTCAGCCTTTGTTTCTGCCTGTTAGGGTCCCTGCACATAAGTGACATGTTAGTTGTTTGTAATTTGTATTAAAACCAGCAGGACAGATAAAATACAGAAAATGCAGAAGGAATTAAGGAGAAGCTCACATTAAATGGACTTCCTACACCATAAAGCATTTCCCCTACCCTGGTGAATGTAAAACTTTATATGATTAAAATTTTCTTTTTATTTTTCTATTATGTAGCAGTTTTCAGTAGTACATACCAAAATTATACAGAACCACATTTGGCATAATGATGGTTTTCCAAGCAATGTACAAAAAAACCAACTCATTTTTCAGTGCAGTCTGCATAAAATCTGAGTTGTTTGGATTTCAGGGTAGTTCTCTATTCATTACACTGTATTTCAGTGAAGTTTTAGGTGACCCTGTTGGTATGTTTGTTAAGTTTGAAAACTGAATTGTAAATCTTCCCACTGTTGAGATGTTCCTAATTTGAATGCCCCTTTTTTATTTTAAATGGTCTCTTGGGTTTCGTTCTGCTATGTTTTAAATATAGATGAGGAACTCATCCAAATGGTCTTTTTTTCAAATATGGCCTTTTATCGCTGGATTATATCTAATACAAATTCATATGTGGATTTAGCCGAGATACAGTACTGGACTGTATTGCTGTATCTGACTGCCAGTATTGTTCCTGGTAATGATTGCAGTACAGAGAAAAAGCGCTGTCCACAGCTTGAGCTTGATTGTACACTCTGTCATAGAGAAAGTCAAGAGAAATACAAGCTTTTGTTTGTGAAGCAAACAAAAAAACCCTGTATGATCATTTCAGCTGTTCAGTAAGAGCAAAATAATCTCAGAAAATCGAAGAGGAATCAGACTAGGCTTCCTACTGCTCACCCACTTTATGCCTATCAGTCAATTTTTGTGTGAGGAACAAAAATACTGTATAAAGAGTGTGTCCTCTGAAAAATACTTATGACATCCTTATTCCAGCTTATTTCCTTGCTTTATTTTATTTTATTTTGTTACTGAATGAATAGGCTGACATATTCCTCTGTGGCTTATGTCTTTAGGAATATTTAGGCTAGTCCCACTGATTAGGATTTTCATGTTCATACAGAATGTAATCAGCATAAACTTGATACAAGAAAGCCATCCTACTACTTTGGCAATGAAAATGCAGAATAAACAACTCAAAATTTGTGTCTTCTGTCTATCTAAAGTCCATGATGGGTTAATCATTCATGAAGTAATCATTATCTTACAAGTATGACTTACAGCTCAAGAGAATGAAAAATAAAATAAATACCATGCTGTTATTTTTCTTTATTATTGGAAGACATTCCGTGGTGTCAGTGCATGCAGGGAATGTCAGACTAGTGTTTAAAGAGATTAAGCTACTGTTTGGGAAGGATTTTGAAAGAAAACTGGAAAAGCTATTATACAGTGTGCTACTTCATATTTTAGAAGGTTATAAAAACTTACAGAATAGGTAACGAGACTGAGTAAACAAATACTTTAATGCCTTCTGAACTACATAGGGTGTTTGCCTAAATAAGAGAGACATCAGCTTTTAATTTTTAATACAAGTAAACTTTCTTTCAAACACGACTTTTTGTGATACAGCAACTGCAGATCATAGAAAAATATGGCTGAAGTAAGCTTTTCAGAAGTCATCCAATTTATTCCCCACCCATAAGAAAGGATCAACTAATCCTTTTATGATTAGTATTTGCTCTGTTTTCTAAATATCTCGGTTTAGTACTTCAATAGCTTTAATACATCTTTTTACAGTTAGGTTTTCCTGATTTCTAAGACATTACCTACACAGGCTTTTGGTTTAGTGCTTGTTTTAGCGCTTGTTTTTCCTCTCCATTCTCTAATGGACTGGTGTCTTTGTCCCTGCCTTCCCCCCGCTCAACTTTTCTGCTTCAATAAGGTTTTGATACTTTAGATTCCTTTCTAGTTTCCTCCATTTTTCTCTCTTGCGTTTTCTAGCTTGTGTCTATTCATTCATATTAAGCTAGACCAAATCACTAAAATTTTTTGGTTGGGTTTGGTGGKTTTTTTTTTTAAATTTGAGATTAATGAAAAGCTCATAACTTCATCCAAGTTGTTTTTTTCTTCTGTTTCCACTCATCCACTCGGGAAAAGGCTTCTGTTACTAGGCGGAGTGCCTACTCAATCTTGGACAACTTCACTGATGATACATGAGGTGACATTGTAGTGGCAGGGGTGGGTGAGGTGTCTGCTGCCCAAGCTTGAGTTCTGCTCTCTCAATTATGAACTTGGTCTAAATGAGTTTCTTCCAATGTAATAGGTTTTTTTTCCTCACCCCCCCCCCTTTTTTTTAAAAAAAAAATAGTACAACAAACAACTATAAACCAGTTCACCAGGTTCACTGCACCGACCTGCAAACACATGATAGTTTGGACATAAAAAGGGAAATTCACGGGAACCTCAAGGAACTTTACCTTGGAAGTTGGGTATCTAGTTAAGTGACTTTTTAGACTCTATGGTAAAGGGTACTTAGGGAGAAGAAGTGTCGGGTAGAAACATGTAATTTTTTTAGGCTAAAAATCTTTTGCAAAAACAAATGAACATTTCTAGCCTCACGTACCATCTGTTTTAGAAAATAACCAGTCACTAAAAAAGAAGTTTGTTTAAAATGAGTCTTCTTTGATCTTAGAAGGAGATAGGAATTGTGGACAAGGATGTTACTTTTTTAGTGTCTCCCTCCCTTTACCCCCCAGTCAAATGTAGTTAGAAATAAGTGTACTTTGTGGAGCGTAATAACGACTAAGAAGTTTTCTTAAGAAAATTTCTACCCATCATTTGTGATCTGTATGAGGAGGTATGTGATGGGTGAAACAGCAAGTCTAGCAAAGCAACAGAAGCATAGTGGAAATACGAGCAGAAAATAAGGGTAGTTCTGTGGTAATGAGACTTGGGTTTCAAAGCCAATGTAATGTTGTACTTCATACTGTAGMGAAAGATTGATAAAATGGTAGCATTTTGACACTAGAATCTGTACTTCATTTTCGCAGACATCATAATTCCTCCAATTTAATTTAGATTTGTTGAAAAATGCTTACTGCCTTTTGACTTCAGGTGGAAGTGACCTGGAAAACAGGTTGCCTTTCTGGTACCAAAAGAATAATGCTGTAATTTAATTCAGGGCTCTGAACTCCAGTTTATGCATTCATGATACTAAAGGAGTTGTGACCGAGTTGTTCATTCCCAACATTTCCAAAACTGTTTCAGCCACTGYTTGGATCCCAACAATTGACATGAGATGGAAATGGAGCTATGAGAGTGTCTGGGAAATATCAGTATACTAATGTGGAAAAAAATCCAAACCAGAGCAATTCTTCTACTTAAAGGCTACTTTAAATACTTGTCTCTAAAAGTAAAGTGTCTGCCAATCCTGGTATTAAAATCGGGCGTTTTCTGTTTTCTAGGTTTTATATTATTGGTAGCAATTACAGTGTAGTGACTTCTATCCATTAGTACTATGGGGGAGTTAAATCAACTGGAGTGTGCGCTGGTAACAGCCATGAAGTCCTAGGTCACTGCCAGCTTGTTACAGTATTAAGGAATGTCACGGTGGGTGCATTTTTATGTCAGAAAGAGTTGCAGAGTTAAGTAGGATAACATTACTGTGTCAGGATAGTAGGAAAATAAATGCATAACAGCTGTTATTAGACACCGTAAGTGCAAAATAAATCTGTTCCCAAGAACACCATTGTAAATGAAAAAGGAGAGAGAATAATCCCTAGCTAGTAGCTTTTAGCATAGCAGGATAATCTTCTTTCTGCCTTCTTTCTGATGTTCTTCAGGATTTCTCCAGATAGACTAGGGACTCTTATACAGAGATTGTTACCTGGGCAGAAAATTCAGATGTCCAGTCTTTATCAAGTTCGTTTTTACTCAAGATTCAGTAAACTGCAGGAAAATTAGTACTTATGGCAGATTTGCAAATTATTTGGTTTTGATAAAAATGTTGGTTTTGCCAAATCTGGAACCTTCAGGAAATTGGAGGAAAAAAATGCCAAGTTACTTATACACGTTTATTTTTCTATTTGTAATTTCTGCTACTTTTTAATTGATGTCTATATGTTTCAATTTTTAGGTAYTGCACTGCTGTGCCTGATCCATTGCCTTCTCTGGTTTCCAGAAACTGGTTATGTATGAACTTGTGGTAAACATTTTAAGTGATTCAAGCCCTGTAAAGGACGGTAAGTTACATGTGAGAATCTCTCTTCTGAATTCGTGGTAACATGGGAAGTACACAAAGTAAGTCAGTTCATGTAACGCATACCTTTGGGTTCCCAGTTCCCATGGGAATATGTCAGAAGACAAGCTACGTTACTAAGTTAACCRAACACAAATTTGCCTTACAATTTTTCCATTCATTCAAATGGGACACGAATATTTTGTTTCCTAATCTGCACAATTACCCTGGAGCTCATGTTGCAGTGTGTCAGTACAATGACAGCTTCCCCTGAATGACAACTCATAGCTATAGTGAAAAATGGCAGGATTTGTAAACCAAGGTTGTTTAAAGAAAAGCCTGAGTTCTTGAGTGACTGTTTCTCAGTTAATCATTACTGTATTTTACAACACACGTTAAAGAGACTTACTTTAAAATGGATCTAATTGGTGTGCTTAAATGGACTTGTAATGGCGTATAACACAGAATATGCTGTACTAGCACCTACTGACATGATACTGTTGATGGCAATTAGAAGATGCTCAGAGACATCCTACACGTTCTACAATGCAATCCAGTAAAAACAAGTCAGTAGTAATGGGTYTCAGTTTCTAAATGTTCACCTTAGTGGCAGGCTTTTTTATCATGCCTTTTGTTGTCACTTGGGCAGTTACTGTCACTAGCTGTTTTTCTAATGGAGGCCTTTTTTTTCATGTAGYGTAAGCCACTACTTGTCTGCCTGAATGTGCATTTGTGTGGAACTCTGTTATATATGATATTTCATTCTATTTATCCTAAAGTTTTTTTTATGGCACCTTGCTTAACAAAAAAGGTGAAATGAGTATTTCACACTCATGAGCGTAGGAAAGGAGTCTTGGACTGAAAGCTGACTGGGAAGCTCTCACATGATTTTCATCCTCATGAATGTAGCTAAAACTCTGAATGTAAATCACCATAATGTTTGCAATGTATTTTAAATACGAGTTTTGGAACTTGAATTCATATCTGTGCTACATATTGACTGTATTTAGTTTCAGCTTTTGGGACAAGGGCTTGACTATGTAATGTTTGTGTGGCAGCCAGGATGAGCCTCTATTTGTACTTGCAGACTAGGGGAATTGCTGCAAAATATGTATCTAATTCTAATAATAATGTGATCCCCCCCTGAATAAGGAAAATAACTCCCAATATCATAAGTGCTTTTGAACACTTTAAAATGTTCAGAAAGTCTGCAAAATGTTCAGAAAGTTTTAAGGTGTAGTAAGGCAGAAGTGTTAACATAAGTATGCTGCTGACATTAAAGAGACTAATGCTGTTATGCTGATTTCATTTTTCTTTTGTTGTGTAAATACATAGTACATAAAAAAAAAATTGGAGATGATCTGAATTGGTTCATAAAACTTTGCTGGTTTGTAGATCATTACAGTATTTTAGCGGCATTRCCTGGTTCTGAGTTAGTATCTGTAGACATCTTGCATTATATTATACCTTGGAGTTGTATTTGAAACTTGTGGCTACAGAATACTGTTTTGGAAACCTGGTACTTAAGGTTGAAGGAACAGACCAACTTCTGTATAAGATCTCTGGTGTGAAATTGTGGTTGWGGTAACTTATATAGCTCCTCCTTTGTTTAAATAATGCTGAAGGTTTTGCCTTTTCACTGCACTTCAGTGGAAGAAGCTTTTTTTTRTCTCTTTACTTTCAGCTTACCTTCTTAGATTCTTCGTATTTGTGGCCATTGATTTTCTTGAGATATTCCTGCAACACCTAAGAAATTCTTCTCTAATTAATCATGCCATATATTTTTGGTACCAAAACCCAGAGACTTTGAAAGGAGCATTGCCTTCTAGAAAGGCAAATCTATACATTTTGTTCAGTATATGTAGATATTATATTCATTTATATATATTCAGTATATGTATAAATATATGTGTATATTTATAGAAAAAAATCTATACATTTTATTCAGTATATGTAGATATCCATGGTGTTGATAAATGTTTGGTATATTGGTAGTTGAAGAASGTCTCTCTGAAAAGGATGATGATTTTGAATTTCCAGTAATTAAATGATAGTCAAATAATTTCACAAACATTAAATAACCTTAACGAATAAATAGGACTTCTAATGTTAAACAGTTAATGACTATGACAATTTGTTTTCCGCAGTTGAAAAGCATTTAAAATATTCCAATATTTTACTCTGTTAATGCTTAAATTATATTACTTAAGATAATAACAGGAYTTTAACTTGTATTTCTATTACTTATATGCCTATAAGATTTCCCACAGACATTTAGTACTAGGCACTGTGGGACAGTTGACTTCACCTAATTACCATTCTCAAGATCCAGYAACTCATTTTCCTCCACCCCCACACTATATATATTTTTCACGTGATGGGTTATAAAAGCTCTTATTCTGGGGACTCAGTAACCCATTTTTAGTAGAGTTGGTTAAAAATGTTTTGCAGTCACAGATAGTATTGCCTGGGTGTTTTACATAAAGCAAAGCCAAGTTTATATAATAGAAACAGAATATATAATGTATGGCAAGCAGTATGTGTGATCTTTCTGCTCCCAAATTCTATTACCTAGAAACTGAAGGAATTGTTTTGTTTCTGTTTGTGATCACTAATTCACATTTTTCCAGTGTCCCAGAATAGCTGGTCATAAATGAATGGATCTACATCTAGTGAGCCCAGCAATTATTAGAGTGTTTTTTAGAATTGATGACATGACACAGACTAGATGATAAAACATCTAATAAAATACTGCATCTTCTTAAGAAAAATGTAAAGTTAATGTCATGTAACATTTATTCGATGATAGATAACCTAATGTAAATGCATGAAATAATTGTCATCACCTACATGAAGATAAATAGCTTTTCCTGAACTAGCAGGCTTTTCCATATAAAATGCTACTACTTTACATGTTTTCCCCATTTTTTTGCCAAATAAATTATCTAATGGCCATAAATGGAAAGTGTGATATGGCTACTTAAGCATTACAGTATTAACAGAGGGTAATTTCTTGTTATTCTATTTAATTGAAATCAATGACATTTTTACCTGAAAAATTGTTTTATAGCACTGTCACTTGAAAGAAATGCTGTTTCMTTCCATGCCTCCACATATCTAAAAGTCAAAGTGTGTGTAGGCAGACGCACATCGGTTGTCAGCACGTGTGTGGCTGGAATTTTATGACCATAATGCTACCTTTTTCTATAAATATCTGAAATGGAGATCTGCATCTGTTACCTTAGCAGACTGGGACAAGAGGCTGTCACCTGGTATGGCAATGTTGGAGTGRAAACGTCTTCTGGTAACAGCACTACCACATCGCAAGGATTTGTCAATAGAAAAGTGTCCATAGCACATTGTTGGTATAAAAGAAAGTTCAAACAGTATTATCAAAAACACTTAAAAAAATATTATAACAGTTTCATGAGTTGGAAGGTATTTCCCCTCATGCACACGTAGAGGGAGTAAAATGAAGATAAATCTTGTAAACATGAAAATTACTAAGGATTCTTGGGCTAAGATGAATTAACGGCCAGGCAACTACTTCATATCATATTTGCTAAGTTGATTTGGGGTCCAAAACAAGTTGTCTGAAATTTTTAGCAGAGGTGTAGTGGATGTCTGCATTTCATCTGACACACTGAGGTCCCACACTTAATGAAAAGTAGCATTTCTAGTACATCAGTAAACTAAATCAATACATATTCACATAAGGAATTAAATGACTTTCATGTCTACTAAGTACTGACTATCCTGTACATGTTTGGACATCTCCTTACTCTTGTTAATCCTGTTTTGTGGAGAAGCAGTTTTCCTTTTGTTTTTTGTAGCTAATAGTAATTTAACAGATATTAGCTGGCAGCATTTGAAAATGTATTTATTTCTCTAGATCTCTTACTGTAACTTGTTCTCCTCAGCCTAATCAGAATGAGCATGATGCCAAATTTGGCCTCAGAGAGCACCATGTTTTTTGTTAGAAACCCGACAATTACTTCAGTCTGTTTGTAAGGATGCTTCTTATATAGACTATTTTCCTCTTTCCTGGCTTTTCTTCTTTAGCTAGCCTTTGCTTTAACTCCATAGCAAGCAGTCAGTCATCCTAAATACCATAAATAGTTATACAAAATAATGTTAAAGTTCCCATTTTACTGCTGATACTGAAAAACATCTCCCTATGAAACACCAGGAAAAACATACTTTCTTTTGTCACTTAGCTTTCTCATTTAGTGTCTCATGGAAATAATGTCTGAATGTTTGGGTGTGGGACACCCTATGTTCGGTAATCATAGGAGCGGGCCCAGCACCAGGGTAGCAGTTTATTCCTACACGTGATTATTCCTAACTTCTTCCATTAAAATAAGAAGTAATGCAATTGTTGTTGATGCACTAACTAGAAAAACAACAGCTGCACGCTGTTTCTGCCATGCTGTCATGTGTGCTGACAGTCCATGTGGGTGTGGTATTAAGGCTTCATTGGCAGATGTTTCCGATTACTTCAATATTCACAACTGGCAAATCCCCAAAGGAATTAYGGAGGTCGCCTCAAATGCGTTACACTTCTTGAAATAAGCTTCTGTAAAAATCTCAAGTGGCTAGGTGGCATCTTCTGAGCAGCCAGRCTAGCGGAACTTTCACTCGCTGCATAGCCGTAATTGTCTTGTATAAACACGTCGGGAGTATCCTGAATAAGGTCTGATTATATGTGATGAGTAACAGAGAACACACTTTGTTTTTAAGCTGCATATGCCTTTTAATTTTCCTCATAAGAAGATATACATGAATGTACTTTCACACAGCTCATTGGATTACAACTTGAATGGTATTTTAATATTTGTGTCACTTTAACTGAAGGTGTCATCACCGAAGTATTGGGACCTAGTAAGCACACTCGTTAATGATGCATAGCTTTCTGGCTTGGCTGGAAAGAGATTTCACTATTCCTGCGTGAGTACAGTTCTATTGACTTTTCAAGGCCAGCTGATAATAAGTAGAACATTGCCACCTTTTGGTCGTAAAGAAAAGACATACGGTTAAAGAAGAAGTGTTGTGCAAGTTCGGGATGCTGCAGCAAAACTACTTAATATTATATTCATTTGTAATGTAGCTGCTCGGTAATGGTAGCCCAGTTCAGTGGAGGTTGTAGGCATCGTTTGCTTTGACTGTGTATTTCATAGCATGGTGATGTGTTTAGAGAGAATATATTATGCTACATACTAATTATGTTTTCCTGAGGACTGAATTACATATGCATTGTGAAGATAGTATGAAGGCTACCATGGTTACCATTGTGCACCCAGCAACTTATTTTATACAGTGCCAATTAAGCTGAGGTAATGCTTGAGAGAGAAGAACATTGAATAAGGAATGCTAATGTCTCAGCTGAAAGATGGAAATTAGATAGAAAAGCACAGCTTTTATTGAAGATTATATGTCAGGGTCAGCATTTATAGATAAATCTGCCTGTAAGACTAAAACCAACAGTTATGTCTTACATAAAAAAACGTATCTCTCTAGGCCGAATCGACACACAGGACACTGCTGCTTTAKCAAGTATATTCTCTGAATAGGAGTTTTTTACCTTCTCATGATTTTAACGCTGTATTCCTGCAGTTCAGACTAKAATTGGGGATTATTGCTATGTCAGAAAGAGGGTGCAGTTTCATGATGCAAAGACATCTAAACCCGACACAGGTTACAATTGCTAGGGACAAATCTTATGCCTCTGGCCAAAGACTTCCAGATGGCGAGGACTGAGCATAGTACAGCTCTAACTCTTTCCTCTTCCTGAGAGCTCAGTTTTACTCAAGTTRGATTGCTGACGTGGCTTCTTAGTCAACTTGTCCCATCAGTGTGAGGTGTATGGCAAAATTAATGTGCCAGCCGTACATAATGTATGGTTATAATTCTTGCATGTCCTTCTTTACATGTCCCTTTTGCGTTGGGACAAGCCGTTTCAGTAGACCAAGAGAACCCAGTCTAGAGCATTCAGATCCAGCTTCCTCCCCATTTCTGAATACAGAACACTGCTGTTGTAATTTCTAGATGAGAACTTTGAGGAAGGGTCAAGTGAAGACATTGGATAAGCTCCTGACAGAATTGCAAATTTCCTGCTCGAATGTTTTAATTAGATTCCCTGTACCTATTTACATCAACACAGCATAAAAAGCAGCATGAATATCTGCAGAACAGTGCTGTGTAGTGTCATGGCCATGCCTTTTGATGCTGTTTTTTGCTGCCATAGCAGTCTTGTAGAGTTTTGCTGTTGATTCTTGCTGCAGCAGCTGTAAATACTTAGCAACAAAGATTCAACTTATCCCTAACGAAGCAAATCACTCAAAGATTGACAATATCAATATTTTAAAGCTGTTTCAGAATAGGAAGGTGCAGACGAACATTGAGATGAGTTTCAATTTAATCCTTAGATTTGATTCTCAACATTTTGCAAAAATGTAGGTATCATTGAACATTTAATCTTTAGAATAAATTCTRCCATTTCATTTGATTCACCAAAATGCATAAACAGTTGGATTTAAGTTACCTTAGCTAACTTTATACCGAAAGAGATGAGGAAATCCTTGTATCATCCATTCTGCCGGCTGAGCAACATCATGTTCTATAGGGCTGGCAATTTTTGGCAAAAGAGTAATGGTAACCAACAGTTGGGAGGCAGTAACTTCAGCTTCCACAGATGTTTCAGCAGTGAATAGTTGCCCAAGGCAGAAACTTTGATGCTTAAGTGATGGAATGTTTATCTTAAAAACTAGAAATCAAGCTACTAAAATGTGTAGGCACCTTTTCCATGTGTTATTCGTTAACACAGTTCATTGGCTTATGTGACTTGCAACTATATTATTACTATTTTTCATTAAAACCTGATTTGCTGTACATAGTAAAGCACTTCAACAAAAGTAGAAGTAAAGCATTTTCAACAAAATTCCTTGATAAAAGAAAATACCGAGTTTCAGTAACTTTTCACTCTTTAGCCAATAGTCACATTTAAACTGATTCTACAACATTCTTAATACTCTAGTAGTTGGACTGAAGATACTTAACACTGCAGCATTAATCACTGGACTCCTTTTACCACATTATATAATGAACATCTCTCTTGCGATGCTTTGAAATGTAATATGGTCGGGAGTATCTGTCTGCTAGATGTAAATCAGAAATACTTTTTGCCTGCTTACTTTGTACTTTAACAGAGCCTTGAAATTCATATACATCTTTCTTCTGTTTCTAAGAACACGGCTTAATCAGTATTTTTGCCAAAGCTTCTGATCAGAAGTAATTGTTCACTCAAGGGGGTATAAYAGAGAAAAATTGCAATGATTTATGATAATCAAACATAATTAAGTTTCTTACAAAAATTGTTATATATCATGCACACATTTTCCTTTTTACATGAGGAAACTTTCTTCTAAGGTATTTGCAGAAGAAATTTCAGGTTACTAGCCAAATATTTTGGAAAATGATTAGCTGCTGATTCAGATCGTATGTATTAATCTTTGTGTTGAACTAAAAAAAGAGCTGCACGGATGTGTACCAAAGAATCAAGGACATGTCTTCATATCTGTTGAAGCAAGTTCACGTTCAATCATCAAGTTCTTGGCAAAATATTTCTTAACCTGTGTCAGTGGAATATATACAAGTGTAGAAAGGAAGTTTATATAATCATCTCATTATCTAATTTCAGTAATGACTGAGCTGTCTAAATGCCTATCAGTGGAAAACCAATGGAAGTAGATGATCAGTAATTATGCATAGAAACCTTAGCTTTTCATTCTGATGAAATCCACCTATTCTCTAAACTTCTCTTCTTCCTTGGTGAAATGGTTGCTTTCTATTAGTTTTTGTTATAATGCTTCCAGTTACTGATTTCATTTTCTGGCGAGGGGAGGGGGGGGATCATATGAAAACTTTCTGCATGTTTCCCTTTAGCAGCAGAAACAGTTGACTTGTGAAGAAAACACTGTACCTGGCCAACTGAACAACTGGGGGCTCCAGGTAGGTCAGTTGTTGCCTTTGCTTGTAGGGCTGGAAACGGCAGTTATGGTAGCAACATATTTCAGATATTGATACATAGGCAAGGTGGATAAGGTGTTTTTCAGAGCATCTGGTTCTTTGGATGGATGGACACACAGATGGAGAAGTTCTGAGTGACTGAACATTACTGAGGTTATTCAGCAAGCTGGCACAAATTTGTTTCTCCGCTAGGAAGCCTGCAGTAGAGCTGTAGGCCATTACCACTGAAAACCTGGAACTAAAAGGACAGAAGGTAATAGGGGAATACAAGGAAGACTATATTAATTAATATTATTTTTAGAATATTAACTTTTAAATTAAAATCTTAACATAACTAGTTACAGAGGAAGTTTACACATTAAGAAAAGGTAGGAAACGGTATAAAAGCAAATTACTCCATTTACAATCCAAATGAAAGTACATAATTTTTTTTTTTTGCAATTTACAATACTTTTAGAAATTAGGACTCATCCTACAAACGCAAATCATTCCAATGAGACCAACAAAACAGTAGTTTGCTTGACAGTAGCTGTCGCAGGATAGTGTCTGCTAAATTATATTCAAATTAATGAAATGTTGAATTACTTACTTGTTGAATAACATATTGAATTACCCTTTTGAAGAAGGGTATCCATTGCTTCTAATGGCGTTAGCTTATCCCTCCCACCCCTTCTGCTTTCCCAATTTAAAAATTCCCTGATATCTGGCAACTTTTGTTTTTGTACCTAAGCTGTAAAATTTATCATAGTACATAGCTGAGACTGGCAAGCAGTGTGTAACTGATAACATATCCAGCAATCTCGTTTATGTTTTGGGGTAATTGTAAGCACAGAATAAACCTGATTATTTCAGCATATGTAGCAATAGTCACAAAAGTTGGTTTTAATTTTAGATTTTGTCTACAGTCAATAGAAAGATGATGGTGCTCTGTATTGGTTAACCTCTGCTGAGGATGGAAGGAGCCAAGAACTACCATAACGGCACTTACAAAACATTCCCATGAATCTCTTTGTTTTGTAGCACATTGTGTGACTGTGGAAAAAAAGTTGGATTTGTTTATTGCCTGCAAACTCATCACTTTACTGTTGAGTATTTTATTTATCCATTCTACATGAATGATGCTCTTTGTTGTCATGTTTGATTGTTAAGACTTTTTTCAAGGTCTTTTAAGGCATAACTCCCTTTGGAATAACTTTAAGGTTATTCTGTCCTTAAGGCGGAAGTAGTAAGACTCTCTCCTATTTTCACTGAAGTGTATGTAATGTAGAGGAAGACAGTGTTTCCAGTGAACTAAATTCTTCACTGTGGAAGAAGAAGAGAGTCCCAGTGAGCCAACTTTTGCTCATTTACTCCCTGCAGAGAAATGACATTTGTTCTCTGCAGCATTTCCTCTTGAGAGGACCAGTTATTGGCTTATGTCACAAGCAGTCTACCGTTCCGCGGTGATATATTCCTTAAGGCATACATGGATCACTTTCAATACTCGCTGATCCAAATTCAACTCTTATTGATTGTATGAATGTGCTGTTGCAGTGAGAACAGAAAATGTTCTTGTGTATGTGTTAAAGTTCATCTGGTTTTCCTTCTGACACAGGGCTGCTAGGTGTTTCTTCCACTGTATGTTGCATGTGTATGTATGTATATACATATATATGCTTATATGAATATTCTTGCAGAGTCTGTCTAGAGAATCAGAGTAGCAGAGACTCCCCTTCTTCCTTTACCCACTGCAGCTGGTTTGAGGGTAAGTAGCAGGCAATATATATAAATAATAGACAATATTGCTAWTTTTTTGTTGCTCTGAGGATGATTAAAGCAACCAAATTCAAGATATGTTGAGGGGAAAAAATTACAATGAGAAGGTGCTGTAAAATTTGATGGGAGGCACATGGGTATCTCCCCACATCCCTTATATCTCTATTGGAGTTCAAGTCCACTGGTGACATTAATTCCTTAAGTTTTTTTTCCGTTCCTAGAAGAAAACTTATATACTCTCTTGTACGGAAAGTTTTAGTATCTTCTGCTCTRCTTTGCTTTTTGAAGGAGCCTTTGCTGAGGTTAACTGTATAAAAATACGGTAAAATAATTAAATGCTTTGGTAACTGTTGGGGTGAGCAAGCTGCATTAACTTGGCTTGGGCTGTGAAGCTGAATACATGCAGTATGATACAGTCAGCTAGAACTCTGCATTGACTGGAACTAGCATTTTTATTATTGAGGTACTTCTGTATTGCAATAAAGTTTTGCCAGGATTGAGCACGAGGGGAAAAAAAATAAAATTTGAAAACAATCTCAATCAAAGAATGGGAGGAGAACCCACTTATGAACTTACTCCAGCCTGGACTCATGCCTTTTTTAGCCTTCCTGGTTAAATAAATTAAGCCAACTGTTCTGGTGCTTTACACAGTACATTAAACAACTTAATCATACTGTCCTCTCTTGCATTAATAAATTTAGCATTTATATTCCTGAAGTAGCTGTTTTCTTCTCTTCCTCTATTTTAATTCTTCTTCAGAATACAAATTCCAGCTCATTTCCATTTTTCCAAGACCTAACACTTTAAAAGTTTTGTTTTCCTGTTTGTTTTTTTTGACCCTCTAGACCAAAAATTGAGTTGCAGTTACTGATCAATCCCACCCCTGGCTGCAGAACTAACTATTGTACAGTGAAGTCTGTTTCTCCTTAAAATCTGAAAAAGATTGCTTAAAGGAGATAAGTTTAAATCTCAGGCTTTAGATCAAATGATTTAAAATGAATATAGTTTATCAAGACTTTTTTTTAAACTCTGGGCTTGTAAAGGCTATAAAGGATAGGGGTGCAGAAGAAGACGGGAGGTGACACAGCCAAGACAGCCGACCCCAACTAACTAAAGGGATATCCCATACCATATGACATCGTGCTCGGCATTAAAAGCTCGGGGTAAGGAGGAGGAGTGGGGAACGTTTAGAGTGATGGCATTTGTMTTCRCAAGTAACTCTTAAGTGTGATGAAGCCCTGCTTTGCAGAACAGGGGTTTGGGAAATCTCACCTGATCCATCTGAAAATGCTGTTGCTAAGATCCTTGTGACAAACTCCTGTTGCCACCCAGACAGCAACCAACCATCCCGCTAAAGAGATTTGATCCCACCATGTAAGTGTTACCATATGCCAAGATGATGATTAGTTTTATTATTATTATTTATTTAAACAAATGGTTTCCCTGTGTAGCAAGGGGGAAGCATAGGATGAAACTGGGGAACCATGTAACAGGTTAGAGATTCATTTTGTGGTACTCATTTGCTTTAACCTACTATAGAAGTAGACTAGACCTTAAGCTTTTGCATTTCTTATGTGCATACTACAGTGAACGTTATGTGGCAATGCCTGAAAGTGCAGTATATCTTAAAACAGGAGGGAGCCATTTAGAAATAACTGCTTGTAGCTTTTTATGTTTTAAACACAGCCTGGGAGTTGTGCATACTATTGTCTGGCCAAAACATCATTTTAACGCTGTAGGAATTAACACAACATGTTCCACAAAGACTCAAGGAAGCTATCTAAAGTTCTAACATTAGTAATGCTTGAGAAAAAACTTCTGCAAACACTGCAGGATACTACAAATTGCAGGACTGTAATCTATTTTATTTTAGCTGACTACTGTCTAGTGCTCTACTGTTATTTTTCCTCAGATCCTGCTTTTGTGTGCTACACAAAGGAAAGCGTATGTTTTGTTTTATTGCCTTTACTGTGCCAGAAAACATGCAGAATAAGAATGACTGATGTTCTGTGAGATTTCTTATCTTTCATGATATGATTTCTTTAACAGCCATTCTTACTCTTCTCCCTACATACTTTTGGTGCTGAATGCAATTCATCACTTCACATCTTTTTTCTTACTGCTATTCGCTGCATTTTCTACTTTTTCTGGGTTAGAGGACAGCAAAGTTGTTGTAACAATCATTAAGAAAAGGAAAAGCAAAACGAGAGCTTTAATTACTGTTAATACAGAGCTATTTTATCATAGCAGATATTAACAATCCTTTAATAGAAACCTGCATTTTCTTTTATCAGGTCATTATTAAGGAAAGCCTTGGGTCTGAGGGTCTTTCTCCCCCCCGCCCCACCCCCCAAAAAGAGGGGGGAGGGGGGACACATGCATGAATAAGACACAGAGACGATTGCAGTCTTGTCCAAGAAGGACCATACTTGGAAATGAGGGACTGGTTTGTTATTTCATTCTGCTTGTTAATTCCTTGTTTCCTGTGCCGAGAATTCCCATAAGGATTCCCATAAGTGGTAAGGTTTTGATGCTAGCTGTTGACTGGACAACTGGAACACCTCCATCAAACTTACTTTACAATAAGCCACTTCATAACCATAATTTCATAGTAAGTGTCAGTTTGTTACACTGAATTTTGCTATTGATAAAAAGGTGAAGGCATTTTAATTGTATTATACTACTTATGGATCATACCAGGACTGAATTGATGTAGAGATTGTTCTAGAGGGAGAGTGACAGTGTTTACACTGAGGAGGTTAAAAAGCCCGACTTCCAATTATAAAGTTGCTTTACTGCCTTAGGAGGTCACTACCTATATAAAGAAGTTACAGCAAAGGGTGGCAATGAAAAGGAATGAGTTGAAGTGATTTTTATAGAAGTCACACAGCAGGTCAGCGGTAGAGTGAGGAATAAATTTCAAGTCTCGTGAGTCCCAGCCCAATGTCTTTGCAGCAAATTCTGCTGTTAGAAATCTCATTACTTCCTGAGCAGACCAGAAGAACGTAAAAGTTGGGTTATGCACACAGTGCCATTGGCGATCACTGTGCTCTGTTTAAAAAAAAATAACACTATTAAATCTAGTTAACCTTCACCTATCTCTGATTACAAAAACATCCATGAATGATGAAGTGTCATCTATACTAGCATTTTATGATCTCTTTGAAATAAACACATCTGGAATCTAGAGTCATGGGAGAGTAGTAGGCACTCACTGGCAGAGACGGCAACAGAAATGTATCAAATACTTTGGACTGGGTTGGGAGGGATGATTCGGCACGCTTCGATCAGGTTTCCTAGTTCTCAAGATTTGGGGAGCGTTGCTTTTTCTTTAATTGGAGAACATTGCCTATTATGATTTTTTCTTTTAACTGGCTCTATTCTTTGTTTCAAAAACATCTCATTATCTTTTTAAACAAATTTTTTATCTTTTCCCAAATTTTTTCCTTCACCGCCTGTAAATCACTAAATGTGTGGTGTTTTGGTTTGTTTTTTTAACCAATGCTCAGAAACCAAAAAAGTAACTTGTGATTATATTACTCCAACAATTCTGCAAAGAACACTTTTTAAAGTTATAGAAAGTGTTGCAAATGTGTCACTCTTTATTTATACAAAAATCATACACAGGCTTACTAAAAGAACTTTAAAAAATCAGCTAAAATTATTGTTCCTTTTTACAGACTTACAGCACCTAGACTAAAGCACAGTGGATAGAAAAGCTTTCATCATAAGCACTTACTTGGGGAAAAGATCTGGCAGAGACTGGGTAGATTAAGAGTCTAATACAAAATGTGGAAAAGCTTGTCTAGGTTTCATTAATGCCATCTTCTCACTTTGTCTCTATTCCCTCCCTGAAGGCCAATCTGTAAGTGTAGACAGACAACTGCAAAGTAATTTGCAGCTGGCTGACAGGCAGTAGAAAAACATCCTGAATATCTAAAGTTTATATGGAAAAAATAATTTTAAAATCACTTCTACTACACCACCAAGATCATAGGACACTTCACAAACAGACTAGGATAGAAATACTTGGTCATAGCTTAGACTACTCAAAAATGATTACTTTCTCAGTTGTAATTGAGACACATCATTTTGTATCATATGACCCAGATAAGGCTCTTTTTTTAAGGAACAGCTTTCCCAGGTACTAGTATATGTGAAGATCCTTATGGCATAGATATTTTGATGGATACATTAAACAGCTGGGATAGAAGAACATGGAGAATATTCATTCTGGTGCAGTTAGGAGCACAAAGCATTGATGAAAAGAAACAGTTTTAATAGTTGAAGCACAGTTTAACAGACAAAGAAGTCTCTAACATTTCCTCTGTGCTTCCCTAATGAGTATCATAATGAACTATGTTGACATGTAGGGATGAAAACTGGGTTGATAACCGTAATTACTGGTGCTAACAGACATCACCAGTCTATCAGTATGTGATTTCTTGCTTTGTAATGCTGTTGCATATTTGAAGTGCAGCAACATTAAGAAGTTTCAAGAGGAAGATGGCCCACATCGATKTGAGATGTTAGTTTAAATTCAGATACTTCCTACATAATAAAACTACACACAAATGTATGGGCATGAAAACTGTTAAAATTTATCACCAGTAATACTATAGATGATTATATTTGGCACCTAGTGCAGAACATACCTGTGAAACAGGAATTACCATCTAAATGACTAAAACTCCCACAGAGATGATGGAACATATTTATTAAGTAACTGACAAGCTGATAACGAAGACTTGATATAACTGTAACTCCAGGTTTGTCAATTTAAAATAACAATACTAAATAAAGATCATACAAGAACATAATCCTTAGCTATTTGGTAGCTGGGGGGAGCGGTGCTGCAGGAGGGGTCTCTGTGGGAGGAGGTCAGGGTTGTCCTGTGCCAGGGACAGCTGACTCTGCAATGGACCCAACACAGGATGCAGCTGAGCCCATCAGCAAAGCTGGTGGTGCTCTGTGAGAAGGGCAGAAAATGCCAGAGAGCAAGAGGGAGAGAAGGGAGCAAAAAGAATGAGAAGCAACAGAGGGAACCCCAAGGTCAGAAAAGGGAGGAGGAGGTGCTCCATGGTGCTGGAGCAGAAACCCCTGCTCCAGCCTGTGGAGGACGCTTTGTTGGAGTAGATGGATATTTCCTGAAGGAAAAACGGTCTGTGGAGAATCCATGCTGGGGCCAAGGAAAAGGGTGAGAAGGAAGGAGCAGCAGCAGGAGACCCGTGTATACTGACTATAAGCTCCCACCCCACCAGCGCTGCTCAGGGGGGTGGTGGTGGTAGAAGAGCTGGGGTGAAGGAGTGGAGTTGACCCTGAGGAAGGGGTGAGGGGGAGGAAAGGTGTTTTAATGTTTGTCTTTGTGCTTCTTACTACCCTAATGTATTTTAATTTGCAATAGATCAAGTTAATTTTCCCCAAGTCAAGTCTGTTTTGCCTGCAACAGTAACTGGTAAGCAATCTCCTCGTCTTTATCTTGACCCACGAGGTTTCTTGTCCGTGTTCTTCCTATTTCCACCCCTGGTCCTGCTGAGGAGGGAGTGAGCAAACAGCTGGGTGGGAGTTTGGCCACTAGCCCAGGCTAACCCACTATGGCTATAAACAATTAATGGTCAAAACTGCATTCCAAATTAGACTATGAAGGGAATGAAGGGATAAATGCCTGAAAATGAGATCTTCCCAGCAAATAATCACATGGTTATAGCAATYTCAGAAGTTGTTCTACATTACTGTAAAAGGAGTTGAAATATTGATTCGGTGGGCCATTAGTACATGAATTTATTCTGTGTCTACATTCTAAGAAATCAAATGCTCACCWGAAGAAAGGCATTAAAAATATAATACAAGTCCTCTCCAAAGAAATGGTGCAACAACAGGCACCTCTTCAGGATCACATCCACAAGGACAACTGCAGCCCTTTCCACCTGATGGTCCTCAGATCCCAGTGCTGTGAGTCTACCAATTTGGCACTGCTGAGTCAAGTGCTCTGTATGCAGTGAATTACTGATTTCACTCCCTTTTTACAGTGCGCAACTAGCACTAYGAAATATAATAAACAATGTAATTTTTATGTTTCAAACCTCTGCATTTGTTTAACTCATTGCAATCATAAATTGCTACTCTTGAGGAATACATTCTGAGGGGCCTAACTATGCACTTTTGAAAAGAAAATGAATTAATAAAGTATTCATAGCTTTTTCCTTTATAGTCCCAGTGCAGTGAAACATAATTCTCCATGGTGTGACACAGCTGTGTACTTTTCACACTGATAATGGTGAATGGTAAAAGGYGATGTTTGAAATACCTACCAACTTTCCTGAAGAGTGGTCTGAGTATTTTCTCAATCACTTAAAAACATCTTGTTTCAAGAAGTAGGACACTGAAGCAAGAGTTACAAGATAATACAGCATATTGGTATTTTTTGGAGGGAGTGTAGAGAAAGATCTGTTTAATTAAGTTAAAATTAACCATCTAGAGCTGCCAGTATTAGTAGTACCTTCTGACTGAAGAATTATGTGCTATTCTCAATCACAGCAATTAATGTTGAAATGAAGTGATCTTGACTTGTGTTGGATTAGGCAGATTCAAGATCAAGAAAAATAAATTTCAGATACTCCTAAAGTATGAATTGTATGGATAGTTAGAGACTGTAAATTGTTCACTGGTCCAAGAACAACCAACTCAGACTTACAATAATCAAAATAAAAAACTCTCCAAATATTGTCTCATTCCATTTTAGTATCTTTAGGCATCCACAATCATTTATGTCCTACAGTAAAGCCACTCATAAAATAAGTAATCTGAGGAGTATTCATGAATCAACACATCTAGTAAGGTATAATTCGTATCCAGGCCTACTATCCAGGAGGAGATGTTGTCATTATGTTTAATTTTCTGTTTGGAAAAATTAGATCAGATTGGAATACAATGAAATTGGAATTGAAAACTCACAATGACTCAGTCTATTATTACGTCAGACATTACACAACTGTCATGAGGAAACATGAAAAGAAAAGGTGGTTTGTGGTTTTTTGGTTTGGGTTTTGCTGTTGTTTGTTTGTTTGTTTTGTTTGGTGGTTTGTTTTCTGGTTTTAGCAAAGAAYAGGTATGAATGACATGTCCTGGAATAATTTTAGACTGGAAACTGCTTCTTAACTATTAGACAAGTAAGGAAGTAGAATTACCTCTGAGGAAGATGAGTAAGAGCAAAATTCATTAATTTAAAATGAAACGTATCTCTTAGTTGAGGGTTTATGTGATACAGTTGCCTRCAGCAATGAAGCACTGTATTTGGTGATCCAGGAAACCCTTTCCATCCCTGTGTTTGCAATGTTTGTGCAGAAATTCCTCCTCAACTGTGAGTTAATAAATATGACRTATTGCCAGGCTCCTGAGGAGACTATGTTTATTTTAGTGATGCTTATCGGTGTATGCAATGCCATCTATCCTGAGATTATACTTTTACAAATGTTAAATCTTTCAGGTATTTATATGTGCTTTCTTGGTACATTTTACTTTCCTGTGGTGAATCATACCAGCTGCGTAACATAGAGCTTAAAACCAAGTGGAGGTTACTGCTGGGAGCTAGCGGTACAGACTCCGCTTTTCCCTTACTCCCAAGGAAATTTAGTGCAGTAGCTAAGGCTGAGTGCTGGGAGGTCACTGCTGTCACCAAGAGGTCTGGATGTCAGATCACAGTGGGAAAAGGTGGTCAAAGAGAGGGAAAATGTCTGGAGCGTGTTCATTTGTTTACTCAATTGGGAAGAAAYTCCTTAACTTTAAAAAACCAGGAAATTAAAAAGAGCTCAGTTGTACCAGTTTTTATACACAGGGCTTCAACCATATAAGGCTTGGTGCAAGTTTGAGAATATGAATAGATTTGGACTGCAGCTGCTGTTTTATTTTTCAGTAGTTTGTTCCAACTGCTAATAGAAAGGGGGTCCAGATATAAGTTACTATTTTCTTACTTCTGTTGTGCTAGGAATTGCTCAACCAAACACTGTATTTATACACACACCTGGCATATGAAAAAGATTACTTCTGTTTCTGACACAGGACTTGCATTAAGTTTTTTGTCACAACTTCTGGAACTAATCAGATAGAAACATTTATTAAGATACCTAATTTGAATATTTTTCGAAGTAAAACAAGAAAATGCAATTTTCCTAACATTGTGTGTGAGCTACAATGTTAAGAATGCAAATTCAGTATGCTGGTTTTGGCTGGGATAGAGTGAATTTTCTTTATAGTAGCTAGTATGGGGCTGTGTTTTGGATTTGTGCTGAAAAGAGCGTTGATAACACAGGGATGTTTTCGTTACTGCTGAGCAGGGCTTACACAGAGCCAAGGMCTTTTCTGCTCCTCACCCCACCCCWCCAGCGAGGAGGCTGGGGGGGCACAAGGAGCTGGGAGGGGACACAGCCGGGACAGCTGACCCCAATGACCAAAGGGATATTCCATACCATATGGCGTCAAAAAAATATAAAGCAAGAAAGGCTAGGTGCAACTATTGWGAACAGAAGGCGAAAGGAGCAACACAGCCATGAAACTGCTCCTCTGTTATTAGACTGGCATGAAAAGAGATGGACATTTCTGCACATTTGATTCCAAAATCTAGATGACCCACTGAGAAGTTTAAAATACTAGCATAAATGCGCTAGGCTTTAATTAGTTATGCCTGCATCTATAGCTCCCAAAGCTTTTCAGTTAAACAAAAAGATCAGAAAAAAAGCCTATTGCTGGAAATAAAGCTAAGATTCCAGAAAAAGAATGGTTGATCAGTAGTGCTGTAAGGGTTGTGAGTTTGTAGGTGTGTAATCATATATATACACACACACTTACACGCTTATGTCTAAAAGAAAAGTTAAAGGCAAACTGTTGCAATTATAGCTGGCCAAGATTTTTTCCAAGGTTAGTTTCATGAGAAAGTGACAATTTATTAAAAGGTTTTAAGAAAAGGTCAGTTTCTGATAAAGCTTCAGAAGGAAAGTTATTTCAAGTCCATCATGGATACCTAATGATGAGAGACCTAGCAGGCTGGTTCTTATGGCATTCATTAAGGGGTGAGARAAGCAAGGTCTTAGGTCTGATTTAGCGGCTATTCTTTTGTTCTCCATCAGAAAACCTCAGGTTAGCAGAAGTAGAGGAAGTGAGTAAGAAAAAAAAAGTTCTGCATACATGTTTTGCAGCAATCCATCTAGCTCCAGTCATAGTTGTACGTAAGCGTAACCCCTCCAAACAGGATCTCCCTCMCTTTTTATCACTACCTCAGTTATTTACTTTACAGCAGTTTTATTTTCAATATTGCCTCTTTACCAGTGAAAGTGATCATTTTATGAATGAATAGGGAAGTACCCTGTGAAGACGAAGAYCACTGAACCCTGAAATAGCCATACACATAAGTCTTAGGTGGTAGTCTACTTTTACATTAACTGTAAAATGCCTTCCCCTTCCCTTGCTTGGTTCATCCTGTCCAAGCAGATTTGCTCTGTACATGCTGAAGTTTGGAGTTCTGAGTGCTCTCAAGTTCTTCTTGTGGAATCAAAAGTAAAATCCATTGCTTTTGTGTCTTACTATAAAAATCCTATTTGTGACTGGAGAGAGCACAACTATTTCATTAAGAATGCAGTCAAAGTCGAGTGCCAGCACAGAGTGGCTCATTAGACCACTGCAGCAATGAACTATTCTCTTAGACAAGARGCAAATAATAGATTCAGCTATAGATTTTTCTCTTATTTCATCTTTCTTATATATCTTTATTTTCAGAGGGAATCATATAATACCTTTACACTGGTAAAAGTCAAAGCAAAACTACTGGTAAAAGAACTTGGTGGTGTTTGAAAGCACCTACTACAGTTAGCCAGCATCTGAATTTTTGTCAGGTGTCTCCATATATTTGATTTCTGCCTTTAGCAGCTGTTTCAAGTCAAAGAGAGAGGCCTTGACTTGTATAAATTAGTACCGATTTGTAACTTGGTAGTTGGGATACATACGTGTTCAAATAAACATAACATCCAATTCATAGGTCATAGTTACACTGTGCTTAGCTTTCCAATTACAGAACTGCAGTCTCATTTATACGCAGCACAATTAACAGTACTGCATCTTTTGCGGGAGACAGGAAGAGGATGTCCTTATATAAAAAAAATCAGAAAGTTACCTTTCTGAAAAAGCAAAAAATTAAATCAACTTTACAGTATAAATGCCATGTAGTCTTTGCATCAGAAGGACAAAATGTTGATGGGGAATACTTTGGGAGATGTCTTAGGATATTACTAGTTTAACAATAACAAAAAAGTCCATATGCAGATGACGAAAAATATCCAAGATACCCTGTATTTAGAAGACAGAGTTGTAATAGCATGCTTTCACAAAGGTGTCAAGGGGCCATAACAATGTATATTTCTTCTTAAGTGAAGAGAGAAATAAATGCCATGATAAAAGCAGACCCAGGAGCATACATTATTAGTCTTTGTTGCTATTTCCCTACTTAATTAGAATACAAGGCAAGACAAATAACTAAAAGCTGTGCTGATATAGTTATAGAAGTTTGTGAAAATGTCAGCATCAAAACTCATGTAGATCTCTAGCCATGGTATGAACAGTTATGAATTCGTAACATTTTGTATCAGTGCCAAAACTTAAGTAATGAATGGCAATACACATTTATAGGCAAACACGATAAAAAAGGTGTTGGATACCTACTTTCAGGATTTTAAAAATACTCATAGGCAATGTAACTGATGGATGAATGCAGTTTATTTTTTTTAAGATGAGCTTATAAGCTTCTTTTAATCCTTTACTGCTGCTGCTTCATTCTTTCTCTCCACCTCTCCTGTATGTCGTGGAACTCCCAAACTCAAATATAACATGAAAGAAATGTAAGTGTACGCTTCATATCTATGTAACTGAATAGCTGTAAAGGATTTTAAGGGCCTCAACTCATATTTTTTTGAATACCCAGATGATGGAGACATAAAATACAATAAGTCAGACGTTATAACCTTCGTCCCTCTCAAAAAAAMCCAAGAAAGCCTTTTAGAGTGAAGTGGACTTTGGCTGCAGTGGGGTTTGGCAAGTGTTCCTGACTGCCACAGCACATTTGTAGCTAAACTGACAGTGCAGATTCTCTAAATATCCAAGCATAGCCAGGTTTATCACGYCCTGGCTCTTGATGTTTATAAATTAGTCTTGCTCCTCTCATAAAAATCCTTGTAGCAGAACCAAGTAGTCAGCAATTCTATGACAGGAGACACTATTATTTTGGAAGCACAACTATTTTTCTTGAAATGATCTTGTTGACAAGAGGAARACCATGCTGGAGTCACTCAGAATGTTTCCTGCTGCGTGACAAAAAACACCCTACTCTATCACTTGCAATTTTAATATGCTGTGCTTCTGCAGAGGAAAGAACTTTATAAACTGACATCTCTATGCCATCTCATATGTTTAGATCTCAAAAATGTTAAACTACAGGTCAGTTCTTGAAAGCAATTCCAGATGTGCTGAAAGGCTCAAAAATTAGCTTTTGTCCCAATTTTGACCAATCTTTGGATTGACATCCTTCTCAGTTTAAAGGTTTAAAATGCCTCAAACTGCTGGTATAAGTTTTCCATTACAACAGAAGATAAAAACAAAGATCACCATAYGTGTTGTATAAGATTTAAGCTCTATCCCTCTAAATTAGATTAAACTAAAATCAATATGACATTGTTGCTTTAGTTTTAAGTGCTCAGCTAGTGGAGTCATGTTATGAAGCATTACAATTTAAGCCAACAACAGAAAACAGTATTCAAACAGTATTCAATTCTAYCTGCTTTCACAAAGAGAAAAAGAGAGCAGCAGAACTGCTATCTTTTAATTAAAAAAACCCAAACTATTTTAAAATGTATTGAAGCTTTATGCAAGTGTATGTCCAGCACCAATGACTGAAAAACAACTGAAATTCAGGTGGTGGTCTTGCCCTCCCCCTTCCAGCAGCCTTCTCGAAACCTACAGTCCTTCCCCAAATGTATAATTGGCAGTCCTACCAGCATGCAGCAAAAAGAAATGCCTATGATACCATAAATAGCAAAAAAAAAAAAAAAAACAACCAAACCCCAAACAAGGCCCTAACCCCCCCCCCCCCCCCAAATCCTACACATTTCTGCAGTGCAGCTAGACACCCACACCCCAGCTGCAGCAATCACAATTCTTACAAAGCTGTACGGAGAGGGGGGATGGAGTGATATTTTTTGCTTTGAAGCGCAGGACTTCAAATAAAGTTAGACATTCTACAGTTTTGTCCCTTTTACATTATTTTAAGTGTAGTGTTGTTTTCCAATATTCAAAAGAAAAACTATTCTAAGCAATACGCTTTCCATGGGAAGTACGGCAGTAATGCTCTTGAGTGTAGATTCTGATTAAACAGTGGCGAGCCTTGCTGTCAGTAGCCTATTTGCTAGCCACTCTTCAGAGACAAACAGGGATTTTACATCTGTGCTTTTCTCTAAAAGCAGTTAGTGACATATGAAAAGATTTGGTTTTTAAAAGTCTAAGGCAATAGACTTCGTCTTTACAACACACAGAGAAAGGAAGCATGAAGCAGTGAATCGCACAGCTGCCTAGAGAAGAACCACATCCTTTTCCAAGATCACCATTTATCAGACAGATGAAACAGGAATATTTCTGTGAGAATTGTCTCAATAGCCGTACAGAATATATATACTACCTCCTCAAGCATGTGCAGTTTTAATGAGTTTCCGCCTGCCAACAAAATCTGAAGTTCTGCAGACTCCCTTGCCCCCCGCTACACCTTTATTTCCACTTGTTAAAACCAGCATTCAAACAGTATGCTCTAACTGTATATAGTGGGCTGAATCCACAACATAAAGAATCAATCAATAATCACCCCCCCCCCTTTTTTTTTTAGTAGGAATCAATAACCATCCTTTGTTCTTAGTAAGAATCAATAATCATCAGTAATCACCCTTTGTTTTTACAGCATGAACATCTAAAAATTCGTATATGTAAAGCTTTCAATGTCAGGGAGTATGTGATGTGAGGTATGAGGTAAAGGACAACTACAGCCATAATATGCACAAACTCATGGCAATTTTTAGATATCTGCAGATACAAACAGCAAAACCTGAAATAAAGAACCACTTCAAAAATTATTTATACTTAATAAACTTGCGTATTTGGACAGTGGTAGCATCTTCTTAGTAGGACACATCTATTATCAGCTGTGAAGTCTTAAATGGAAGATATTTTAAGGCATTAAGATGTTCTTTCAACTCTCTGCAGGTGCATCCAATGCTCAGCAATAACAATGTAGGCACTACTCTTACAATTCTAAGAAGTTCAGGCATTGGGGTAGGTGGGAACTCTATTTTTAGAAATGGCAAAGGATTTCAATCTAAATTTCAGTCACTCAGTTACTTTTATCCTATATTGAAGTCAGTTATAGAAAACAACTAAAGAAATAAAATTATAGACAGAGCAGTGTTAATAATTTAAAAAATTATTTTAGTGACTAACACTGAAAAAATGTATAAAACTTTAAACTGAGATAAACAAAGAAGATAACATTTTTCTTTAATAAGCCCCTCTTAGGTATTGATTGCTATTTCTCTTCTAAGAGTTTTGCTAGCTATCTTAAAGAAACTGTCCTTTGAGCATAAAACCAGTAGAGACCAATTAAAACACAGAACATTCTCCAGTAACTTACACTGGACAGCCAGAAATAAAATATTTTTAGTGCAGCTTAGGAAGTCAGAGCATTCTGGAAATTGCATACTCTGTTTGATCTTTTTACAGATAAATGGGCAGAAGACTCAGAAGAACTAACACTTATTTGAAAAATTGCTTTTTATACCCAATAATAAAATATGCAAATATATAAAATCTTTCCCTATCCCATGTTTTAAGTTATCTGAAACAACTCTCCATGTATTTCTTTAGATTTTAAGTCAATTTTAATTAAATGTTTCATTTCTCATGAAATCAAGAGAGACCTCTCAAAACTTCAATCAAATATTTGAAGATAAATTGCACAGAAATACAAAAGTTAAACTTGCATAAGTTACTGTTTCTTTCAAAGAAGCTTTAAGCACCTCAGTTACTTAGAATCTTTAAAATATGAATCTTAGATTATGATATTGCACATAGAGTCCAAATTCTTTGGCAGACAGTCACCTGGTAAGGTGGTAAGAATCAGAAACATTTATTGTTTAAAACATCCTCCATAATAGGTTTGGTAAAGGTTTGKTTTTTTAAAGCATATCATAAGGGTTTTTCAATCAAGTATTTAAGTCCACAGTTGCTTATCAAGGCTCCAATGTGCATTTCCTTGCTTTTGAGGGTTCAGCCAGTATAAACACTAGGCAGTGAACATCATCTGTACTCTGTTGTACATTAAGCCATCTCTGGTTACTTTAAAATTTGAAGAGGCTTAAGGAACTGTTTGACTCAGGTTTGACTCTCACTGAAAAAACACAGCTAGRCATTGGATGCTAATGATCCAATTCTTTCCGTAGCAGCAGCAGCAACATAACAGTAAACAGGTCACCTCTGACGCTTTTAGCAGCTAATTTGTCTACTATTGTCCAGCTCTAAATCCAGACTGCAGAAGATAATGTGGGTAAATTATTTTTCCTACTTCCGAAACTTCACTCTTTCTACTGTGTTCTTTCCTGATCTTTATTCTGTCCTTCCTAATCTTTATTCTGTCAACTGCATCTGAAAGTCTCCTGGGTCCCCCGCTTCCTCCTGAAACCTCAGATGCTTCTCAGCCCTTTTTACTCACCTTCATATCTGCAGTCCTCTTGAATTCTCAACCTTTAACTTACATTTCTAAAATTTCTGCAGTACTMTCCTCCATTCCACCCCATTTCTCAAGAGCCCAGTCAACTGCCAGTGCAAAAAAAAATATATTTTTTTTTTTTTCCTATGGTGCTGAAGTCTCGAGCTATGTCTACACATCACAAAATGTCCTCTTATCTCACCACTTCTGTTGTGTCAGCAATAGCCATGAAATCTAAGCAAGCTTTGCATCTCCATCAGGCACTGCTTCATGTCCTTTTCTCCTGTTCAGCTGTAAAACTAAAGTTCCCAGACCAAGGTCACGCTAGCTGTTCCGTTTTTAGGCTTATGTCCCTTACACACAGATCCTGCCTTATTAYCGTGTTCATTTCAATCAGTTATTTTTTTCCACCTTGTCAGCAGGGGATTACCAAGAACACAAGCTCCCAGTTCTAACCGAGAGCCCTCTCTCTGCACCCCTCCTTCCAGCTCTAAGCGTCATGAAGCAGCTGCTGCACTCCAGGATGGCATCTTTCCAGTCCTTTCACTTTCCAAAGCTGTGGCAGTTGGTGCATGCCCAGTTGGTCTGAAGAGATAGTTCATTGACAGTCTGGACATGTAGACGCTGTGTGAGAACAGACAATATCCAGTCTGCTCAGGCAAAAAAAGTTGTTAAGGGCTTGCCTACAGTAACACTGTACCTTTCCAAGAATTAACCAAAATTCTTAGTCTTGTGATTTAGAAAATGCAGATAGGTTTTCATAGGGTCAGCAAAGGCATAGGAATGCTAAAGGCCATCAAATCAAGTTTCTGCACCAACGCCTTAAGTTTTTCAAAAAGCAAAGGCTCAAGAGAATGAAGGGAAAAAATTTAAACTAAAAAAAACCCCAACAAAACAGCACTATACTACTTCCTTAGGTTAACTCTCAGAGACATCTGCAACTACTTTGGCTGAAATAATAAAATAAAACAAAATAAAACATTAAAGGGAATATGTGTGTGTGTATAAAAATCTAGAAAAGCCATTCAGAAAGGAAAAATTCACATAGCTGCTTGGCAAAGTTACGAGATAGTGAGAACTACGTGTTACTAAAAAAAAGTATCAGAAAACCTTAATGATAGCCATGCTGACATCCCCACCTAAAATGTATACACTATCAAGACAACCAGAAAAAAATATCTTCCTAATGGGGCTGTTTAAAGTAGTCTAGGTCATCAGCTTTTATAAAATGAAAAGCTATTCTCATTCCCAAATGAGTTTTTTTGAAAAAAAAAAAAAAACCAAAAAAACCAACTAAACCAAAAAACAAAACAAAAACCCTACACAATCTCTTGTGTGTTTCCATGACAAGCAGCCTTTATTTGCATTATCTTTTCACAGTAAGCTTTCTGCAGCAGAATCATCATGAACCCCAGGGAAATGCATCAGTTATTCTGTCCTTAGAGAGTACATTTATGCCATATCATTGCTACCTTAAAAGAGGTTGCTTATWGTCCTCAGGAGAACATTTCAGTTGCATTACCCTGGCAGCAGCTGCTTCCAAATGTATTTTTATCCTCAGGAAGAGCTGATGACGATGCTTTGTTGATAAGAAAATCAGAAGAGTTTTCACAAACATTTAAATTCAGCTCTACTAGAAATTACTTGTCGGCCTATGAAAGTATCTTTGAGAAGCAAAGCATCATAGGCTTCTTTCTGGATTCACAGAGGTTTGTGTTAGTGGAAAGAGAAGAAACTGAAAGTTGCTCACAAAAGTACAAAGGAAAAAACCAGCAACCTAATAGGGTAAAACTAGGCATCCTAGAGCACTACTTTATCTTTTCCACATGGACTTAAGAAATCTTAAGAATATCTTGTGCTTTAATCTTTTTTTTTTTTTAAATAATTATCGGTGCCAGTCACTACTGAGACTAAGGTAACTCAATAAACTAAGATAACTCAGGGCAACATGAGCATGTTTTACCTGAAGAGTATTAGACTGAGGAAGGATGGAAATGGAATCCATCCTTCATCCAAGTTGAACTGTGAGTGAAACTCAGAATTTCACTGCAGCTTTTTAAGACAACATTTGTTTTTAATCAACTTTATTAACAAAACAGGGATAAGCAACTTGAGAAAAGACCAAACCCCAAAATATTCTAGTTTAAAAAACGGTTTGAGAAGTATTTAGGAGGAGATGGGTCTTCCCTGCAAAACATCACACAAATCGTTGGAATAAAAATCCCTCTTTCCACTTTCATTACTAAGGCAGAAAAGAAAAGCAAATGGGAATGGCTCTGTAACCATAGCAACATTTGCCATTTTTTTTTTCAAAGAATTTTTGAGGCACTACAATTTGGATTCTGCATTCTGAGGATAAAGTTTGCATCAAGGAAAAGAATAACTTTATTTTGTTGCAGTGCCTTATGACAACTTTTTAAAAGATTTTTTTTTTCTGAACAGAAGTAGCTTAAAAAAGAGGTCGCATGCAAACAATAAGAAATGTAATTGCTTACACATATCTTTTTTTCTTTAATAAGGTGCAAGACATAGTATGTAGCTTTCAGGAGATAGTATTTGGAAATTATTACTATGCATGAAAACACACTAATTTAGAATGGCCAATTATAAGAAAGTTGCAATAATGACAGGAAGTATGGAAAAATAAATGTAGTTTCCATATAGTATCAGCTTAATCAGAAAAATGTTATTTTTCATAATCATGAATATAAATTTCCTAGATACTGTTGCTTGGGTCAAATATGAAAAGCTTGCTTTCTGCTTCCCTTCCCCTTACTGGGCACATATAGTCTCAACTGATATTTATTATGAAGAATTGTATTCACAGTTGCTTACAAGCACAGCCAATTATTTTACCAAAAAAACCCCCACCCTTCCAGCTTACAATTAATACTCATTGTTTATGACAGAAATAAAGATACAGTCATACAATAACACACAAAGTACTTAAAAATTTTGAAGGTTAACTATATTCAAATTCTAAATATTTTGATCTGTGAGGCTATCTGAACTTATTCTTCCAATATTCCAATATAACCAAACAGCTCAGATAAGCCAAGGTCATTGTTCAAGGGTTCTAGGAGATGCATTGGATCTCTACAATATCTCGACAGGTAGGGGCAGTGAGAGAAGGTGACAGAAAGAGACTTCCTCATTAAAATAGGTTCTAGCTATCAGGAGAAAGAGAAGTGGAAGGAAAAGGACAGTAGCCTAGCAACTGGAAGACATGTTCAACAGCTTACACAACTGCAAATACAGAAGTCCTTGCTCAAGTTACTTTATCTACATATTTCATTTCTATTTGCAAAGTGAACTAGTACAATAACGACACCTACATTACAGTCAGTAAGGCACTCAAGTACCACCAAAATGGCAATCATAAAGCCATGACAAATACTGTCTAGGGATCCTTACATTCTGGAGCAGCATCTTGATAAAATCTTGCATCCAGTTTGCYTTTTCTTTATTTTCTTTCTTTAACGTTTCTTGTTAGAGCTCTCAATTAGGAATGTTCTTCCAGGCTTAAGGTGGTCAAATTTATGTGATTTATTACTAACATTATGTAAATGGTATGTAGCTCCCGTGAGGTAGCTATTCTTCAGGCAAAACTGAGCTACCAGTTTTTCTTTTGGATACATAGGAAGCTATATATACTTTAAGGACTAACCTACGCTATGCGTAGCAAGATTTATTTGGATTTRCATGAAGGTCATATTGGCAACAAGAGAACTAGAATTCCTGAGATGTAACATATTTCAGTGCATCATGCCAAATGAGAAAAGTATCCTTTCAAATTGTTATGAGAATATATCAGAAAAGAATACATGATAAAATTCTGCATGTAGCTGATATAATTCATTTATCCTAGCAATTTCAAGTGAACTGAATATTTGACTTCAAACAAGTACAATCACGTATGCTGCTGCCACTCACAGAAGCAAAGAGAGTGTATTTCACTTTGGGATCCTGAGCTGGGCAAAGTGGAGTTGTAAGGATTGGCCAAATGAGCCCATTGACTGTACTAAGGCTTCAACTACATCAGTAAAAGGTTACTATCCCTTTTGATCTACTTTAGTGTGGTTCAATTCAAAGCTCACTAATTAACTTCAGGCAAAAAATGACTATTTAAACTGCTCTGTCTGATTTCTTCCAAGACACATGAGAGAGTATTTGCATGAACTGCTTAATCAGCAGGTTGCTGGTGCACGACAGTGTAATCTCCAAAAAGAGGGCAGTGACAAGCAGCTGCAGCTGATAACCTTTTTTACCTGCACAGTTACCTCAGGAAGATATTCACCCACTGCTTTGCTCCCTGTGAGCACTCACTGGAAACAGAACAAAGATGAAATGAAGTTTCTGAGGAACCTCTATGGAAGATCAAGGTATCTGGCCTTCTGGCAAATCATCTGCTGTGTCATCATATGTAAACCCTACTTCACATTGCAATCTCATGATAAGTAACAGCAAGGTTACAGCAACTACTTGAACTAGAAAATGACAGATGTATTGACTGAAATCACTGTCCATGTTTGTTTGTGTGTATGTTAACAACAGGGTTTGGTTTCAGCAGGGAGGCAACAACTCTATAAACACTGCTGATGGCAAAAGCAAATGGTCCTCCCTCGCATGCTAGTAATTTACTGTYATTTTGCCATCACAGTTTTCCCCAACCCCCCACCTCTTCCAGTGCTTTTCCCAGTATCATCATCTCTGCACCGCTCTGACAGGACGGACAAAGAATACTCTGCTACTACAACAGAACGGACTGTGCATAGACGTCTTTTCAAGACAGAATGCTGATGGCCACTGACTCGGCTCTGCTCACTTGCTGGTAACCAAAAAGTCTGTGCAGTCTCTTTTGCAACTGCTGACTGTTCCATCTGCTCCCAGCCAACAAATTCTGTTTGCAGAGGGTCCTTGAGGTGACAAACAATCACTCTTTCAGTTATGCAACAATGGCAACTTCCATCATATACTCATCACATGTCAGCTCATTCGTATCAGATCTTCCTTTTCTAAGGTTTATGATTCTTAACCCATTCTGGTAGTTTCTGGCAATAATTTTCTTCCATTTCCTACTCCATTGATTTTCTGTAACGGTAAGCTCTCTTCTTCAAATTCATAAGACAGCTTCTTGCGAGGAATGTTAGGAAAGGGAATTCCAAAGTTTTCATCAAGAAGATATTAACTCACAATATCATTATCACTGAACACTTTCAATTTATGAATATATTGCAGCTTCACGCAGTGTAAGTTACATTTTATTTATATTATAGATGTAAGCAAATAATAACATGCACACAACTCACTACAATAACTTATTTTCTTGCTCTTCTAATATTTAAAACTTTCATTTAATTTTATGCTATGTAGGAGGCCAGGTATATGTATCTTTGACTTTTTAAAAAATAAATCAAGGCTAAGTATAAAGGCAGATGTTTTGCCATGATGACAAATTTCAGTAACATCTGAATAACTCAGGGATTTCTCGAACTTCAAAATCTTCATTTGGCTGAAAACAAAAATTAGTCCAAGACTGGCCTATTTATAAGCTTCTGGAAGTAATTGTTTACACTTGTAAAACATTTTAAAATTATAAACTGTCAGATTACCTAAGAAATCCAAAGTGCATAACACTCAGGTAAGACTTTGGCAAAAGAGCATCTTTCAAATACAATTTATAGGAATATTATGTAACTAAAATTATCTGAACCAAGTGATGTATATTTACCACTGAGAACTAAATGCCAAAACCTGTCAAGATATCAGTTCCACATCACATGACAGATTTTCAGAATTTTCAGAATCATCCCCTCACTTTTTTTCAATAGGAACAATTTTATACAAATCACCCACGTAAATCTTTTTAAGTGATGTCTATACAGCGGGTATGTTGTAATATGTAGAACACTGACTGCATTCAAAAAGGCAGTAATTTTTTTTGTTGTTGGTTTTTTAACTTTACCCCTCTCCTTAATTTAAAAGAAGAGACACTAGATAAGGAAAAATATCACTGTTATTTGTGAAGGAGCTGGCGTAAGTGTAAAACTAATCATTCTTAAAATACTACCGAGAGACACCAAAGGAAAAAAAAAMCAACCCCAAACCCACCATGAATAACGTTCAGGATATAAGTTTAGCATAATCAGAAAAAAACCTACAATTGGAATATGACTTATTCGTTTTATTTTATTACATGGCAGATGTCAGCTAGCAGGAAAGTAACAAAGGAAGCAGAGAGGACAAGATAAGAGTGCCTTCCTTCCCTGCAACAACAGCTCCTTAACTTGTAACAGCAGTTATTATGTTCAATTTTAGATGTGAAAGTTGACACTTAAAAAATCTATTTCTATCAAATCAYAATTGATTTAATAAACATTAATCAGATGCAGAAGACTATGCCAAAATATTAAATTGTTAATTGAAATAATTAACTGCATGTAGAAAAGCCACCTACTGTCTTCAAACAACCTGTTATAAAGATACTGCTGATCAGGGAATTAAGTCTGCACACAAGACACAATGCACTGACACAACAGAAGCTAATGGGCTATAAGGGGAACAATGCACCAGGTAGTAATGTTTCTACCTTGAATGTCTTTTTTTTTGTTTTTATCTTTCTTTTTTGTGCATGATCCAAACATAAATGACTCTATGACAGGTAGACTCAACAAGCTATTAGGTCTATTGTGCTAATCATCTGCAAACTAAACTGTAGTAAACCTGAAGTAAGTCTCCATGCTAAAGTTGTTAAGACCTTCTCTGTCAATAACCTGCATAAAATGAATTATACAATTACACCTCAGCACAAACTGTAATGACTATAAATTACAGCAGTGATTGTATTATACAGTGAAGTGATTTGATTCATTGCTTACAAGGCATAATTAATAAGCTGAAATAAGATTATACTCCATCTTTAGAGTCTATCTTTCTGAAGAGTAGTTTGTTGGGATTTTTTACCCAACATCTCATTGCTCTGACTGCCAGAAATATTTAATGCATTTTTTGGAATGAAAGTCYTGAGCATCATCTGAAATTACTGAGGTAAGTCTGGTAGAATCTGTAAAGAATCAGGAGGCATCACTACTCCCAGGAGATGAAATAAAGAGATAAACAGAGACAAATAGAAGGCAATCTTGCATGGCAGAGAGCTCTTTATGGGTATCTGTTGATGAGCAAAGGCAGGGAACTGACTAAAGCAGATTACATTTGCATTTCTGTTAGGTGACAGTTCATTTTAATTTCATTGATTGTTAAGTTAGGATAACAAAATAGCCTTTACTGTTTCCCAGGGGRAGAAGAATTAGAAGGATAGGCCAGGCTAGGGTGACATCTCACGGTCCCAGCTTCCCATCCCAAACAAGAAGCAATTAGGTTTGGCAGAAAAGCCACTGTAAGCAGTCCCTCTCATACGGGGACTGCAAAGACTGAGATAACAGAAGAACACTTTGGTGGGCTGGGCAAAGGGAAGCATCTTTACGTCAGCCGAAACTGCTTGGCCTAAAGTTCACAAGAATGGCATTCTATCTTAAGGACATAAGCAATGGCCTCCCTATCTAATACCAAGTCATCTGTGCTAAGCTACAAAGTTGGCCAAACAGCGTAGGCATTTTTTGCAAAAGACTGACACGTCAAATTTGGAAGCAGCATTGCACAAGGAACTGTAAACAGAAAAAGGATAGAAGGAAAAATATCTTAACTCTGGACTGTAGACAACTTCTTAAAGGTTCTTGATGATGAAAGAATGAGTGGAGATGATCATTAATAGCATCCCCCTAAATCTTCATATTATTGCCAATAGTTTTCTTAAAGCCTGCTTTACTCTGTTAAGATATTTTTTAAATACCAAGAGGTGATCAGCTAAGAATAACAGAGAAAGAGGGTAACATATTCAATATTTTCAGTTTGTGTCCTAGTGTGCATCTCTATTCATTTCAATCAGAGATTTTGTTGGGCTTTGGTCGTCGGTTTCTTTCTTTTTGTTTGTTTGTTTTAAATAAACCGTCTTCATTTTATAAGCCTACACTATTCTCATTACAGACATTTTTTCAGTGACTTCCAGCAAGACCTTTCTGTTCTTAAGGGCAATACTAAATAGCACAGCTGTCATAGAAGGCAGTTATCCTCATCCTGCAGTCAAATGAAGGAACTTTGTGAAATCCGGTATTTGTCTGGAAAGATAAGGCTCATAGAAACAAAAGCTTTAGAAGTTATTTAGCTGTTATTTTGCTCAATAGAAAAAAGACTATTCATTTATTATTAGAACAATCTCCTTAGTCAAAATGCTGATTCAACTTGCTCTTTAGTAGATTATTATAATGAAGATTATGAAAATCAGGAAAGAAGCCAGAACAGCAATCGACTATTTTGGTATGAGGTTAAGAACACCTTAGAGCTGTACAACTCTGTCCTTCGACATGATCTGGAAAWACAATTTTCAGCATCTTCAAACAAGAATGTTGGTCACCAGAAGAAGCTATGTTAGTTTATTTTTCCTTAGTGTGTGCTTTGATAACATTAACAATACTATTTTAAAATGTTAATATGGAATTCCAGTGAAAAGCCTGAATTTCTAAATGCTTGTATTTTTTCATAATAATCTCTGCAGTTGCACTCAAACAGGGAGAATAATCTGGATGTCAAATATTTGACAGTTAATTTGAGCAGAAGTACGTAACTGTGGAGCCAGGAATCATTTTCAATAATTGAAAGCACTTCATATTCATGCAAACTGCATATAAGAAACATATGTTTTAGAATACCTTTCATCCCAAGAATAAGGTCAATAAACCCTTAATTTTATAAGGATTCTTTCTTTTCCCCTCACATAATTATCTTAAAAATGTATTACAGCTGTATGTCATATTTTTATGCAAATGAAGGGGTTTGTTGTTTTTTGTTTTTGTTTTGGTTTGGTTTGGTTTTTTTTTAAAGACACTTCCTATTTAGAGGTATGTTACCATCGATTATGATTTAATTGATATCTCTGACAGAAGTTCCTTATGCATGTACAGTTCAGGAAAAAATCTTTGTCTATTGAATTTTGATTACAGCTGTGCAGTAGCACAAGATGTGCATATTCACACAGCAGTTATTTTCTCATTTTAATAAAAAAAATTAGATAACTAGGAACTATTATTTAGAATATTATTGCAGCTCTTCCCACTTCCACCGCAAGAAACACAGCTTTTTTGCTTCCATTCAGTAAGCGAAAAACATAACATGCATTCACACATGCACAAAAAAAGTGAAAGGAGACTGGAACATTCTGATGAAAAAAATCAAGGCTTTCAAGTCATGAAAATGAGTGTTGTTATAAAAGTTGGCATTATAAGGCAGTATATGAGTGCTAGATGCATTTTATTTAATATACATCTGAAACCACTTATCTTAGAATATATATTATCATTAATACAGAAAGCACACCCTTCAGTTTTTATACTTGAAAATTTAGACCAAGCATTATATATCACTGTGTTCAAAGTTTTTCATTTATTCTCCCAAACACRTATAGCCATGTTCACTTCCAGACACCAAACACAAAAGATTGAAAATATGCAACTACTTTAATTATGAATATACTTAAGCATCTTGGTGATGTAGAAGAGTAAGTCCCATTATCTTATAGTAAATCAAGCATGTAGACACCTTAAAAAACGCTTTTAAGGTCAGAAAACTTTTAAATGCAAAGTTGTTTTATAGTTTATTAAAATTATCAACTATATAAGAGTGGGGGAAATGGAATGTGTTCTCAACATGAAAACTACATCACAAATGTCTGTAAGTAGTCTGGCAAAGCAAAATCCATAAAATATACACATTTCCCTTATTTCTAAACAGGGACAGGCAGTCTACCTGATTTGATCAATCCTAAGTCTATTTATATAGAGACAGCAGTAAATGCTCTGCCATGCCATGGTAGTGGATACACATTGGTTACTCCAGAAAGCAGAAAAATATATTTGCATTCACTGTGCAGTGTTTGCTATAAAATGTACTGATTTTAAAAAAGGGCATAACTGAAAATCTAAATAGGAACCACACAAAAACCTTGTAAGCTCTCTACCCAGAATTTTTTTCTCCCACTTAAAAGCAGAAGGGTCGGTTTCTAAATTTTGTACACTGGTCTTTGCAGGACTAAATTAAAATGTTTAGGCTGAACTGAGTGCACTTTTTTTCCCCTATAGTAATCTAATGCTCTAATACATATGAATTTTGACAGCAATGTAAGAAACCAAGCCGCAAACAAACAAACACACCCCCCCCCCCAAACCCCGACTTGAATTGCCCCTTCCTCTCAGCAGCTCTACTTAGTAGTAATTGGCATAGGAATGGTTCTCCCCCACTGAAGTTTCTTCTTTCATAAAACAGAGATGAGAATCTCTCTGAACATAATTCAAATAATTGACTATCTGCATCTATTTTTGTTGATACATGTCAACACTGCAAAACTAACAGAGCTGTTAGYTAGCTAAAGCAATTGTATAGTACCAAAAAAGGCTATGCAAAGCAGTACAGTGCACGAAATACTTGCTTTTATGCTCGTTACCAAAAAAGTATTTTCTTCTATTTCAAAACAATGCGGGTACCCTACAACGCCAAAAAGAAAATCTACCTGCAAGTAAGGTAGATTTTAGACACTGTGACATACAACTCTATATGTTACTACTTTTCAGCTTCCAATTTGAGAGTAATGAAGAATCAAAGTTCATTGAATTACACCATGCAGACTTCTTTTAGGCTGAAATTCAATTAAAGAATCCATGAACTAGTATTTTTTCAGAGCTGCCAAAAAATAAGTGTAATCATCAGGGTGGAGAACTATTGAAATAATGAAACTATGTTTGACAGTTTTGAACCACAGTACTGGATCCCTGTTATACTGTCAGCCTATTTTTTTGTGTGTACAAGCATGTGTTCCAAAGTGCAATACAAATGTCTTTCAGTATGAAAACCTTAATATTCTTTTACTTTTCGCARTGGTATCAGCAACAATTCTACTTCATCAACACAGAGTTGCTGTCTGTCTTTGTTTTTAACRCCCAGTGATGGATATACTGCAACTATTTTCCATTCACTGCTTCTTACTTTCCAGGTTTTGCATTGAATTCTCTAAGTCTTAGATAACTATAGCTTATTCTAATGCATTTCAGTCGTAATACTTAAACCCACAATGGTTCTTCTTTGACTGGAAGGGCTATTTCTAAATCTCAGTTAAAGCTCACTTGTTCTGATATTTCAGGGACATTTAGCTGTTACATGTCAAAAAAAGAATGACTAAAACCACAACACTGAAGTCACCACAAGTATACATCCCTCTCTAGAGGCAGATAAGTAGGTCCATATTTTCTGCTTTCTTCCCTGTGAATGCACTATCCCTTGAGCACAAATTGGACCCCCCAAAGCTGATGCACTTCCTAAGGCATTATTCCCACCTCTCTCATATTCTTCTACCTCTTTCAGATCAAACACCCCTACAAGCGAGTCTCAGCATAATAAACTCCCTCATCAAGGTGAAGCTGCTGCRCAAGCTTGAATTATTACACTCTCAGCCATGCTGTGAAATCAACACGAACAAGATCTTGTAGCACATCAGTAAAAAATCTGCATCTCTACTTGACTTCACCGATCACAGCATCTCCTAAGAGATGCCAATATCGATATACCATGAAGAAATATCCCAGTGAGCAATGATACAGTAGCTATCCCTTTTGCCGGACTCAGAATTGCACCCATGTTTTCTGCTGCACAGTCTATCAGGCGATGCCCGCTTCTGTCGCGCCTCAAACCAGCAGTAATCCAAACTGCCAACGCGAGGTTCTGCTGTCCATTTTTCTGCACCAAACTAACAATACTGACAGCACCTCACATCTTACAAAGTAATCATTGTGTTGAAGATACTTAGGTGGTGGTGATTATCTCTGCCTTTTGCCAGCTTTTTTTCTCCTTCATTTTCTTCATTGTTTTAACGACAATTGAAAAGACTGAACAAAATCAATACAAAAATATATTACACTAGCACTAAACACTGGCCGTCTAGTTACACTGATTAGACAAAACTGATTCAGTTGAATTTAAATTTCACTGGGAATCCAAAACAGAAATGTATGGAAAATTGTGGTAATACATGCTCTATTTTTACTTGTTTGCAAAAAAAGCCATAACTTTATCAAACATTATAAACACTTTCACTGCTGACAACCCTCTTCAAACATCAACTACTGTAATTTTCCACACATTTACATAATACTGGCTGATTAAGCTGTCAGAATTTTCATTGCTACTTGCTGAAGAAATCAAAAATAAAAACACAGTGTTTGCAGTGGTTTGCCCTCATAAGATTTTGACACTAGAGCGTATGAAACAGTAAAATGGCTAGTCTGAAGCGTATGGGGGAGTATTCTCCTCAATTACTAATTCTCTCATCCACACRGAATTTAGCTTCTTTCCCCCAGTATAAAATCTGCCCCATTTGGCAGCAACCCACTTAACAACCACCCAACCCACGGATCTGCAGTCCTGCCTGAAGAGGTCCACTGAAGTGGACACCCTCTTCCTTCACATCTCTTACTAAATTACAGGGTGTCTTACCCTGACAATTTAATTCTTACAGGAACTACAAAGCCTCAAGGCCTGAATCGTCTGGGAACCTAGAGAGCTATTACAAKAACTTCGCATAGCTCTCGCGTATTATTTCCATGTAATGTAATGCCCTTCCAGTTTATCAGACACATCTGTTCCGGCTTATATTGAAGTAGCATTGATATTCATCTCAAGATATGTATGGCAAGATATGTTATCATACAAACATACCAGATTTATAACAAAAATTACCATGTAATTATCATTGCTGCCTTCATGTTGCCATRCAGCTTCCTCTCGAAATAATATATGTTGTCTCACAGCTTATAGTGAAATCATAATCTCTGTAACTTCCACAGTAAGACCAAAGTTTTAAAGTTGAAAGGGAGTTCTAAAAAGAACTACCAGTAATACAGAACATCTGTAAAGCCAAAGAAATACTCTGTTGTGGATAAAAGAGTAGTTTGAATTCCTTTCTTTTCTGTAGAAAAGGGTAAGAACAAGAACTTTTGCAGGTGAACACTTTTTAAAATATAATTTTAAAATATCACAGAAAGATAAAAGTGATTAATCCATCCCCTATGAAATCATCCCATCTGGTTCCAATACACATGAAATAAATCCAGGACAAATAAAAAAACCCCACATATACCAGTTTAACACTATTCCRAAAAGGAGTTTAACAATCCACAATAATCAACCATGAAAACAGCTGCACCARAGCTTTCCAAACCACAAGAACTTATTCTTACGAATTGGTCTTCCTAGCATCAGCAACCAGTTTAAGACATAAAATCAACTTTAGAAACACAATTCTAAAGTAAGAACAAATAAAAGTTGTCTAGAATGCTTGTATAATCACACAGTGAGAATTCTGACATTCTTTTTTTCTTAAAAAAACAGCTTAAATTGCCTCTTAACTTCCATTTGAGAACATTCAATTTCTCTGTTGTCATCTTCATACTAATTTACAACAATTTTCATGGTTCAGAAAAAAAATCTGGTAAACAAGAATATGGATTTTATTTTTCTTCTGAAGAAGGTACAGAGCGGTCAGCTGCACTGTGATACAGCAGTGTGCTTCTACCCTGAYTTGCAACTAATCTGCTTTCCTCATTGAAATCTGTCTTTTTATCTTAGASTGACTTTTCACAGCGGAATTACTGATACTCTTATTATGCTTATTATGAAGTGTTAATCACTACACTATAAAGAGAAAAGATACTGTTATAATTTAGTAGGCCTTTAAGTTTTTTATCTTCATCCAAGCTATACCTGTTTCTTCCCTTGTACTTCAGCTGTGCGTTCTGAAAGTCAAAAAATAGTGGACACTTTTCATCCTTTATAGGTTTGGTCTAACGTCACTGAAATTAATGCAAAACCTCAACTCTCAATTGAAATCTAAGTAAAACTGTACATTGTTATGTAAATATTTCCTTTGATCTGAAAAAAATGAATAGGTGTAATTCTGTATCTGTCCGATAACGAAGGCCCATGCCATTTGAGCTATTTGGTTATTTTTGTGGTTGTGTTYGTGGCAGGGATGAGATAACTGGAGCTGGAAAGAAAGTGGGGATCATACTGGTCATCTAGTGAATGCAACTGTGTATCGACTTCTTACTCTTCATTAGAGCTGAAATTAGAGTTACACCATTTCAGAAATAAAATCTGCAATTAAATACCATTGTATGAATGGCAAATTACTAMTGCACTGAATTACACTCTGGTGAAGATTTTGGTGAACCTTCCCGTCTCTATAATTATAAAAAGGAAGCTAAAATTACTTTTTCATGATCAGAAGAAAACAGATGCATCTTTACAAGAAAGGTTTTCAGAAGCGATACTAGACTTTTGCTCTTATTATTCAACAAATTTCATGAGTCTTGAGTCATTAGGAGTCTATAAAAAATTCTTTCAGTGGAAACAGAAAAGTCCACCTGATTTGGTTAGTTTTAATTGTAGCAAGTTCTATTTATTTCTTCTATGATCCACAAGAARTAGAGGTTGATAATAAATGACAATGTTCCTTTCAAAATAAAAGAGCTATCAGTTGCGTAATAAGGGCTCAGGGAGCCTAAGCAATTATGCAAAATTCAAAGGTAACGAGAATATGAACAATTARTATAGGGAGTGAGTAGGGGCACTTAATGATATTCCATGTGTGAGGAGTCTTGGACGATCGTGGAATTTCAGGGGATAATGGTGGATGGAAGATGGAACACAGAGGCACAAAGGAATTCCAATGAGCTTCTATTAAATAAGGGTCAATCAGGCTCAGAAGGAATATAAAAAACTTCAGAAGATTATGATTGGTTTCCTGGTCTATATTTCTCCCTTCCACAGCCTATCCTATTAACCTCTTTCCTAGGACCTTCTCCTCCTCCCCCATTTCAATGAAAAAAATACTCTTATTTCCTTCAAGACCTTGGAAGACAGCTCCTAACATGTTCTTCAAGCAGCCTTGTTATTTCCATCCTTTTCTAGGATCCAGATCACCCTTTCCTAACGCCATCCAGCAAAAAGCAGTCCCCTCCGCYCCCCAACAGCATTTCAGAAAAACCCTGGGTTTTCCTTTCTCCTAGCWTCTGGGAACAAATGGACAAGAAGGAAGAGGGCGGAGCAAGAACTATCTTAAGAAACAGGAGGGATATCCATTAAGAGGACTCTACTACTTCTTTTGACTAGGAATATCATCTGCTTTACAGCAGTGCTGCCTCATGCAACAATAGACTTAGCAAACTSTATACTCTGTCCAGCTAGGTCTGCAAAAACATGCCTGTGCTGCACAGGGACTTTCTGGTTGTTAGTAAGAGATGCTAAAYGGTTTGGATGAACTTGAGGACATATCAACATACCCAATTCTTGCTTCATTTGCCTCGATATATTAATTATTTCTAAGTTGTAAAAGACTAAAGCAAGATTAACTGTGACGGGGATGAGAGGGGAGGCTCAAAATGTGTTGATATTATTACAGACATCAAGGTGTCTGTACAACCTTGATGAATTATTTCTAAAAATAGAACTGATGCAGGTAATTAATCTTACAGTTTTTGTCAAAAAGATAACCCCCCACCCTCAATCCAGATATTGATTGCTTACAGTAGGACTATGTTTAAGAATGATAAAAGGCATTTCAGTCAATGCAAACTGTGGCCACGGACACCTTGAGGCACATGCAACAAAAAAAGTTGGGKTTTTTTTTTGATATATTTACTTCTCTTCCTCTACTTATTTCTCTGATTACAGTTTGCGGTTATCTTTTAAAATAACAAATAAATAAGGGTCAATTTTTGCAACAGCACCACCTCACAAGCAAATGCATAGGCAAAAAAGGGGGAAAAGAGAGAATCATGGGCATGCTATGAAATGAGTGATTTTTCTACAGGTTGTAACACTGATAAAATGGCTGCATTATAAAAACAGCAGATAATTTTCTGTTATATTAATTATATGCTGTCATTTAAAAGTTAAGTAGCATTTCAAATCACAAGGTGACTTCAACAGTATTCACAGAAAATGCCAGCAATATTGTGCCAAATGTCTGACAAGAATTGATGCTAGCAGCTTTGAGCCTCTCGCAATGTATCCACWGAGAACCTAGTTACTTGAACAGTACAACTAGCACTTATCTGCAATGAAGGCAGTTAACTGCTTCACTGGCAGAGAAATTCAGAAACTCAAATAAAACTATGTATCTAGTTTCTTATTCAATGCAAATTTGTATTAAAGGACAAAATGTAATGTGTTTTCTCTTTATAGGCAGAATCTTTGTAGATTTCACATGTAAGTTTTTCTTAATAATGCTGCAAATGCCTTCATGCCCACCTAGAAAAACACCAACAAAACAACAAAGACCTGAAAGCCAGATTTGCTACAACAGTCAAACTATGCATATACATGAGATAAGATAAAGGATTTCCAAAATGATAAAAAGTAATACTCAGCACTCCCAAACCCTGCACCTTCAACTTTCCACAACTATATTATAAACAAGAAGAAAGACAAATTTATAAGAAATTTATTCTTAGTTTTATTATTAATATTAATAAATGGCATCTATAATATATAAGTAAGAAGTATATAAGCTGTATCTATACAGAGTCTCCAAATTACACAAGTGTAAGTGTTTTAGCATATCTCATAATACCGCATGCCCAAGAAGAATCCTTCRTACTTCCTTTTATTTGTTTCTTAGATGCTAAATAAAATGAAATAAATGGCAATGGAAGATAAAGTTCCACACACTGTTTCCTCTCCTCTGAAACATGATTGCCTATTGAGATATTTCTGAACGATACTCAAAAACCTTAGCAGTATGGTTATCCGGGGGGCAAGGGTGAGCTCCTTGTATGGTGAGACAAACTTTAAGCCCACTTACTACCATGTAATTTAATAAAAAAGTACTTAGGACAGTGTTCCCATGCTGCAATAAAAATAGCATTGATAGTAACAGGTATATTTTGTCCTGGACTGCACAGATAACTCCCACACTAATTTCACAAAAGTCAGGATTCCATCTGAAGCCAGGCCTGCACTGCACATTCTTTCATAYCACTTCCAAACATTTCAGCCCTTGTGAATGGTACTTTCTGGAATCTCATTATAAGAAATTATGCATGTTTTATATGTTGCCTCAGAGAACTGCATATTTTAATACACACGCATCTCATCAAGAAATACTAGAGCTGCCAGTTTTACTTTACCTACCCTTCATAGATAACTTGCCTTCTGAACAGAACTGAAGAGATTTTAAGTGATTTTAATACAGGAAGAAATCCAGCAGCTGGAGCCAACTGTTAAAAAATTTGAAGTCCTATTAATTTTTTATCACATGTCCAAAAGGACACTGCTCTGTGTAGATTATGCAGGCATATTCAAATAAGTTTAGGAAAGAAGCTTCAGACATTGTTCTCAGAATAATTTTAAGTAATGGATAATGATGCCCATGAAAAGATGAGTGAGAAAAAAATGCTAAGAAAAATCTGTTTTGATCAACCAACCAACTACACAAGCGTGTCAAACACATGCATTTTCATTTCTCTAAGAACAGGTTCAACGAAGCATTAAAGAACATATTACCACAGAGACAGCTGTCTTCTAGCATACCAAATCAGGAGACATACAGGTTACTTTCCTGATTTATGTATCCCATAGCATCTTCCTGCCAAGGCTGAGTCCCATGACAGAGAGAGCAGACTAATTCTAAAGACATACGCTATACCTCATCTTTTCTCAAAATCTCAAGCCATTGTGATCGTGGTAGAATCTGACACAGAAACTAAAAGATTTATAATGCTAAGCCTTGCACATTGCAAAGATTTGCAAAGATGACCAAAGCAGCACTTATTTCATGTACTTACTAATTGTATCATAAAAGCCAAATCAGTCTGTTTACAGTGATGAAAACTCACAAAAGTTAAATGGCAAAAGATATTTATTCTAGATTTTTGACCTTTCTCTTTAAATTCTCAACACACAGGACATAAATTCTTTATGTTCCCACAGCAGCTGGGATCTTTTTTTCCTCTTTCAAAGGTTTCACTGCCAAAAAACTAATACCACTCACTTACTGCACGCTTTTATTCAGTGATCACCAAAACTTGAACTGCGTCTCATAAAACATCATTACTAAATAGCAAAATTTATAACAGTATCCCCTACCATCTTGTTAAAAAACCTTGAAATGACAAATGAAAGCTCCAGATCCCTTGGTACATGAACAAAAAACACTGCTGATATAGAAATGAAAGAAAATAAAGTTAAAGGTCATGTTAAAAGATTTCAAGCAACAATAATCACAGTCAAGCTGAAAGCAAAGTTAATTTTTCAATAGTCCAGTCTATCACTAAGGATACACATCTAGATAAAAAAGCAACAAGCTGCAGCTTACCTTGAATAAGTTTAGTGGCATATCCTCTCACAAAGCAAAAACATTCTTTAGTCCAAAAAAATGCATGAAAAGAAAATGTGTGGTCCAAGTCACCACTCACAAAGAACATGGCTGAATCCACCTAAGACTTACATGGATCTTAAAGGCAGGAATAGTGACCTGGACTAGTAAATTGGTGAAAATATTGTTTACGCTCTTACTACCAAATTAACAAGAGCAGATCATTATCAATGGTGGGGCAGGACAAGTTAGAGGAGTTCAAAATAGAAAATAAGACTACTGCCTTGGAATGACCTAGGTTCTCACAGTATCGTTCTCTGAGCATATTGTCATTACATACCTTATTTAAAGTCAGAGATACTTCAAGAAAAGGAAGCAATGAACCAAGCTGCCACAGGAAACTATACAGGCAGTTTTTCTAGGAACATTCCTGTTTCTACTAAGCTACCTATTAAAGGAAAGTTAGGAATAATCACATCAAGCCTGTCATGATGCAGAACAATAGAACAAATGATGCGTTAGAAATACCTTTCAATCTAAATAACATTAAGGACAAAAAATCTGTTGCATTTCTCAGTGTAAATAGGATCACTTATAATGCTGAACCAGAAACTGTATTTGCATCCCAAATTAGATTTTTTTGATAAAATTGAAATCACATTTTTTCCACTGATATTGAGCTATCACTCAAAGTAGCCACTCTTTACAGAGTCTAGGAAAGCCACCAAGATTCATTTTACTCACTGCAACTGAAACAAACAAAATTTACCATTCATGGGCACATAGGACTTTATCCCCTGTTTTCATGGTCCACTTATATACACAGTTACCAAAGAAAAAAATTAACACAGGTCCTTGGTTGTCTTGTAATTGTCCATCATTTCACACCCGGCACACAAGATCAGGGAAGAAACACACAAAAGCTACCATTCATATACATGTTTAGATCATTTAGGGAACAGAAATGAATTTATAAGCCTTAGCACAGACTCATGTGAAGTTCAATATTCTGTGTTTTCATGCTTTAACGCTGGCTAGATCAAGACAGAGCACTAGATAACCAGTGCCCTAGATACTGTATGTTTTCTAGTGCCATTTAGTATCTGTTTGTTGCTATGTACAAGAACTGAGTTTCTTCCCTCTCTACTCAGCACTTGTAAGACTACATCTCGAGTMCTCAGACCAGATTTAGATCCCCTCATGACAAGAGAGATTGACAGAATTGGAGTGAGTTCAGTGGAGGGCCACCAAGATCACTAGGGGACTGAAGCACATGAGGTATGAAGAGAGGCTGAAAGAGTTGATTGTGATTAGCCTGGAGAAAAGAAGAGCTGGTGAAAGAAGCAAGTTTCAGTCTTCCACTAGTGAATGGGAGYTACAGAACAGACAATGTTGTGGTTTAACCTAGCAGGCAGCTAAACACCACACAGTCACTCACTCCCCTGCCCCGCTCCCAGTGGGATGGGGAAGAGAATCAGAAWAAAGAAGTWAAATTTGMKGGTTGAAATAAAGACAGTTTAGCAGGACAGAAAAAGAAGGGAAAATAGTAATGATGATAAAAGAATATACAAAATAAGTGATGCACAATGCAATTCCTCACYACCTGCTGACCGATGCCCAGCCAGTCCCCAAGCAGCGGTCACTGCCYGCTGGCCAACTCCCYCAGGTTRTAKACTGAGCATGACATCATATGGTATGGAATACCTCGTTGGCCAGTTTAGGTCAGCTGTCCTGGCTGTGCCCTCTCCCAGCTTCTCGCTGGCAGGGCATGRGACGCTGAAAAGTCCTTGACTAGTGTAAGCACTACTTAGCAACAACTAAAACATCAGTGTGTTATCAACATTCTTCTCATCCTAAATCCCAAGCACAGCACTATACCAGCTRCTAGGAAGAAAATTAACTCTATCCCAGCCAAAACCAGGACACAGAGACAGAATTTTCTCAGAGGTGAGAAGAGATAATAGGTTAAGAGTCAGTGGACAGAAACTGCAACAATGAAAATTTTTACTGGTCATAAGAAAATAATTGACAACAAGTCAATTGACAACAAGTAGGTGGTCACCTACTTGAAGAGGTTATGGAATCTCCATCTTTGGAGTTACTTGAAACTTGACTGGAAATAGCCCTGAGCAAACTGGCTTAGCTTTGATGGTGRCCCTGCTTTGAGCAGAGGGCTTYACTAGGCAATTTTCAGAGGTGCCTTCCATTCTGAAGTATTCTATGACTGTCCTCATTGCACACTGTGTCCTGAAGTCATTTCTGAGCACTTAAGGACTTTCAAAATGTCATTTAATGCATAGGGCAATGGGATCTCATTTCCAAAGGTATCTGAAATTAAGTTCAAATAAATTGAAAGGGTTTTTTTAAGCAATACTATGACAAAACCCAAAGAAAAAAATTGAATGTGATGATCAATCAGCAGATCAGATCCTCTTTCAGGTAGTTCTGTGATATCTTACTACAGAGTTTTTTTTTGTGTGTGTGTGTAAAACCTAAATATGAAATGGAATAGACAAATTAATTGTTGCCTGTTCAGACTGCATACAGGTATCGTAGCTAGAAGTCATGGGTTTTAAAAAGCACTTTAATTCAAAATGTATTACAAGACAAGCAAATAGTACAAAAATATAATTGGGTTTTGTGAGTTTTAAAATCTTAAACAAAAGAGAAAGCTGTGCAGAATACCACACRTTGCATGATAAATGCCACCACAAATCCCTAAGTGAAACAGAAAACTCGTCCAAAATATCACTCTTTTTATGGCCGTATTGTTAYCCCTGATTGCTCTTGTACAGAAGAGCTTTGCAACCTCCCACTCACACATCTAACAGAAACTTCTCACCAACAGCATGCACCCGCACAGAAGGATTTTATTGGGAAAATCTTCAACCAAATACAAAGTAACATACAGMAGACTGTGAATTCTGGTTACAAAGAGCAGTAAAGAAGAATTCATTGGGTGTATTGACTGTTAACTAACTTAAATACCATTTATTTTGAATAAATGCACTGCATGTACTCCTTCTTTAGGGAGTTGCTTCAGTAACACCTCTATCTCCTAAAATACAGACTATGAAAACCCTTTTAGAATACTATCCAGTCACCTCAGAGCAAAACCAAATTCAATATGAAATCTCATGTAACAAGAACATCGATTATAAAAACAAAACAACAAAAAACCCCAGCCAGTCTTTCAATACTTTGTCATTTTGCATTATCAGTCTTCAATTGTGATTCTCACAAATGCAAAGATAACATCGAGCAACCAACGATAAATTGAAAGAAACATTTAGCATGTAAAAAGAATAAGCTGCATGTTATACTAAGCGTACTGTAGACACAGTACAATGGAACGCTCCTGAAAGCTGATCTATATAATGACGCATTATTATAACAGTTATCTTACCCACACAGATATGGCCCCTTAAGACACCGCTTTTTTTTTTTGTTTTTTTTTTAAATCTTCCAAGAGTAGGTGAACTCTATTCTATGCACATTCGTCAAAATCAGGTTAGAGATTTTCATAACTGGCACTCCCTCAGCCTGTCGTTTTCTTCACTTGCAGTCAAATGACATTGAAAAAGGGATTGGAATACTTTCATATGTTTGAAAGCGTCAGAAACTCTTATTTCCACTGTAATCCTTGTAAGCAAGTGCCAGCTTTAGTGAGGACAAGCAACAGTGAGTACTACTCATACTTTTCTGAAGTATGTTTTGTCCTGTACGTAGGAGGTGGTGATTATTAAGCAGTAATCAGTAAAAACAGAAACACAACCTATATGGCACCATTCTTTCTGAAATTTGCTAATGCCGACGAACCTCTAAAACAGAGACAGAAACAGTCATTGTATTTTTTTCCCACTTACAGCTACCTCAGTGGTTGATAAAAACTTCTCCCCCAGTAGGTGCCTGTGGTAATAGCCTGGGAAAGCAAAACTTCAGAAAGATTTAAGATGTACAAAAATAAATCACAAGAATACTGTGCATGGAAGCTTGTGATTTAGCRGAATAAAAAAAAAGTCCCTGAACATAGCTGTAACAATCTCTCGGGACAACAACAAAAATTAAAACCCTTTTAAATAGCTTTTACAGAAAGCTCTACAAGGCTTCTCTACACATGTACATACATAAAATCCGTAGCTAGTTGCATGAAAAATTGCACAAAAAATAAGGAATTGATTTACTCATGCAGAAAGGGGTTTTTTTGTGTGATAAACCACCTTAAGAGTAAAAGAATGAGCTTACAGACAGAGATTGCATCTACTTGAATTCTTAAAGTGTCTAGACAAATGGATAATTGGGTGCAAAAGCAACAAATCTTTGTTATTACTTATTTAAATAATAAATTATTAAAATTAAATTTATTAATTTATTAATTATCTGGGATTAATAAAAAATCCCAGATAGTCTGATTTCACATTACAACCATTATAGTAGGGAGGACTAGCAACTGAAAAGAGAAAAATATCACCAGTTATCTTGATGTTAGGTGGTTTTGTTTTTTAAAATCAAGGAACTGTGTTGAAGGAGCTCTATGAGAAGATGAAATCTAAGCAAATAGATAGTCAGAATATTTCCTCCACAATTAAATGGTAGCTTTTACTTATTTGTAAAAACAATTACATGAGCTGAGGATGTCCTTGGAACAAAATAAYGTAATTCTGACGTTGCAATTTACCAGAAGTTCTGCTAATGCCAACTTGCACTGCATAGAAAATCCTACCTGGAAAATAAGAGTATTCTGTTCATTTCTATACCTTTATTTCATCTTGATTTGCCCTAGATATTAGATGTTTCAGTTTTCTACGGATCTTCTATACATGGATAGCATTAAAAATTGAATTCCATGTTTTAAAACTTCCCACAAAGTTTAATTACTATTAACCCATTTGGCTGCTTCACGGTCATACCCTGAAGTGTTTACTCTTAATTTTCATTATCTGGAACATTTTACAACTTGTGTTTTTCCTGTTGACAGGCAAGAAATACAAGTTGTAGAGGCATTCCAGTAAAACATGTTAGACATCACAAATATTACGTGATCAAGTACATCTCAGAAAGGATCATAGAAATAGATTAGAAAAAGATAGGAATCCTTGGGCTTCAAAGCTTAAAGTGTCTGAAGGGATTAGGGAGAAGTTTACCACTGCTGGCTTTGGACATACTCTCTTGTCTGATGTCAAGCTCTTTTGACAAAGTAAGCAAGGCATAGCAATGAACTAAAGGGACTGTGTGTCAACCATAAACAATCCTACCAGAAGTACAGTAAGCAAAGCTTCCATTGACAGCAGTGTAGTTCTTTGGAAAATAGGACCCACACCTAGTTCTGCTTTAAAAAAAATTGTAATTATTTTTGGCCGTTTAATCTGGCCTTGACATGACACAAGATRAGCATATTCAGATATAGAAACAGATATAATATAATGGAGGAAAAAGAACAAACTAGAAGTCCCAAACACATCTTCTTTAGATATAAATTTTATCTTTAAAGGTATGTCTAGAGTGTCTRTATGAAAAATGTAATTATAGTTCAGAACTAGCAGCATTTTCTTTAGTTACTGAAAGTAACAAAAGGAGCCAGTCATAAAGCACAGCGTGAAAAAGAAACACTATGAATAGTATGCACTTCATTTTTTAAACAGTTTCAATATATTTAAGTTTCTATACCTATATCTAACAAACACATGGAGTCATACCCTAAGAATATCCTTTGTTGGAGTGTTTTCATTAAAGAATCTGTTTTACTGCCTTTTTCTCACTCCTGTACTATTTTAATGAAGTGAGTAGGAGAACCTTTTTTTCTGATTTTTATTCTCATTACCCTTCAGTGTCATCAGCAAAACTATTGCTTAGAGGCTTTTCTTGTCAGCTTTATCAGACAAATTTACTTAAGACATCATTCTTGTTATAGCCACTGAGCTTCAATCTGCACCAGTGTTTGTCCTCACTTCTTCTGCTCTGTAAAGCGCTTCTGTGACTATTTAACGGAATCATTATTTCAAAAGGTAGAATAATTAGTTAGACTCATCCTTATCTTGAATACCTGCCAGCTGTCCCGAATACGTTCAGCTTAGAAAAATATAGAATAATCTAGATTTTTCCCATCCTTTGACTAGGATAAAATTGAGTGATTTTCAATTACATTATGAAATATAGGTTCTTTAACTCCATTGTACTGAAGCCATAATATGCATAGAAGAAAGTACTTCAGAAGAGCCCTTTGGCTTTCACAAGATAATTTAACATCTGAAATTACTTATGTTAAAGACCTTGTGCCTAATAATAAAATAAACCAAATGCCATCCATATCCTTAGAAGTTACCTCCCCTTTAGGGAAAAGTTTCTAATAAGAATCATCTTAAAAAAAAAAAAATCCTTACAGTATTATTTTAATTATTAATTCCAATATAATATTTTATTATAAATCTGCTAATAACCTATTTTTCTACGCAACTGCTGGAAGTATGTTTTTGCATTATATTCTCAGAAAGTTGTGGTTAGTATTAGATATTGTATGTATTTTATAGATACTGTCATTTTCTACTGAAGTTGAAACACTACATAACTTTTCAGATGACAGCAGTAAAGTTGCATTCAGTCACGTGCACTGAGATGACAAATCTAGATTAAATTCATATTTCTGAAAGCCTTCCATCAGTTGTAGATGAGACAAATCCAAACCCTGATTCTTCCAACACCCCAAACTTCCAAATTCATACTCACTGTAATTATTGAATGTTAAGGAAAACTGGCCTTGAATTTTGGATTTAGATCAACACAGAGAAGAGGAATTCAGTAGCATACTGAAGAGCAGCTGTGAAATCACCTTCCTTCCCTCCCCAGTTTATTTCAGTTTAAGTGAAATGAGTTGTGTGTGTATATATATATATATTACTTTCTGTCGTCAGTATTAAACAACTGCCTCCACTTCAGCACATAGTTYCTTTTCCCATTATGCCTACGACATTTTAAACAATAGAGTAAAACATTATTTCTGCCAAGAACTGCAGCTTGGAAGAGAAAGGATACTGCAAGTCCTGAGTAACAATGAATTGTACAGAAAAACTTGCACTGTGCCCTTACTATAAAGCAATCACCATATTTTTGTGAAACTGTACAGTTAAGTTAGTCTGTCTTTATTCAAGGAGACTAAAATAGGATTTATTGAAAAAGCAAGACAGTAAGTAGAATATACTGCACCTAACTAAATGGTGTTACTGGATATTATTAGTTACAATCCTGTTAGTTATGTAACAATCTTATACATTTGCGGCACAAACATTTTAATATCCTTACAGTATCACACTTAAAGTATCCTCAGAGTTAGTGCTCAGCCTCCCTACTTCATTAAATGCCTAAAACATAGTTTGAATTATAAGAAATTGCTGTCATATTACTTTCTAATGGTAGTCTACTCTGTCCATCCTTGCTTTTTTAAGCTTTAAACTGTATAAGGCACATCTTACACTATAGCCTCCATCCTGCATAGGATTTGACATAAATTTCCTTTTGTATTTAGAGTGGAATGGATAATTTTTTTCTGATTCTTGTTGGATTTTTCAGCTGCAATGATGTACAAAGCATATAGGGGAACAGGGGGGAAGAATGCATTTTCCCAATTAGTTTCTTAATGTAATGTAGTACCACATGGCTTATACACACCTTTCTCCCCATAATTTTATTAGATTATCTTCTCACATGATTCTGAATCACCTGTGCTTGCCGTCTGATGTCTAACACTTTGATCCTTATAAGTCTTCTGAAAAGCAATTCACTTAAGCGAACTCCTGTACATTAGTCTGGTAAGGTTTTGTAAGACATGAAAATTCCTTTATTTTTACACTCCAATCATTTGTACTTCTTCAGTTCAGTTTGCTCTTGCTGATACCCCTTTTCAGTAATTGTCTAGATCATTTGCCTGAGGCAAAAGCATCATTACGTCTCAGACTTGGGAGGTATCCTACACCCATCTTGCTTGAAAATGACTTGTTTCGACTTTAATTTGAAATGAAAGCTTCATCAAGCTTCTGCTGTAAACACTGGGTTTATCATGATCCAAGACAGACACTTTAAGATGTTATCAGTAAACTAGATAAAATTTCTATTGGCCTATTGGTAGTTCTATTGTATTAGTCAAAACCAGACAAGCCAAAATATGCTTGAAAGCTATTCTGGCTCTTACCTCAGATCCTCTTTATTGGTTTATAGGCTGACATTAACCTCAGCTCATGCATAACTAGTCTGCTGCTTTTTCACTAGATTTAATTTGTAGCCCTAGTTTGTCTTTAGAATGCTTTGATGCCCTTTATGTTCAAGTCTTAAAACTTGTATGCTCAATTTTCATGGTGTAATTATTCTGAAAGCCTTCCTTGATAGCTTTATATGATGATTGTGTAAAAAACCTGTAAACTCTGCTTTAGAAACTCCTCTTCAGATTATTTCAGTCAGTATTTCTGTAGACTSTTCCTACTGGCACCAGAGATTGTATTGTCTCTCAGAAAGTATGAATTTTGCTTTCTGCTCTAATTTGTTCATAATGCTCTGTAACTCTGCTACAGCCAGTCTCCCTTAAGCTATAACTAATACCAGGACYTCTCCTGATGTCAATAGTGGGCATGGATGGTATCGCTCAGAAAAATTGKGAGAGAAATGATGCGACTGGTTACACTTTGCTCAGTTATTTTAACCAGGTTGATAGAACAGCTGGTTCATTTGTGTAGGGASACTTCCTTTTATTCATTAAATGTTTCTGACATTTTAAAAATCCTTATTGAACAAGAAACATTAAAGCAGAAAAAGAATATAAAAGAACTTCTGTTCTTCTTAGRCAGTTTTTGTCTTACCCTAAATAAACTGTCAATTCAATGAGATTTTTTTCTTATACTGCAATGTTATCTATATTAGCTAGGTAAACTTATAGTGTATCTAGGAAATAATAATTAAAAAAAAAAATCACAAAGCTACCTACTATTCCCATTGGTGAAAAACACGGAAAAATATTTCAAGACTGTCCTTCACATATTCTTTCACTAGCAAAAAGAAAGGTCGTTAAACCTTTTCAATTTTTAAAGAAGGACGTTTAAAAAAAGACTGCAGAAGTTTTCTTAATGAAAAACTCTTTTTCTCTTTCAATTCCATGCATGAAATTAAACAACTTTGTAAACAAGACAATAGCTGTCTTTCTTATTGCTGTGCTAGGCATACTCCARTATCTCCATTCACTCACTTGTAACAAAATGTCAACAAAAAATGGATTATTTCTAATTACCAGTTACAACATTTCAAGGTATAAGCGTAATACTTACATTTAGTTATAGGGTTTGATGACTTGCAGACAAGTACACCCCAACAGGAGCATGTGCATGCCGGTCCCGTGCCGAGTGACCGTGTTTATAACTACTTACTAATCTTCATGTAGAAACTTATATCCCTCTCAGCTCCTTTTCTTTTTTTTTCTTTTCCTTTTTTTTTCTTTTTTTTTTTTTTTAATTTGGCAGTCACGCTTGTTCGCATTTCCATTAGTGGAACATAAGCAACAATCACAGGCCGCCACATGGCTAGCTTTCCTGAGGATATACTTGTTTTCTGAGGACATGCCACTACCTCAAGAATTATTTGCAAATTCTTTGTAATTCAGGAACACTGATAAAAGCCAGCTTACTAGTGTAGAGATGGTGGGGGAGTAAACTAGACACTTTATAATACCAATTTAGTCACAGTAACCATATAAGTTTTATAATTGGAYTCTGAAAACATGAGAAAAAAATTGTCTTTGCTTATGCTTCCCTAAAGTTAGTGTTAGCTTTTAGTAATAGTCGGTAGTATCCTGGACCAGGAAGGAAGATCATATGCTGATCATCAAGTTGCCAGCCCTCAGAAAAGGCATCAGGTCACAGAAAGTGATACTTTTGAACTTGATTCAGACAAGTACATAAACTTTGTTAAATCTGTCAAGAAATGCTTTTAATTCAATTTTTTTTTTTTTTTTTTTTTTGTCTGCCAGTCTCAGAACCAAATTTAAAGAGAACTTATGAATTTATGAATGCATGTCAAGCTGCAAATAGGCCAGGTCTCTGAATCCTCCTGATGGCATACAAGATCTAGCAATTTTAAATATGTGCTTTTCATCCTGGGTTGGCTATTGTTTGGTTTTGGTTGCTTCCAGAGTTAGTCTTGGTTCTCCAGCTTGTCTTTTTTTTTTTTTTTTCTTTAATCTTGGTAAAACAATACATTCATTTATGAACAGATTTTTTTTGTTAAACTCACTACTGTTTTTAAACTGGAAAATTCACTTTTGAAAGGGCAAATCTGTAAGTGCTCCGATGATCTGAAACTTGTTGGAGTTGAGGGACAACATTTGCATTGATCATAGAAAGTAAAAAGATCTTTGGAGAATATCAGTACTTTGTAACATCAGCCATAGTTGAGAGCACCTTCCAAGGTTCTGTCTCCATTGCTTTTTCCAGGAAGTTTTTGTGTCTTAAAGCTTATGACATAAATTTGGTGGAATTTATGTGGAAAGCATATGGGGAAACTTCTATTTTGGGATCATCACAAAATACAACTTTTATCATAGTTAACAGAACTCTTGATTTCTGAGGACAGAAGAAACATACCAACCCAGAATATGTTGAATGTAATAGTAAAAATAATAAAAAAATCCTTTTTTCTTCTCTGGTAGTATGCTTATAGCCAAAGATTTACCACTTACGCTGAAGTTTGCTTTTCCCACTTAGTAAGGATCCCATCATACCATCCAGGATGGTATTAAAATATTTAGTGCTCCCATGACGTATTCAGCATCAATGTCTTAAAACAAATTGTATTCTCAAGCCAGTAACTTGTATCAGTTTTACTTCTGTTCATGGAGCAACCTTGTTTGAGAGGCTGTTTGTTTTGTGATGAGTTTATATTTGAAAATGCAGTATAATGAAAACGCAGTACACRTGTTGCACCTGTCAGATGACTCATTTTAATACGAYGTACTTCTACATCTGTGTATCATTAAACACAGCACTGAAAGGTTTCTTTTACATGACCTGAAACCTTTGGATTTCATTTCAAGCTCCCTTTAGATAAAATGTATATTAGTATTTTGCCACAGAGATTTGTCTGAGGTATTGTCACACTCTGTGATGGAAATACTGTGAAAGTGGATATGGTGTGCCCTTCGCTTCCCTGGATCTAGAATGGCTGTGAGCTCTCTGCCTTCAGTGAGTTTCCAGCTATTCCTTCCTAAGATAACAGTATTCTACTATGTTCTTTATGTACCTCTTGTTTTGGATTCCAGGTGCTCAGTTAATGTTCTGTTAAATCGCATCTTTCCGGCTTTGGTCTGGAGTARCTTACTGATGCCTAATCTACATCATCATTATTCTGGGCACCTGAGTGAAAAACTTGAGTACAAATAAAAGGAACCTAGAATTTTCTTGATAGAATGTGTGTGATGAACTGCTTGAGAAAACTTGCTGTATTTTCTGGATGCCTCAGGCTAAGGCAATTTGTTAGGTCTGAAACACGAATTTTAGAAATCAATCAATACACTGGTCAATGCTAAAAAAACTTCTGTGCTTCTTACAATAAATGGGAGAAGAGTTACATTCTCTACTGAGCAATGCTTTTAAGTTCAAATTATCTTTTTCCGAAGTCAAATTGTTTCAAATGCTGAAGTTTACTATCCGCTACTTGTCCTCTCAAGACATCATAAAATCCATCATCAACCTCTTCTTGGTGTAAATGCAGTTAACATGTTAATCTCAATCACGCAGCAAGTGCTGTAAACAGTAAGTTCTACTGTCACTKAGTATTTATCTTCTGTTCGTATAGTATTCAAGAAACATCTTCTAATCAATATTTTATTGAYAGATAAATTTGCAAGAAGATCTTCCCCAATAAATACTTCTGGTTTAAAAATGTACCAGCCATTTGTAAAAACTATTAGTCTGCTACATCTTCACTTAAGCAAGAAGCTATGAAGCAGAAAGGATGTAACTTGGTGACAATAAAATGAACACCACAAGTACAGTATCTCTATAGGCAGCAAGCTGGAACAAAGTCTAACATTTAACAGTATGTCAGTACTACAAGGGCGTGATGTACTGTGTCAAATGTGAGTTCAAATAAAGTATCTTCCAGAGGATGATTACCTTTCAGCTGCACTTACTAGCAGTCATTCAGTTACGCAGTATTTCATGATGTGAATAATAGGCTTAAAGTAACTGAATAAATAAGGAATAACCCTGTCTAGCACAGGTAACTATTACACAGTCAGTAGGTTGCTGGACTCTATATTAGGTTTCCTCTTTGTCATTGTGAGTCACCCAAGTAAAGTATGACAGAAGCTGTCAGTACCCCCCTACCTGAGCTAGTAATGAAATTAACTCCCAACTGTAAGTATAGAAAAGGTCACAGATGCTGTATTCTTAATGTAAACCACTGTGCTTGATTTCACATGGCTTAATGCCAAGTTCCAAGGTTTTTAAACATTTGTAAACAGATATTTACAAAACTGAACTGGTTCAGGTCAAACAATGTCAAAACTGAATTTCCTGAGAAGCTTTTCTGACAGCCGGTCACCAGTACTCAGACTGTATGTATTRAAAGCATTCAGCAGGCAAATACTATAATAAAGTCCCATTCTACTGTGTAATTTTTATTCACACTAGGATTTTGAAATTAAATGTTTCCATGTAAATTATCTTCTCAGTTTTAGACAAAACCTTACCTTTCCAAATGTGTTTCACTTCAAAAGAGTGTAATGACATCAGGAATATCCTGTCTAAGAGTGATACTACTGAGTATATGCTTTCTCATCTGCAGTGGAAGCTGTCATGTCCTGTATAACTTTATTTTCTTGCAAATAGACTAAATAGTGCCTGAGAGTACAGATATGATGCATGGCATACAAGAACAGTGTTTAATGTGCTCTGCCTTTTTATAGAAAAACAACAAACGCCCCTTTCACCCACCTACACTTCTTTCCTTCAGCTATTCAGGACTACATTTAATTAATACAGTTAAAAGTATGGGGCTTTAATTACGTATTTCCTTAGGTTCATTGAGGCTGTGGGGGTTTACTGCAAAGTAAATGGGACTATGGAATGAAGATTCCCTCTGTAGGACTCATACATTATGATGGTAATCTTCTTGCCTCTGGTTTTAAGGAGTGCTACATCTTTCTTCAAAAATGACTTTACAGCAAGAATCCTAAAAATTTAATTTTTTTGTCATTGTAAGTACAGATTCTTTGTCTTTAGAGCTATATTTTTAAAGGCAGAGAATTCTTGCTTGCATCAAAGTGAATTATATTTGTGGACCTCTATTTCAATATACTCATTAACTCTGAGAAACCTTTTTAGTCTTAGTTCTGTTATTTCCTTCTTACTGCAAGGTATGAAGTCAGATTTCCCAGTTGTTTAAAAAATTTGTGTCATAGTGTATAAAGATATATATATTGCATAGCATATTCTTCTCAAAAGTAAACATTAATTAATGATGTCATAAAATCTGTCTGTATTTCTCCATCTTTTCCCTGGAACAGAAAAGTCCTAGCTAAGACTGAATTTTATGAGCCCAGTTAAATGCTGATTATTCTTTTCTTGATACCCAAGGCATCAACAGCACACTCATCTGATTCTCTAAGCTCCATTAAGTCAAGTCCCTGTTGCTACTATGGAGTGTTACTAGTGCACATAATTATATCTGCTCTGTGTTTATCAGCCGGGCTCCCTCTCAGAATGGCTATGTTCAAAAGTGATGTTTCCTGTGGGCTACCTTGTGAAGATGGAGTACTGCATCAGTAAAGCTCCTCTCCATCTGTTAGAGGGTGTTCTTAACTACATATCTTGTTTCACTCTGGAGAGGTACTGTATTTTAATTCACATGCCATTTAGAAATGTAACATTCGAAGCAGCAAGAAATAAACCGCTGACTTTGAGCTGAGCAGTAGAGTAATAAAGAGGATGATGTAATGTGGTAGTATGTAAATATTCACAAAGGAAAAAATAAATTTTAATTGCGGAATTTGACTGACAGCTTCTCTACTGACTGAGATCAGAAATAATATTTCTTTCCTGTGAGAAATTGTGAATGTTTTGCTCACAAAAATAACAGCTAATACATGTACTTAATCTGTTTTGATACTGTCCTGATTTACAGATCTCATTGACCTTTGGCGTTTCCTTTATTTCTACTTAGCTCTAAGAATCTGGATCACACTTTTCTGAAGTTGATGTTTATTTCGTTCTGGGAAGTTTGAGGTGTATTATATGTGTATCGTGTCACACTGCGGGCTGCAGAGGCAAGATAATGAAAGCAGTATAATCTCTGAAAGTGTTGTGAAACATTCAACATTTTTGTAACAAAATTCATGCTTTCAGAATAATTTACTGCTGTATGTGTTGCTGTTTTCTCAAAAGCCCAAATCAGAGTAGGTACTGCGCCAAGCAAGACCGATGTAACGTATTTTGGCCACGGGCTAAGAGAGGTGCAAGGTATGAAGGCTCTTCAGAGCACCAAAGCTAGTTTACATGACATCTGTTGAGAACAAAGATAATAGCTAGCCTCTTGTTGGGTAACAGCCAAATTACAATATATTAATAATTGCTAATTATCACAGTTGAATTACCTGATAAGGTAACAAGACTTTAACAGCAGTTTTAATTCAATAATGCATTTCACTATGTGTGCAGCTTTATGTGGAACAGTTTCTTCCAGATTTAATCATGGCCCAAATTTTGGGTAGTACCTGTGGGCTATAGGAAGTTAACATGGGCAACTGTCATTAGTTAATTTTCAASAGGAGTTGAAAAGTACATTTGTATTAAATGTTTTAAGTATATAGTTGAACTCTGCTGGCTACCTGTGAAAGAAATGGTAAAATTTCATAGCAGAATTTGCTGTCCTTGCAGATTTTCCATTTGATAATCATTAGCCAAGATCAAGTTAATGAAGAGTGCTTGAAGATAACTATGTAGAACAAACACTCCTACTTCCAACTTTGAGAACTCTTCAGGACAAAAAAAAMCAAACAACAACCAACACATCAGCCCACCAGTCTAATAGTATATTTATTTTTTTTCCAATTTTGCTCTTATTTACAGTACTTATTTTTTTTGCCCCCAAATTTGTTTTGTACAACACTATCCTATTATGAAATACAAACCACATGCTTGCTGAGGCTCCCAGAGACTTTCCCTGAAGACCACTGCTCTCTTCTCTCAAATTGTTTTCAGTTAAGTAGGTGGAACAAGTAAAATTGCAACTATTGTAAGGGTACAGGCAGGGGCCTAGAGTCGCTTCAAGATGTGTTAAGGTCAGAATCAGGTATAGAACCCAAGAGATGTAACATGCAGATCCCTGTTTACTAGAGTCCTTTTCCTTTTATCAGCAGCTATAATGTCAGTTGATAAGCAGTGCATATAGTTGGTTTTATAAATTAATAATACCCGTTGACCCAGCTCTCACCTTACTCTCTGTAAAGATAACTGGAACCTTCTGTCATGGTGCGGGGAATGGCACTGATGTATGCCCCCTGCCGCCCCCCAACACCTATTCCTGGCTTTCAGTGTGTTAAACTTGCTTGCCTGCAATGATTTAATAAGCAGAAATAAATGCTATGATATGTGAGTAGGTTGCAAAGCTAAAGCTCCTGTGCACAATTATGTTATGCTTTATACCTAAAATAGTTGCATATGCACTGCAGTGTCTGCAAAGCTAAGTCTAGGTAAAACTGATTTGGATTGAAAGACCAGCAGTGTTTTTCCCTGAAACTGGACTATATAAATTACACTGAAACTGTAACAGCTCATAGGGCTGAGGAATCATCTCCCTCAGAGAGAGTCTTCCATGCAGTTTGGTGTGTGGGCATGTTAATGTGCGTGTGGTTCTGATGAGGAAATGCCCAGTACAAGGGAAATGTTAGCTATTAACAGTTCTTTCTYGGTGTGATTTTATTCTTTTTAAATAAGAAGCACTAAAACCAAAATCAGTCTCTATATTCTGTTGATTGGGCTGTGCAGGGTCTTTTGGCAGAATAAAGGGCTGTGTGTGGTAGTGGTGGGTTTTTTGTTTGTTTTGTTTAAACAAAGGACCCTTGGATCAAATACTGAGTGAAAAAGTATAATGAAACAGCATTACTGTCTTTGCCTCCTCCACCAATAGTGCAAGTAGACACGAAGAACCACATGCAGTTTAATTAAACACCTATTGGTCCAACACATTAAAAATTTTCATTCAAACCTTGACGTGACCTTCTGTAAAAGGATAAAAATTTTAGTCCAAAAGCTGCATATGTGTGTGTGTATGTATGTGTGTAGAATTGGATCAGACTGCAGAGTAGCGTTTGCACCATAAACCAGCTTTACATGTAGACTCACAGCGTTGGATTTCAGCCTGTGACTATCTCCCATTAAACACAGAGAGAGAATCAGGCCCTAGGTTGGGCACCCAGCTCATATACCAAAGTTAAGTGGCCAGCATAAGCCAATTAGTTCAATACAAAGTGAACTAATTTCAAGCTTGTGGCTGTTCTTGTTAAAGCTCCAGAATACTTTGCATGTTTGTAACAGTTTACCTGCTGTAGGGATGTAGTTGACCAAATGTAGATCAGAAGACGTGTCTTCTGAGTTTCATAAACTCCGTGAGCTTCAGCTGCATGGTGTAGTTTAAGCACCAGCTAGAGAGCATTTTAATGGTCAAAGTTTCTTCTTTTACTGCAGAGATGGGGGCAGGAGGGGGACCAAACCAACAAAAAAACCCATGAAAAGTTACCCAGTGTATTTGCCAATTAAAGTCTATTCTGGCATATTTTGGAGTTTACAAGTGAATTATAGTTTGTCATCTCAGAATTGTACATTTTTCTTCTCAACAATTTAGTTCCAGGAAGCTTGTTCTTCTTTTTAATGTCCAAATGACATAATGGGAGAGCAGCAGGTTTGCATTTATATAGTACTTCATGTACAGCAGTGTATGTGTAATCTCTAAGGATATATTCCAGTGTGCTGTATAGCATAATGCAATTCTAAAATATGATCAGGAATTTTCCATGTAAATTTAGTTTTAATTTCAGTTATAAATAAAGATGCCATTTGGATACAAACAAAGTCCACCTATCTTTAATTTGTATCCAGATGTAGAAACAATTGCTAAAGGCATACTTACAGCCAGTGGAGACAGTCCAGAGCTAACCAATTCAGTCAGTAAGCTGGCAGAAGCATACTTCATTATATTTTACCTACAGGCCTGTTCACAGTGTTGCAGAGTTTAACGAGTTCCAGCTATTCCTAACTTTCAGTAAAGGCTTATTTAATGCAATAAAGATGAAAAGGTTAAGAATAATGTGTTATTAAAAGCTAACATATCACCTGTGTAGAGTATAGGCAAGGTGAACTCTGTTTTAGTGGCAGGATGTTTATGAAAGAGAAGTCATCCTTATCTCTACACTGTGGAAGCTGCAGATCATTATTATGAACTACAAAGTTTACAGCAAGTTGGTTGGTTTTTGTTGTCGTTGTTTTTGTGGTTTGTTTTTTTTTTTAATACATAGTTTGTGGCTTAGTTTTTAAGGATTTTGATAGGCCTAATAAAATAATTAAAGTACTGAGGGGGAAGGAATACTGTTGACTGTTTATTACACAGGGTTTCACAATTACTGCCTACATTTTGAGATACTCTCTCTTCTACTTTGCTAAGTAAAAGAGATAATAGATRTCAGAGTATTTCTTTGCTAGTGCCTGTCCCTGGATAAGATAAAACAATACGGAGTAAAAACACTGATAAAATGCCACAAGGTGATTCAGAATATGCAGGTGGAATTGAAATGGACTCCACTATACGATTCCTGTTTCGGTCGCCTGTTAAAACTGTTGATACCGTAAGAATGTGAATCTAACTCAGTAAATTTTACCATAGAAATTAATCAAAATGAGCAAAGAAAGAAGGGACAGTTGTTCTCCTCAAGGCACCTTTGAAGTAGAAGAATCTTAAATCTTCCAGAGAATTTTTGTTGCTATTGGGAGTATTTCATAAGTGAAATTAAGAGAAGTGCCAGCTATATCATTACATGCATTTTAAATCTGGCATGTTTGGGAAGGAAAATTAAGGAGACTTCCCATCTAGCACCTAGCGCCAGTTTTAACTAGATTTGTATTACTGTGTGGTCTCAGTCTCTGAATTGAARACCATATAAATCAATTGTGGCTAGGAAGAGAAAGTGAAGGTACAGAGATGGGTTTCCCTAACCCTCTTACTTTGTAATGTTAGCTTTGATTTCAACAGCTGGCTTGAATAAACTGCCTAAGGAAACAAACATACCCCAAACCATAAGGCTTTGCAACAAATGTCATACTGCTGTACCTAGATAAGAGCTAAATATTGCAGTCTGTACTGCCATATTTCTTAATAAGGATGGCTTACTGCTTCAGCATCCATTTCAGTGTTGTCACAGATTTCCTACACGTGTTGGCAAATGTGAAATAAGCACTCAGCCTCTCCATCTGTTTAGCTAAAAACAAAGGAATACCCAGAAAGTATTTACTTGGCGTTTTCATGTGACAGTAGCCCTTCCTTCCATGCTTTTAAATTGTGAACTACTTTTCTATATCTGGTGTAATGAGCATCTCCACAGTTAACTTGGAAAGTGCTGAATTACTTAGACTAAGAGGTACAGCTGTCTTCCATCTAGGACCATAGCACCTGCTTTCTCAAAACAAGTGAGATCTACCCCTAATTGATTTAGGGCTGCTTTTGTTTTGGGGAAGGAAAAAACTTCTATGAAGAGTTTAATCTCCTATACATAAATTTGCATAATCATTTCTTTCACACACATTTTTTTAAGATTGTTTCTTAATATTGTTGTAAAGATTCTATGATTAGAGATTACTATATGCAGAATTTTGTTGTTCTGGGAAGAAAGACCTGTTAACTTCCACAGATTCTATTAATTTGGTTTATTGGTGCTTATCTGCATTACAAATCAATTAAACTCATCAAATAGTGCTAAACCATCAACTATTCTAACTCAATTATTTAGTCTACTGTAATGCTGCAGCTGCTGCACTGCTGACCTGTAAATCTCTAAATCGAATACGTAAGTGTAGAAACAGACTTAAATAAGCAAAATATTAATTAGATTTATAAATGGTTTTTTATATGCTTAGCTGTTTAGAGTATGTACACAYGTGCATGCACAGACACTTTCCACAAGGGAAGGGTTATAATTTTGAGGAAATAAAACAGTTACCTGAGCACAGGTTTTTAAATTCCTAACATACATTCCTCCAGGTTGTTCTTTTAGCTTGATCTCAGTTTGTGTGCTAAATTGCTTTGGAATTGACAGGAAGGTTCCTCTTGGAATTTGGTGGGGTTTGTTTATTTTGCATTTACCTTAACAGCATGTAGGACTACTTGATCGTTGTACCAATGTAGCAAACTCCAAATCAGCAAAAGTGGTTGTTTTGCTGTAATGTGTGTTTGTAATGCTGTAGTCTTGAAACTTACGGACTGTTATGGAAGTAGTAACATAAGTCTAAAATTATACCTCTATAATCTTAGAATRTTCTCTAATGTGAATGGTTTTTGCAAGGAGAAGTTCATATAAGTATATAGTTATAGATTCAGTGTTTTCAAGAAATGTGGTGGAAAAGGGAATGGCAGATTGAGGAATACTGATGCTCTCCMCAGGATCAACAAGTGATACTGCTTTTAAAGTCTGGAACTCTCCAGGAGATGGAACACAGTTATTGGAGAGCAGCAGACCTTTTACCTTCAAGCTGGTCTGCACCATTCTTTCTGCAGGAAGCTGAGGTGATCGCTCCTCTTACWTGGAGAGGAGCTTCTGTGCCTGAAACTTGGAGGTAGAATTCCTGTTTCTAACTTATTTTCTAGAATTCAGTGGACTTCAGCTTCAGTTCTGACTGCAAGATTTTGAAGACTCTGTAGATAACATTAAAGTAATATTTAATAATGCCTTGTTTTTGCTGCGTGGTGCTTAGCATATAGCTGCTTTGGAAAAGGCAATGCTGTTAAACAACAGAGTCCTCCGAAGTCCTTGAGAGCTTCAGTGAAATGTATTCTCCATCTCTTAAAATGCAACTCCTAAAATGTAGTTCTTAAGAGTTGCATAGGGTAAGTACTCTCTAGCCCAAAGTAATGCCACATACTAYTTGGTGATGAAGTCTGGAGAACATCAGTTGCAGGATGTTTTAAAGTTAACTGATTCTTTGCATCTGGAAATGTAGCACCTCTGCTCTGCTCCAAAYGTCATGTCTCTTCCCCTTGCAAATTTAGTGTCCTGTTGGCTCTACAAGAGCAAAGGAAAAAAACTCCCCTGTAGTAATACGATATACTTTTATAAGTCACCTTAGAATGTAAACCTGGCAGGTGATAAAACCGAAGTTGACTGTTGCACTTTGAACTTCCACGAACTGCTGGTATATTTTTCTTTGAAAATGCATGTTGGGAACAGGCTGAGTCTTGAACTTGGGCTGTAAAGGTAAAAGGATTGAATGTATGTTGTTTCTGATTAGTATTAAGCAAGTTATATTTGTAAACTGGGTGCTGCAGAAATGTCCAACATATTTGCATATAATAAATAGCTCATTTTAGACAGAAGGCTGAATGTTGCAGGATGGCAACATCAGGGGGACCTGCCAACTGAAATGTCAACTGGTCACAGAAAACTAAAAATCAGCTRTTAGCTTTGCCAGACCTGTATCTTTTATATTCGAAAGCTATGTGCTGCAGTGTGTGGCTAAAGTATATTTTGTTAGACAGAAGGAACAGGATAAATGAAGTTTACTGTGCTGAAAAACAACTTTTATTATGCAACTCACAACAAGAGCTGGGGAAAATTCAGTGAGGATTTGAAGTTGGAATTTGATTCAGAGGCTTACAATACCTGATAGCTTATTTCTTAACTCTGTTCCTGGGAGACTGGCGATTTTTCTCACTCAGAAAAAAGATATTTACTATTTTTTTTTCTTGAAAATAAATATCAAATMTTCTCATTAATTTTAATGACTCTTGCAGAAGCCAAAGTTTCATCAATGATTTTTTTCCTTCAGAACTAGTAAGTTCCAAGGGAGTGGAGTTTTAAATGAATTGAGAGAGAGAGAGTTTAAACTATTCTTTTTTCCCCCCTCTTTGGTATTGTAGTAAATTCGATCACCACTTTTTATTTTTACAGATGATTTGGATGTTGCAGGAAGTGCATCTTTTATTGCATAAATGTGTGTTCATTTTTTTTTTTTTCCATCTAGTCTAGCRTAGGCCATGCATCATCAGAAGGATCAGTTCTCTCAGTACTTAGTTTTGGAGGTGGTGGAATACAAATATGAAAATACACAGTGGTCCTGATACTGGTCTGGTACCCAAAAATCTTCCTAATGAATGCTGACACATTCCTGGTATCCAAAATGTTTTTAAGTACAATTCATAAAAGTTCCTCCAGCTTTTTTCTTTCTGATACAACACTACAAAAGCTTGGAGAAACTGACAAGTCCAAGGGCTAATTTTCCTAGTTGTTGTTTCTGTTTAACTGTTTTGAGGATTTATAGCGTGGTRCTACTGAATGAGTTAAAGCACTATCTGAATTGTATTCATTAGTTTACTCTTACATGGTATAAATCTCCCAACCTTCTTATCAAAAGGGGCTTTGGCCAGAAGTGCTATCTTGCAGTAAATTGCACTTAACATTAATGTGGTTAATATTTTTAACTGTTTAAAGAGTGCACATCTATTCAATATAATCTATTAATTTTAATGGCTACAATCTAGTATATGGAAGAAACTAAGTGTGTGTATGTGTGTGGGCAGGAAACCTCACTTCTACTGGCAGAGGTAGAATAAAGAGCAAATAAGTGACACTTGTATGTTTGTTTGCATCTCCCRAGATTTTACTACTAGATTTCTTTCGCCTGATTAATAGGACTGTGAACTTCATATTGGGAGACGTGTTCTTGTTCTGTTTCAGACCTAGGTAGCTGATCTTAGGTAGATGGCTTAATGGTAATTTCCTCAAGWTTTTTGATAATTTTCATGGTATTGTTTCAGACAGGGATTGTCTTATACAATTAAAATATATTAAATTTAATTTTTTTTTTGCTTGAGGCTTGGTTGTTCCTGGTTTTGCTTTCTTGTTCCAACTAAAGTCTTGAAGGTAGTTAGGCAGCTCTTAGAAAAGCAGCAACTGCTCTTTTGTGCTTTGGAGTGACAGAGRCTGAATCTTTGATAGAAAACATAACCAAATAAAATCATTAAAACATTGAAAATGTTGGGAAGGATTGCAACTTAGCAGATGTTGCTTCTAGCTCTTAGTGTAGTATTGTAGTTGCTGCAATTGTGTAAAGAGAAGTTAAGAGGCCTTTTCAGAGTGTGGGATCAGTAATATCTATGGCTTTACATGGAATGGAATTTTTGTGAGAGATAATTGTTTTTCAGGTGACAGCAAAAGCTCAAACCTTTATCATTGCTGAGCAGGCTGAAGTGCTTGAGGGCTGGAATTGCATACTTTGGAGAAATGCAAGATTTCTGAGAGTTTCTCTGCTAAGAGTGTGCTGTAGATGGAATAATGTATTTTGCTTGTACCTCTAACCATTTTTGACCTTTTTCCCTGCAAACTGGCGATTAATGTTTCCAGATTTTGTTAGTGTTTTCAATTAATATTCAATTCAATTAATACTCCGTAGATAATGAGTGAGGAAATTGTTGRATTTTTAAGAGAAAACATTGCCGGGTAAATTTCAAGACAATACTTTTATCTGGGTAAAAACCGTGCAGTGGCTACAGTCAGTTTTAAGTGTGCTGTGTTTTCATGGGTCCTGGTACAAATTGAAGGGGAAATTCAATTTGTAACTGCTCAGCAGTGGTTATTTGTGACCAAGGAGTGATCTAGCATGGAGGGCAAGAAGGCCCAACTGCAGAAGGGATTAAACTGGCTGGAAGCAGGAGTGCCAGAGACAGAGCAACTCCTTGTAAGCGAGTGAAGTTTCCTGTGGTGATGAGATATGAAACAGCCACAGCATTGTCTTGTAGCCGTCCTGGAACTCCAGGGCTCAGGGRCCACCTTCGGGCAGCAGAGCTGGGCTTGGGGGATGGACCCAACGCCAGGCCGAGGTGCCCCATGCTGATGCTCACCGGAGCGGTGCTGGTGCAAGTGTATGTAATGAATCTGCTTGTGAAGCATTTTTGCAGACTCCTTGTAGAACTGCTTACGGCCRTAGGACTCTATCCAATGCATTGCTCTTTTTTTTTCTTTCTTTTTTAATGTTCAAGTACAAACATGTTTAATTTGCCTCAAAGGGTACACTAAAAATTCCCCAACAAAATAAACATCTGGAAACTGCTGAATTGCTTGGTCTTTCAGTCAGGGTATACCCTAAGGAGTTCTTAGCATAATGCAAATCTGGGGCTCTAGTTTGGACAAATTAAAATTCATCTGGCTCTAGCAGTGTACTTTTCAATCTGTCTCTAGGAATCACATATTTCTGTTACAGCATTGAGAAAAGATTGAGAAATAATCTATTCTTTTGTCATACATAGTGTTCCAGCTGGAAAGARGGGGTATGGGCGCAGAGTTTGTTTTATGGATAATGGTTTCTGTTATCCCGTCTGTACTTTAAAAGAAGGTTCTTGGATTGTTGTAACACTTCATATTTACGAAGTGTTTATTGGTGTCTGATAATAAAGAATTTACAATCAAGGGACCTCTGGAGATTGTATAGCCCAACCTCAACCACACTAGGGTCAGCTAGAGCAGGTTTGCCCGGGACCATGTTTAGTGCTTTGAGTATCTCCAAAGATGGAAACTTCACAACCTCTCTGGGCTATTCCAGTGTTCAAGGACGCTTCCGATAAAAGGTGTTTTCTCATGTTCAGATGGAATTTCATGGGTTTGGGTTTGTAACCATTGCCTCTTCTCCTGTTACGTATRTATCTGTTTCAAATGTTCAAAAAATAGCTGTTAAAGAAACTGTATTTTTTCTGTTTTTTTCTTCTCCAATTTTATAATGTCTCCCCTAATGCATTCTCTAGCAAATTGGCATTTCCATGTCTGTACAACACAGATTAAGACACTTAGGTCATTAAACTCTGAGAAAGTCTTTTAAAAATCTATACATCYTTTTTTCAAGTTGGTGTCATTCAACACTTAATAGTATGTGGAATATGGACAAGATTCCTGGTAGTAGTATTGTTCTGTATGTTGCCAGATTCAGTTAGATTCAATCTATCAAATGCAACCCCCCCCWMAAAAAAAACCACAAACAAACAAACAACAAACAAAACCCCGCACCTAAAAAAAACCCTAACATTGGTTTACTACTCTACTTTGTAAATACATTTTTCAGAATTTTATCTTTATTTTTTTTTCTTGACTCTATTTCTACTTCTGCATGGAGTAACTTAATCTTTATCTACCTTCTGAGAGTTTTACAAAGGATTTTTTTTATCACCAAGAATAAAGAGGGTTTATTTTGTCTTTCCAATCAGTGGAGAGACAAGGGAAATCCAAACAACCTTGGTGTACTTACAGGAGGAGAAATTGGTGAGAGAAGAAGGAAGTGATACTTTCCAGATACTGTCATGTCAAGACTTAGTGCTCTGATGCTGATTTCCTAGCAATAGGAATGCTCTATGTTCAGTCACATACTGTTTAGTGTCCATTTTCTAATGGGATGTGTTTGGGAGCGCTATTCTTTGTCTGCTTCATGACTATTTCTTATTTTAATTTATTTTTCTGCCAGTTTTCCACTTCCTGTTCAGGGTGCAGTAAAGCAGGGAGAAGCATTTGGCCTACTTGGCAGTGAGATTATCATGGCTGGGATCGAAACCACAAAACACAGTGGTAAACTGCTTACTCAGCAGGTGATCTTGAAGGAAGAAGAGCAAGTTTGTGTTTGGCTTCTTGTTTAATGTCCAGGAAACCAGCCTTGGGGCTGGTTAAASAGGGATTTGGCACTTAATGCAACAGTTGGAGGTGAAGAGGGCAGATGTGGGACCCAAAGCATTTCTTGATACTGTGCAAGATTGCTAGTCTGTGCAGCAGTGGTGGTGATGCACCGCAGGACATAAGTCTGTTCCATCAACCAACTTGAACTTTGCAGGTGTGTCAGAGGTCTTGAATTGAATGGGACTCTTAATAGGCAGTGCTGCTGTCTAGGTCTCTGTTTGCAAGGTGTGCCAGGTCACTTACCCTGAGGCTGGGACTGGAAGCAGCGGTGTCCTCATCTGTGCAAGGTATGCTCTATTCAAGYTACTGAGCTGCTAAGTGATGGAGCTATGGGAGGACATGAGCATACTGCACAAGTATCGGAGAGAATAAACAGGCGATTACTGGTTCTTCTTGGAAACCAAGCAGGGGTAAGAGCCAGAACCCTGCACTACATGGAAGGAGAGACACTCAAAAGCCTCACTTAAGGYGGTGAAGGATGGGGTGGAATATCTGAGCTAGGTACAGAGTTGCAGAGTTGTAATATAATTGGGAATAAGAGAGACCTGGTGAGAGAAATTGCATGCCTGGAGTGCTGCAATGGATTAATACATGGTCAATAGGAAGATAAGGGAGAAGGGCAGTGCAGTTACTACAAYGGAGCAGCTCAAGTGCATGGAGCTTTTCTGTAGAACAGGCCATGTGAGCTCATAGGCCAGAATCAATTAGAGGAGAGGCCAGCCAAAGGGGTGCAATGGTGCCCACCACCTACAGGCTATCCAGTCAAGAAGAGGAAGTGGAGGAAGCCTTTTCGTTGTTGTTTTTGGCAGCCGGAAGAAGCTTCATGATCACTGGCTCTGTTTTTTCATGGGGGCTTTAATTACTGATATCTTCTGGAAGGGCAATGTGGTGGAGCACAGGCAATGCAGAAGCTTTCTTGAGTGCACTGATGTTATGTTTTGTTGTAGAGGTTGAACAACCTGCCTAGGGAAGAGGTGCTTTGTGGCAAGGGAGGTTCTGATTATGTGTAAGGAAAAAAAAGCCTTCACAATGAGTGTTAGTTAAACATTAGGACAGAGGCTGGGAATGGTTGATAAATCTCCATCCTTGGAGACACTAAAGACTTGCCTGAGTAAGTCCCTGAGCAACCTAAGATAACTTTGAAATTGGCCCTACTTTGATCTTGGGATTGGACTAGATGAACTCAATATGGTCCTTCCAACCTAAATTGCTTTATGGCTTTTGTTATATTTGCCTGTCTGGGAGGTTTGTGTGATGTAGTTACTTGAACAGGAAGCTGAAAGAAGTTACCTGGTTTAGTTTCCACTTCTGGGATGATCCTAAAAAAAAAATATGTGGACTGTGTTTCAAGTTATATATGGTGTTTGTCTTTCAGGGTTGCAAACATTATCCTTTGTGTATGTGGGAAGATGGGTGAGTGACTTCYGTAGGGAGTCCTGTAAACTCTGTTTCTCAAGACTACCACAAATAAAATGAATATTGTTGAATAGTACTCCTGTTTTTATGGAGCTGTTGCTGTGCTTAATTAAATATTTAAGGCTGAAACRTTGAACAGCTGTATTTATTTTATGGTTAGCATAATCTCAACAATTTCCATTGCACTTGAGTTTATTTATGGAYAAATGCATTTTTGTATGTATGATCCATAAGAACTGTTAAAAAAAGCCAACAAAACCTCAGTACAAGAGCTTGTGCGTGTCCCAGTCTTAGTGATATTAGCTGAGGTATCCACACTTCCACTTCCAGACAACCAGTGACAGGTTTCCTGCTGTTATTCAAGTACCTTAATGTTGCCAGTCTGTGGAAATAGTCTCAGCTGTATGTTGAATGAGAGAGCTGGAATTCGGTCTCATCTTTGGCAAAATGTATCAGTGCCATTCAAGGGCTTGCTTTCAGATGGGATATCTGAAAGTTGCTAACTGGCTGCTGTAAACTTTGCCAAAGAATTGGGCAGTGTAAAAAAAAAAGAAAAAAAAAAAAAAAAGTAGACTGATATACAATGCTTGCTGCCACAATACAAAAGCCTTCAAGCTGGCTTTGCTGCTAGCATACTGTCTACTAAGTAAAGGTATACGCTGAGGAAGCTTAGCAAGAGTTAAGCTTCAGAACTCATTGATTGAGGTCGAGGTGTTTATGTAAAGATATGGTCAGGCTTCCTGAAGGAATTTGTTTCCCTATAAATTTTCAGATTTGGTAAAAACCAAGGAAGCAGTAAAAGTTAATCTGAACCATGAAGTATCATAAAATTTTTCACCTTGCACAGCTTGCTGATTCCCTGTAATCATGGCAGAGCTAGGATTCATTTCAGCTTCAGACCTTGTTGAATCTATTCATACTCTCTGGTTACGAACTTCAGCAGTCTTGAAATTATTTTGAGTTTTGTAGCTGTTCAATGGCTCATGTGTAGCACAGCTGTAACACACTTACTTTTGTAAGAAGTGAACCTGARGACAGGTTCTGTAGCAAATCTGCAGAATTTTTGACTTTCAGGTTAGAGTTGCAAGGTCTCTGCTGCAAAATGAGAAGGCTTTGTTTAAAAACCTGCAAACCATAATACCTGGGTTTTCAGYGCATGCTCAATTACATATATGACAGCTTATATTTTGAAGTGTTACAATTTACAAATTTGAGGAGAGGGGAACTGTTTTGTTTGAGCATCAGAAAGCAATGGAAGCACTTGAATTTCTTCATTGATAAAACAACCCTTTAGCACTGCTTAAATTTGGTAGCTCTGTAGCTAGGTTACCCTCTMCAGATATGACTGCCTCTTACGGAGCAGGAAAATGCACCTGGTGTTCCCAGTTGGTATTTCAATGCCTACGGCACGTATGTAGGAGTTAAAGTTCCGGTCTGTTCTGCTGGAAAATACCCCCTTTTTGCACATAATAAACTAGCCATGACAAAAAGATTGACTTTGTCCCACCTCTATGAGGTTGTTAACAGTTCTTTGTGTATGCCTTTTTGCTTTCAGTTCCACCAGAAGTTCTATCCTGTCCCTGAGAAATTTTTTTTAAGAACATTCTTTAATAAAATCCCAGGCATCTCTTGCAACATCTCATCTGAAACTGTTATGAAATTTCAATTGATTTTGGTCTGAGTTATACTAATACATACCAGAGACTTAGAAACTAATGCCTAAAGCAAAAAAACCAAGCAAACACCAAAACAATATTCAGACATACCGTGCTTGTCCTGATTTTTTTTTCTTATGTATCTTTTTTTTTTTTTTTTTAAAGCTCAGTGCTTTTTTTCATGAAAACGCTCTGTATTTTTTGTTTCTTGTCTCAATGTTAAGACTTTTTTTAGGGTAACATGCACTTATTTAAGGCTGGCTACTGAACTATTTGGATTCTTCGACTTTGGAGCCTGATTTTATGAATACTACAATTATACAAACCCATAATACTAGATTCAGCATGGCAATAGTCACCAATCGAGAGAACTGTGTTGCTCTGGAGACAGGCTTCCTGTCTTCTTTTCCCTTTTATATTACCTCTTTAAATTAGATGTTGCGTTTCAGAGGATGAATGTGGTAAAATGTTTCTTTGTGTATTCCCCCAGTTGTTAATAAATAAGATCAGGGAAGTCAGTGCATTTCTCAGCAAAGACTTATCTTTTTTTTTTTTTTATTATTTTGCTGTATTGGTTGGAGTGTGTTTTTGGTTTTAGTACTGCATCAGACCACTGTTGCATCTACCTTTTCTGTCTTTTACCTATCTYTTAATAAAGCAAGACAAAGGTATGGTTATCATGAGGATACTTCTGGAATAGTGTAATAAATGAGGTCTTAATGGGAAGTTTGAAATGCTGATGATTTACGGCTTTCTACAACACTCATTAGGCATACACATCAATGTGTAACATCCCATAAATTATGTTACATGCTGTAAAAAGCCATAAATTGTCATTTTTAGTGTGAGTTATTACCATTAAAGACTTTTATTCCCTGCTGCTAGTATGAGTTTCTATGGCTTCCTCACCAATTCCCTGACTAATGATTTCAGCACTGCAGGAAGGAGACCAAGAGATACAGTGGCTGATTAGGTAGCACGATTGCCTTAAAGCTGTTAAGTCAGAGGTTAAACTACTTTGTAGAGAAAATATGGTCTATCCACCTGGTAACATCCTTAACACTGAGCATTTCCAAATACTATTCACACCAAGTGTATTATTTTTCTTCACTGTTGTTAATATCTGCCTACTGAAAACCAGAAATGCTTTTAAAATAATGATACCAGTTTGTACTGAACAGTCAGCTGCAGTAGAATAAAGATAAGCTAAATCGTGTGGAGCAATTCGGTCTCTCCCGTTGATCTGCCCATCACAGAAATTGCTGCAGTACCTCAGAGGAGATATTGCTAATATTACTACAGTATACTGTAGTAAATGCTACTTTTTTTTAAGTGATGACCCTTCAAAACACTGAGTTGTGTGTCTTACATTGTATTACAAGTCAACTTGAACGGAGCTAAATAAGGTGAGGGAATTGCAGGTAGTACTTTTTTTTWAAATGCAGCACTGCTGTGGTATTTGGCTTCAGGGAAGGTATTGTGTTGCTCCAAGTTGTAGTGGTTATCATTTCCAACTCTACGTAGAGCTTCATGCAGGAGGAAGACAAAAAATGATGTATCAAAATTTATTTAACTTCTAATTTTAGACACCTTTGGGGATACTTCTGTTTGAAAAGTGAGTACTACCTTTCAGGCTGCTGGCTATAAAGTGTCATTATGAAAACTAGATACTGCCACTTGCAAATGCAGTGCAAAACCAAAATAATTTATCATGGCTTTTCCAAGAAATTCCTCCCGACAAGTCTGTTCTCTTCCCTGGAACAGGTGTGTGTACCACGGCTTTTAGGGAGATTTTTCTTTGCCACGCCTTCATTAAACCTTAGTTTAGCAAGTATCTTTCCTCATCCAGCCTCTTCCAGTTCAGGGTATTGAAGAGAGAGAGAGAGACATCTCCCTGAAAAGCATCTTGGTAATCTTGTTTTAGGCATGATGAAAAGGATAATTCTGATAAAAATAAATTTTAACATTTTGCTAGCCATTTTTGTTGCATTATAAGAGAAGAGCTTTTTGTATTCCTCCATCCCCCCACCCCTCGCCCTGCCGMCCAGAGCACATTTCTGGCTAAATCGTGCCCTCTAGTGGGTCCATTGGGTGGGATTAAAATTACAAAGCTTTGTCGTAACTGAGGTGTTTTTTTTTTCCCGGTTTCTTTCTCATATAGCTTGGAGAATTAATCAAGTATAGTCCATATGAATAGCTAATTTATATTTTTTGCTAGCTGAGAGAAAGGTCAGTGTTTTAGTATTTGTAGTGTATTCCTAAAGCTGCCACACTTTCATATCATACCATGCAGGAAAAGGAAGCAGTGCTATTTGCGTTTGTAATCCTTATGTAGCAGCAATTTAAGAGCTGTCAGTTGTATGGATGACCTCAATAGCAATACTAAGCTAGAAAAGAGGAGCCCAATTATAACTGAATTCTTATTTTTGAAAATAGATCTGTAGTGTATCTAATTGATTTACATGGAAAAGAGCTAGAGAGCATCAAGAAATTTAAAAAACAGTTACCTGAAGTAAATACATAAGCTGAATAAAGTAACTGTTGACTTAAATTCAGGAATACCTCTTGAAGTGAGGAGTGATGAACTGCTTTTTGCTGACTGTTGATTCCAACCATTGTTAGGATTCAGCTTGAGGACTGCAATATATTGTGGTTTGGTAACATCAGTATAGGTCATCTGATATTTTAAAATGTTAATACATTTTCTATWGTCAATTATGTTTCAAATTTTGTAATAATGGAAACAGTATTTGTAAAATGTATGTTTGGCATTGTCCAGTTCATGCAGATTCATTGCAAAAGCAGATCTTGTGCCATAACGTTATCTCTTGCCTTCATAGTGTACCAGCAAGACTTTTATGATCAAGTACTCTGTGACACATCCCAAATAGGAATTGTGAGCAAATGGGAAGAAGTGCTTTGTGCTCAATTTGTATTTCATGAAATAGGCATCTTTTATGAAGAACTTTGAGSGTCTAATCCTGTTTAATTACTTTGCCACTGTTAAGAAAAGGAATTTATTCATATGCTGAAATTTTTTTATGCTTTCAAACCCAGCTTTCATGGTATTCCTCAGCTGTTACATTAAAAGGTTATGTAAGAAAATAGTTTTATTGTTACRGAAACTAGATCTCAAATAATTTTTGATGCTGTACTTGATTTGCATTAAGTACTTTTTTTTAATTCTGCTTTGAAATGAAAAACTACAATTTTTAAATTTGTGAGTGAAATATCTGGCAAGTTCATTTTGGCTGAGAAACAGCTTGTCATGTACTTTGTTGTTTCAAAACTGTGTTTGTGGTTTGGTTTTGTTGGGTTTTTGTTGTTGTTGTTGTTGTTTTTTTTCTTTTTGTTGCTTTTTTTTTTATCAATGCTCTTTGGCATTTTCAAAGTAGAATGTTTTGTATTCTTCCTGGTGATATTTTTGGGTGGTGGGGAGGGATCATATCTTGCAAAACATTTATATTTTTAGAGTAATTTATTTTTGAGTTCAAGAACTGATCTTTTTCTCATTAACATACCTTATGCATAGGAATTCACATATCCAATGATACTAAATGACTTTGCTGCTGCCAGCTAGATCTCGTCATGTCCAGGTTTTGATGTGATCTTTTCCTTGAGAAACGTTTTAGTGATGCTATGTGAAGCTTTGCTTTATTAATGGTGTGAAGGTAGTATTTTTGGGTAAAGTGAAACCTTACAAAGCTTAGAACAAAGCCTTCCATCTACAGAAGAGGCTAAGCAGCATCTCCTGTGGTTACATGTACGTTTCTCCAGATGCTGTGATTCAGCGTGGCTGACCTGCCTGTGAAACTAGTAAAGCTGCATTAACATGTTGCTGTAGCTGTTCAGATAAGACGCTGAGATCAAGACAGTTATTTCTGTAGCCAGAGTTATACTGTGTGYGACCTTAGACCCGTGCAGTTCGGATGTGCTGGACTGTCCAGTGCCTGGTGTGGTGATCTCTGACCCTGTTGTATAGGATGACCACTGAACTCTTAAATTTTTAAACAAGACGTATATCTCCATTACAGAGAAGTGGAGGTGGATAGGTGGAGAAATATGTAGAGTGGATTTCTTTTTTCTTTTTTTCTGAGGCTGTATGCCTGAAAGTCAGTGTAAACTCTGAAATCAACTTTTCATTCATACTGAGAGAGAAGAAAATGTTATGTGAAACATCTTAGTATGTGTTATTATATAAGAATTTGGGGTTTGTGACCTGCAACTTGTGTATTGACTTTGGGTGTCACTGGCTCTGTATTTTAGCTAAGGATCTTGTGCTGAAGGATGTTACAGATTTGGTTCTGGCCATCAAGTTTGGTTTGTGGAATGGAGAAGATAGAGTACTTGTTTTAGAACAACTTTTTTWAAATTGKTTTTTTTTTTCTGACATGAAAACTCTGCATGTTTTTTTTRTCTACTGACTGAGCTGATCATTATCCAAGTTACACCAACAACATGGTTGCAAGCTTTATGCAAAATAGGTTTTTTGCCTTTCTCCTGAGGTTATTGGAGAAGCAAAATTAGAAATATAGAATATGCAATCTAATAGTTTAATTTAAGGATACTGTAATGATATCTGACTACAATTACGATTGCTCTCTTCTGTGACAGAGCCTCTGTATATCCCAGATGAATTGCTGCATCACATCATACAAACTTCATAGCCAGTGGGAGATGAAGACAAACAGTTTACAAGGCCGTCTGTAAGYAGTAAATGTGTGACGACTGAAAGAGTCATGGGGCTAATGTGCACCAGATTATTCCAAGTTAACATTAGGCCAAGTTGAAGAACAAAAAATACATGTGTTCATCATCAGTAAAGCTTATGCAGTTTATACTAGGAAGCTTTAAATACAAGCAAAGGACAGAACTGTTCAGTAGAGTATTTTGAGTGATAACTTCTRTTTTGGGGACCATGCTCAAGGGACTTTATTATACTGTCCTAGGCAGAACTTCTGCCTTCTCTCCTGCTTCCCATTCACCKTGATTCCAACTGTGTCAGCACGCTCAAGGCCTGTTTTTCAGTACCAGATGCGTTCTTCCTCTTTTGCAAAGTCACTGCAGCTGATACTTAATCATAAATATCTYTAAGAAGATATTTTTAAATTAAAGTGATATCAAATTATCACATGCTTGAAATATACACACTGCATTTATTTGTTTTGAATTGATGAATTGTTTATGGAGCACATATATACATATCCTTTTGTTTCAAAATRAATGGGTAGAAAAATTTGGAAACATTGGCTGAAAGAGTTCTTTCCATTTCTAGCTCGCCTCTCCCTAGCTATTAGTCAGCTGTGCATATGAGAGCTCTGTCTGAATGAAAATAAATCAGTTGTGCTAGTTGTTAAAACTAACTCGATTGTTGTCTTCCTGTTGCAAGGATATTACAAAGCTTTCTCCTTCCAATGGTTAAAAACATCTTTCTGATTTCTAGTCTAAGTTTGTTTATGGCCACTGTTTGTCTGCCTGACTTAAGACCTCGTAAGGTCTTCTGGTGAAATACCCAAAACTAAAGTACATAATAAAAACCAGTATTTGTTCTTCAGAAGAATTTTTAAGATCCCAGTGAGAAGTCATCTATGGCAGGAAGTGTGTTAATATCTTGAGCTGTTTTGGTAACAAAACCATTCTAATTTTCTCTTCCCTGTTGAATGTTTAACAGTAATTTCCAATTACTAGAAGGAGAATTTTTTTTAAGTGTTTTTTTGTGCTGCTATCCAGTATTTCAGAACAGGCTATTTTATATGTCAGTATTAGAATATTGCTGACACGCTAGCAAATCCCACCAGGTGAATGATAGCTACTTCTGTGGAACACTTTATTGGAAAAGGTCTGGTAGTGTATACACATAATGGACTTCGGAAGACATTGCAGTCTCCTTAACTAAAATTTCACAGTGTCTGTAGCAGGGTCAGCAATCATTCGACTTAAACAGATAAAACAGTGTTTTTGAAAGATTAACTTAGAATTAACATAAATGACAAGAGCATGTTGTATGAAAGTTGATTAATTTTCTTGTGCCCATAAAAGAAATTGGTGCCTTATTAGTTGTTAAATCGTACTCAACTTATGTAGATCTTGAATTCAGACACTGGCAAGTAAAACCTTTTGGTGAAAATATTATAATGTCCAAACTCTTTGCTGACTAAAAGCAGTAGTTGCATCAAAATAAGATTTGGTCCAGATTTGGTATTACATTTTGTAAATATATTATATGGTAGATAGATGGAAGTAATCAGTTGTGCAGTATAACAGTATGTAAAAGTAGGAACATGGAGAAGGAAATTCCATTCACAGCCAGTTGCAGATAGTATGTCCTGAAGCAATTCTGGCTTTGTGTTTGCCAGTTGGCTTTCATTTGCTTCTGTATGAGAAGTAGTCGATACCAGGTTTTCAAACTGGTATTAATCCATTTTAAATGTCTGAAATGAAGAACTAAATCTTATTTCATGTTTAAACTTCGCTCCCATTCTACTTTCAAGCTCAAAGGTTGATTATGGATATAGATTTTTGTCCTTTTATCCTTCCTCAACTGGAAACACTTGCTGTAAAGGATTCTTAAAAATTTGAGGTATTCCAGTTGTCATTCTGCTTTTCCAGAAGAGACTGCAGTAAGGACAGTGTGTCATTGCTGTGGAACAAGKATTTTCATCTGGTAGCTCAGTGGAAACTAGAAACTGATGATCTTGTGCAGGTGTAGATTTTTTTAGGTTAGATGACAAAAAATGCAGCCTGGTGTGAAAACTCAGCTGCTAAATTTATGAAACACTTTCTGATATCCCCAAGGGTCTTCTGAAGCTGTTAGTGCTGAACGCTATCAAGGATACCCAAAATAACGTTCTACTAGAAATTCTTGAAATTTCTCTGGCTTTGTAGCAGCAAGTAGAAGTTAAAAACAAGAACCACATAGTGCGATTTCATTGCTACTACAGAATGTAATAAAATTTTGTGCTGAGAAAATGAATTACCTTTTAAAAAAACGTGAGTAGAATATTGTTGATTTCTAAGGAAGCCTTTTAAAGAAAGGATACTGATGGRGGGGAGCAATAGTACTTTGAGGTAATGTTATTTCTTTTTAATGTGTAACAATTGACATATGACTTCGAGTAGACTCTTAAGTGAGTATAGTGAATCATTTTGTCTATGCATAACTCTATGCCATTTGTCATAGCACTCCTTATTGCTCCCAGTTGTCTTTTCTTCCACCAATTAGCATCCTAACATCTCCTGCTGAAATCTGTTGTCTTTCTCCACTTCCAGCTGTTAAACCCATGCTGATTCATCAATGGGAGTGAGCCTGATAGCTTAGTGTACTCAAAGTAGGGAGCAGTGGCAGTGGTTGAAAAAGACTGCTTGTAGTAGCCACACCTCTTCCTATTTTCTTTTTTTTTTTCTTTTTTTTTTTTTTCCCCCTCCCCTGGAGAACTTGAAAGATAAAATGCCATGGGATATTGGTATAACTAAATTGGTATACATTTTGTGAACTAGCATGTGTAAACTCTGAAATGAAATGCAGCGGAGGAAAGTTACTGCTGCCGTATGCTCCCAAATGTGGTTGCACTGAAATTGTAAAATGTCTGTGATGAGAGATCTTTCTTTTTCCAGGCACCTTCTTTAAAAAAAGTACCTTTTTGTTTGATTGGTTTATCATATGTATGTTCTTGATGAAGACTTATTGTTAGTTTTCTCTTAATATATTGCTGTTGTTGTTATTGGAAAAATTAAATTCATGCAAAAACACCTGAATGATTGCTGCCATTTTCTAAATATCTGTGGTTGTAATCATTCCTAGGCAATATATTTATGGAATTTTTAAAAACAGATATTGTGGCTAGCATGACTTTAAGGATTAACGTACAAAAAAAAGCTGTGAAGCTATACAATTAGTGGAGCACTTTATGACTCTGCCAATCAGSAGGTAATTAAAAAAAAATAAATTGGTGGACATGCTTCAAGGGAGTAACAAGGTTGACAAGACTGCATTGTTTGCCTTCAGCAAGGTAATTTGCTAACAAAATGCTGTGTGTCAGACCTTTGATTCTTCTTTTGACCTCTGTGTAGAAGGTTTGAGAGAATCAAAACAGATCTCAGAACAGCAGTTAAGAGATTAAAAAAAGTAGATAGTTCATGTGAGCCAATAGGCCAAATGCTGAAAGTAGTAATGGCTACTGGGAAGAGAAACAAAAAAACAGGAGATGTATTTTGGGCATTCTGGAAATGGTATTGATAGAATAGTTCCCACTGGCCAGATATAATCAGCTTTTTGAATATGGTAGAAGAAAAAAGTGGTGAAACTTACTGAGTCATTCTGAATAAATACCTCGCAGTGGATAATGTATTCAGTGAAACTAATTTTTTCTTGAAAATGTTTAATGGCATATTACAGTTACCTCAAATGTATTTATTTTAAATGATTAGTAGAATCTCATTGAAGGATGTTTTTTTTTGTTTTTTAGACTATAAATGGCTTRTAAATATTTAGTACTGAGAATTCAGATTTTCACCAGTGATGTGACATTGTTTGTAGAATTTGCATAACAAAACTTCTGGGTTGCCTACTTTAGCAGAAGTGAAAAATATGTTAGTGACAGTATTAAAAAAAAAAAWAAAAAAATTTCCATCAGCATTCCAGCCCAGCCAGCAGAATTTTATGCACAAATGTTCTGAAGAGTGGGTGCAGATGCAGAAAGTAGATCAGCCAGAGTCAAATCTTAATAATGAACATGTAAAATTCACCCCATTGGCAAACTGATAGTGAAACATTTTATCACTCTCACTTCTACAGGCTGTAACCTGTAAAGCAGCCTGYGTCTGGAAGGTAGATTGAATCTTTTTTTTTCCCTCTCCCTTTGTATTATGTGTTCATGTTCTTTATTTTTGTTTCCACATTTAGAGATACAGTATCTTTTGAATGATTATAAAGATGGCTGTTTATTAATTCACTGGAAAGCTACTCTGTTTATTTTTAAGCATCCTGATCTGAATCTAATAGTTATAATCTTAGGCTTTGCGCACACAGAGCTGATGCTTAGCTCTCCAGTCCTTCCTTGTGCTGCTGCAGTGCTCCAGGAGACAGGGATGCTTTAAATAAAGCACAAATGTTTTTACTGACACTRTTCAGAATAATTCTAGGTTAATGTCAAGTGATTGTCATCTCTTGCCTGTATAGTTCAGCAGTGGGTCAGATTTACTTGGAGAAAGCTTAGATTAGTAAACCCACTGAGTGAAATACAATAAAGTATTTTAGAATTGGATGTCTTACTACTTATCTCTCTCACTTGTTTGTTTGTTTGTTAGTATCATCTGTGGTTTCTCATATCAAAACAATTATATTAATGCCAGTTTGTAATCAATAATGATTTCAATCCTTGATAGGCACCTAGGTGCTGTGGCACCAAACACCATTTTGTTTTAGAATTACCAGGCAGTAGTTGGTATCAACATCTGTAGCACTGAAAATGGGTACAGCTAGTGRTTTTGGTTATGGGTTTGTCTTTGCGTATGTGGTGGTGGTGGTTGTTGTTGGTTTGTTTGTAAGACAAAACAGTGGTAGTCACAGCTGTGTCACTGCAGGTGATGGTAAAAGCTGTGGCTGTGGCAGGCTGTGTGCTGATGAGGATCTCTGGCCATGACAGGTATGGTACTAGAGGAGTTGGCAGTTGCCCTGTCAGACARCTGCTAGAGCCAAGAGCTTTATTTCTGACAGTACTAATTGGAATATACATAGGACAGACAAACCCTCCTTAAGCCACATATCCTTATAAATAACAATAACAAACAGCATGAAGGAATTAACGATATTGAATGCACACGCACCATTAAGCATAACATAGCTGTTCTGTCCTTGGACTTCTTGTTTGAGCTTTGCTGTGCTAATAAATAGATTATATGTAGTTTTGAGCTTACAAAGAATGTTTTAAGTCAGACCAAATCAGCTCATGCTGCAGCCAGCCCAACTACTGACTTAAAGCTCCGTGCAATCCTGTGGAAATACATGATTTTTTAACAAGTGTGGCAGAGTGACACAGGGGTTGTTTGGTGCTTCAGTGAGCACAACTGTAAGTGACTTTGCCTTCCAGCTTTTTCTTGCACCTCCCTAGACATGGATTAAGGGATTTATCTACTAACACTTTCCCTGAGTTTGAGCTCAAAATTGAATATTTGCTGTAGAAAATGTCAAATTCTGAAACAGCTTTTACTTTCAGGTGAGTCAGTGACCTTAAAGTCTGTTTCTTAGATTTCCATTGGTGAACAGAATGTTAGAAATTTTGTAGGTAGCATGATGTTCTTACCATGTGTGACATTATCAGCCTTCAACCACAGCTTCAGTAAGCATTTTAAGTTGACACAAACACACCATCACCACCCCCTAATTTTTAATCAAAGCCCTGATTTTCAGTGAACAATTGAGTTTGAAGTAGAATTTTTTTTATGGAATTTAGAATAGAATAGAATCATTGAGGTTGAACAATTTTCCACCCCCATCATAGTCCACTTACCCAGTCAATATCTCACAAATTTGGCTATTGGGATACTATGGGTAATTCTGTCAGAAGTCTTTCTGACATGTTACTGTCAAAATGGTGTGACAGTATGCTTCCCTGTTTAACAAAAATAATTGTGGTTTGAGGAGAAATACTTAAAATTTTAGAACATAGTTATTTTTACCCAGAAAAGCAGCAAAAGTTCCTATGTAGAAAATTTGGCTTTTTTAGCAAAGAAAAAGTTGGGGTTTTGTATGATTTTATCTCTGTGAGGGGGGGAAAAAGTCTTTGAAGTCTCTGTGGGAATCAATCTCCATAAAAATTTAATAAGTATGCCACCTTGCTGTTTTAATTGTGTGGGATCAAATGAAAAAATGCAGTGTGCTTGGTAGCTCAACAAGTTCTAAGATATATCTTCCTGTATTAGTGAACTTCTTGAAGCTGTTCATCAAATTCAGAAAGAAAAGGAAAAATGAAATGTTAAATGTTTTTGAGGATCTAGCTGTGGTTTGTAAGCTATTTCTCTACTTTTAAATTGAACATGGAAAATAAGCAGTGGGACAATTTTTGGAACTATTAAACAGGGCAGTGGCATGACTATAGTTTTATGCCAAGGTGTTTTCCAGATTTTAAGTGATAAGTGAAACTGCAGGAGACTCTAATGGTATGACCAAAAGCTTTTACATTTCTCCTATGAACTCAGGTAGTTGCAGTTAGGAAAATAAATAGTATTCATTTATTTTTGTAAAAATTATTTCAATCAGTTGAAACATTTTTTTTTCTTTTCTTAGAAATCAGATCAGAATCCACATTTCTTTTGATGTGTTGGTTGGTGGTTCCCCCCCCCCCGCCCCAATATACCCTAGTGAAAATAAATCTCATTACACTGAACTGACAAATACAAACTGTTCTAAAAGGAAGAGCGTATTTAGGCTTTTTCTATGCCTATCAATGTGAGTCACATCTGTTTAAATGTGTGAAGCACATCAAAAGCTTTCATTAGTGCTTCAGGTCTCATGGTATAATCTTTTTCTGATTAATAAGATTAAATGCCCATTGTCAAATGCTGATGAAGTAGAAAGAATGCATTTCAAACCACAGAAAGGTCATCTGAATGTAGTGAATCCCTCATCAGATACACAATCCGTGTCCTTAGGGTATGAATTAATGGTTTGTCAACAGCTCACACCACTTCAGGTGCATTCTAACCTTCCGTCTCTGCCATAGGCACTGCTGAAAAATGGTTGACAGTGCAGCTGACCCCAGGGTAGAGCCCCCATGCAAAACGCGGCAGCCCACTCCAGCCCCGCTCAAACATGCGGCACGCTGCTGCTGCYGCCACACTGAAGCGAGGCTTTTAGCTGGTGTGCTGCAGCATTGTCCTATAGGGATAAAGTCAAATGGCAGCATTCATTTCAACGTGTGTGTGTTAATGCTGTACGTCCTGTGTATTTATAAATACTGTTTCTCGTTGGTAAATAATTTACATTTTCTCATTAGAATTTCTCTGAATGAAAAGCCTTTTTTCTGAAAGGTTGCAATAGCGGTGACTGGGCCTTTATTCACAACAAAGTCTTGTACATGTGAATTTAAACATGTCTCTCAAGAAAAACACTTTGTAGGACTGGCATCTTTATTTGGAAAATAATTTTGGATATTTTATGATTAACTAAGGTTGCAAAGATAATAGGCAACTCTCATCTTGTTGCTGAAGATGAAGTCAAAGCTCACCTTGCAAGGCTACAAAATGTTACTCAGGACAGGATTTGGCATAATTTCTGAAAGAATGGCATTTGGTAGAGTTCTCTTGAACTTGGTCCTTCTGTAGGTCCCTCTGTATTATGGATGGTGGAGGGTCTGGGCATCCATCTGGAGCACGAATTGGAGCACAGGTTTATATGACCAGATGGCCCTCGTGGGAAGAGAAGAGGAATTTGACTAACTTCATACTTGCCAATATTCAAGGGGTTCTTTAATTAGTACGTAGTGTTTTCTCAGACATCTATCTGCTTCATTAAGTGCCAGTGAAAATCATACTCCTTCATAACATGGAATTGAATCACCTGTCTTTTTACAAAGAGCAGTCAGAAGTGTTTCAAATTAATTCCTCAGCTCACTAGTTCTCTTGTAGGTCTATTGGAACCTCTGCAAAGACTTTAATGATCAGTTTCTCTGCCAGTGTCTGCAGTTTCCTCGACTTACAGTAAGATAGGGGGTTTGTGGCTGGGCTCCAAAGTGTCAAAATTCTGTGRCCCTTCTCTCGGCTTCCTTTAGTAGGAAGGAGAGGAGGTTAAACACTGATCTTGTTATRAAATTGGTGTTAGGCATGACAACTTCAAGCTGCCCAAAAATGGATGTTTGTACTTGTTGGCTTGCAGTTCTGAAAGCTTCACTGCCTGCGTAGTTTCGCAGTGTTAGCATGTGCTAAAATTCAGAATTGTCAGTGTCATTCTTCCCATAGACCATGGTAACTGTGTGTCCCTTAATTGTTGTTGCAAAATCAGTGCATTCCTTTGCGTGTGATAGATGCCGTCTTTTATTTGAAACAGCTTTTCAGCCAAGTTTATGGGAGATCTAGGATTCTTTGAACAAAGACTGATCAGTAAACTAAAAAAAGGAAAAGAAAATATGCAAGGCAATGCAGAAAACTCTTCCCGTGGATCTGAAAAATTACTTGCAATAAAATTCTTAGTATTACTTTTATCATAGCATGGGGCTGATTTACTAATGTAGAAAGACAGACTACAGTATTCTTAAACCTCAGATGCCTTGTTTGCTTTAAGCATAATTCCTGTAGGAAGAATGTCTGTCTTAGATTAGTATGATCTCTGTGTTATTCTTTCTCACCAACATCTGTGGTGTTTCAGTTCAGGTGCTTTTGAGAAAGATTTCAGCAGGAATTTATGGAACTTATACTAAGTTTGAGAACTTAAAATGTATTTTGACCTTTTATGGTGTTTTGCAGAATTATTGTGCAGATCGCTCTAAGCCTTCTGCCTGATGGTGAAGGGAAACAGCCCTTGCTTTGATCTGGTGGTTAATGGAAGAACTGCTTTGTCATTTGTGGTACCTTAAGAATATTTCCAGTTCTATTGCTGCAAACTTTTTAACATGTTCAAATAATAAAATTAAAACTCAATTATCAACAAACAGTATTTTGGGTGACGTAACACAATTTAAAACTCCACAAAAGCAGTGAAGGACACCTGCTTTTAGGGTGATTACCCATTAAGTTACTTGAGATTAATTCTCTGTCTTTCAGAATGGATTTGTAACCAGTTTCTGCTTTTTATTTTTTGTACTTACTTAATCTTTAAATAAAGTAATAGCTAAAAGAGTAGCAAAAACGCTGAATAAATACTGAATAAATATCCAGTGTGTACCTTAAATCAAAGAGATTATTTTGAACTRAAACTGTATAACATCCCATGCACAATCTTCATGTGAGCAGAAAAAAGACTAGCTCTTTCAGTCCTTCTTGTGATAAGGCTTTATCTGTCAAGTGCCAGTTAATAGGAATCAAATAACTTTCTTGGAATATTCCTCAACTTTGGCTTCACTACTTAYGGTGTCTCTTGCTTTCTTTTTGGTTATTGTTGTCAGTAGATTTAATTATCTGTCATTTTCTCCCTTCTGGATGTTTATGATGGTTTGGAAAAAGTTCAGAAGACTTTGTTTAGAGAAGGTGGAGGTACAGGTAATCTACAACCCAATGTTCAGATACATTTGATCATCTGGACCTGTGGACGTCATTTAAGCTGTTAACATACACTGGCTTGGATCTAGGAAAACAGATTTCAGTTTTCTGTTTTGATGTGTAACACAAACGACAAAGACTTTTAATAAAATACATGCCAGCATCTCAGATAGCTGTATCCCTTTCAGTGTTAATGGCATAAAGTTTGCTCATAATTATTATTTTKAATTCAGTGATCTTTATCATGTGAAAGATTATTCATTTGAATCTATGACCTCCTTAATCTTCTAGCTTTTGCAAATATTAAACTGAAATATCTAAAATATAGCAGAACCRATAATTTTTCTGTCTTGAAAATCAGAGAAAAGAAAGATTACACATATTGCTCCAATTTTTCATAAGCTTATTGACAGGAGTCAGATAAAATTAGGAGGACATGTACAGGTCATGCTTTAGTACGTGAAAAGTGTCTTTGAAACTATGATTTGCAGTGAGAAGTCTTCTAGTGATTAATGTGTACACCTCTGATGTACGCTTACACGTGAGTGTACTAAGCACTGRCTGGACTAATGCATTTTGGCATCTATATGTCTTAGATATAAATACATGTGCTGTGTAAGGTTCCAAAGACTAATTTATTGACTGCACATCCCACACACTGGACTTAAGGCATGGTGAATTGTGGAAGGATTCTAAAATAATTTAAAGACCTTTTTTGTTTGATTGGTTTAGGGTTTAGGTTTCTTTTTTTTTTTTTTTGGTACATTAGAAATGATCAAAACTTTTGGCCAATAAATACTCTGGAGCAAGTGCCATAAAAATACCATAAAAATAATGTGCATTTGCTGTCTGGGATATGAAAGCCTATGATACTATACTGCAGCATGATACAGACAAAGGTAATGCAGGCTTTCCTATTTATCTTTCAGACAAACAGATAAGAGAAAGCAAAAATAGAAGAGTTGCATTAGGAGACACAAGATAAATTTGGCCACGTGAGAGTAAGTCAGTAGTTATTGTTCTATCATGATGTTAATTTCAGTTCTGAAAGCCTTGTAAAACAAAGAAGGACCAACTTGCTAACCAGCACAGATTAACTATTATAGTCCTTTCTAAACAAATTCTAATAGATTTGTGAAATACCACTTAGCATATTTTTTCAGTATCATCAGTGAAGATGGTTTCCTATTTGATTTATAGAGAAATCGGTTAAGTAAGTCTTCTGAATTAGTGCTGTACAATTTCATGTTTCATTGGAGAGACTGGAAAGAAAATATATGTATATCATGAGGGAGAGAACTGGAAAAGCTGGTGGAGAAACTGCTTACTTGTGTGAGGGGCTGTGTTTGTAGCGTGGAAAAGGTTGATGAAGATGGAACGCAATGTTATCTAGGAGATGAGTTAAATTTGAAAAAGATAATACGGTCTTTATGTATGCAGAAGGTAAATRTTATTTCTGTTGTACTGACTATTGGTTGCTATGGTAATAAAAAGGGTTGACCAGTAGGTTGAAATTCGGTAGCTTTAATATCTAGCTGTTTGTTAAGCTGTATGCTGTAAGACAATTTCAGTACAGCAGGGACATCTATTTTGTTAATACTTGTCCATTTTGTGTGTATTTTTATCCTCTTTAGCTGTATTTTCAAACCCCTAGAATGTTGATAATATCTTTTTCCTACTGTCTACTTTTGTTTCCAGATTTTGTTGTYCAGATGTGCAAATTGTTTTCTTTTCGTCTTGATATGAAGGATGTTTCAGTTTGAACTACTTTGAAAAGTTTCTGTTAGTGAAGCTTGTCTTTTTAAAACATGCAAAGACTGTATAAGACTAAATTACAAACACATCTTTCACAAGTGGCTTTAATGAGGGCCTCTTTATTAAGATGAGAATATGTGAAAAATGATTTATACAGAGCTATGCTGTATAGCTGAATGTAGCATTGGCAAGGAAAGACTGGATGAGATAGGTCATTTTTTTTTTCACGTACTTGTGCTTTTTGGAGTGATAGTTTTTTGTATACATTTTAAGGAGAAACCTGAGTTTAACAGTTAAAATAGATTATGTTGATACAGTGCAGTTACTTCAATGTATTATATTGCTGTCATGTACTATAACTCTGCAGCTTAAAAGCAGTGGCATTTCATATTGATAGGAGGATTACTCTATGTCAAACTTAGAATTAAGGCCTATGTTTCTTGTGAGCTCTGCAAAAGTAAAATGTAGTTCTGACTTAAGTTTGCAAGGTGTGCACGTGTTTCTCAAGTACGCCATCTCCTATACAATATCTGTGTCTCTCCCTGAAAGTCAGGGTGAACATCATAGCCTTAATTTAATCTTAAAGGCCAGTCCTTTTTTTTTTTTTTTTTAAATAGCATTGTGATTATTTGTTGGGAGTCATCTCCTGATGATGTGTTGAATCTAGAATCTGTCCAAACTTTACACCTACCTGTAAACATTTTACTGTGTCAACAACCCTCAACTGTTGATAAACTACATGTGAACAAACTAAAAAATGGGGCTATATGAAGTCAGTCCCTTCATCATACTACCTCTTTATAACTCTACAACTGCTAGCAGCTATTCCGGTTTGTGACAGTGAGACAAGCTGTTAACGCAGCCTTTGTCATTTCAGTTTTTCACACTTTTTTTTTTTCTTTGTAACAGTCTTTGCCGTTTCAATTTTTTGCACATTTGTGTGTGCTTGTCTTCATACAGTGCATGTGCTGTAACTCACTGAAGACTCATGTTGGCAGGTACCTGCNTAAAAAAAAAAAAAAAAAAAAAAAAAAAGTAAAAATGAAATAGGCCCACCTCTAGCCCTGGGGGTGGGAAAAAGAAGCCAAGAAAAACTGGCTGCAGTTTGTGCTCAGGCAGGACCAGGTCGCTGCAGCTACCAGCCAGGCTGAAGTTGGGGAACACTGCTGCTCTGTCCTGTTTCACAGGGGGTCATCAGATGAAAGACTGTTTCTGTTGCCTGTTAAAGAATAATAACTGTAGCAGTGAACTTCAAGTGTATTTGGAGGAGGTATACAAGGGTTGAAGGATGTATGGTAACAAAAAGACAACTTGCAGGTGTTACATGAATATAATTTCCCAGCATTTATCGCACCACCTGTGACCATTCTGCAGCAGCCAGAACTATCACCTACTGCCAAAAAATTGGACAAGAAATAGTGAGAATGTTTTGGTTAGATTTGGAGATCTGAAATCACCTTAAAACTCACAGGGAAGAGTGATAAAAGGTGATGTTTCACTGTCTGCTGTCCTAATGTTACAGGTGATCTCTAAGAGATACCATCTTCTGCAGGAGAGCTTACAAATATGAAATCAAACAGCTGTGCTCCAGATGTATTGACCTGTGTGAGTGTTAGAACTGACTTAAAAYGGCAGATTATGGAGAGGGTGAACTTGGGAGTAAATGACTCCAGTGCAATACAAAAAAACCCCCTAATTTTTCTTTAAAATTGAGAGAAACTTAAGCAAGAAYTTTTATCAAATAAAAAATTTCCTTGAGCTTAATCAATTTCCCCAATACAAAGCCAAAACCAAAACCTTAATTTGTATTTTGAGAGTTACCAGCTATTGCTGTTAGTCAAGGGAAGTGGATTGTATTTTTCAGTTCTGAAAGATCTTTCTCTCTTTAGCAAACCCAAGCCACAAATAAACCCTTTCAAGCATCTCCTTCTTTTGATAATGTCATAGTGGCAGTRTAATCCAGAAGCAGATTTGTGTTAGGGCATTAAAAACCGCGCTTTTCAAATTTCTGGAAAATCTAGATCAAGAGAAGACCAGCAAGAAGAACAGTACAGAGAATATCCAGATAATTTAGGCAGTAGCTTCTATTTAATGTGTTGCATCGTTTTTGGCTTCTGGATTGGTGACATATGTATGCAGCGATGTGCTTTCATTTTAAAAACTTTGTCTGGAATTTCTAGAGTGGACACTTTTTTTTAAACTTCCAAATGGAAGGTATCGAAACAGGTCAGCTTCTYATATTTGCTCATTACAAAGCCCTGTGCTTCTAGCACTAAACATTGTACCCTACGCATAAGCTTTTTTGCCAGTATTTTTATCGAAAAATTGACAGGTGGGTYAAAGGCAGTCAGAGGACTCATATGTATGTTTTAGAACCCTTTTGACGTTTTTTCCTTGATTCTTAAAGAACGTGCTACCAACTTCCAGTTCTGCCATTTTCTSCAGCCCTTTCTGGTCCTCTGCTTTGTGCAAGCAGCTGCTCTCATTTGCGTCCTTCAGCAACCACCAGGCTTTGTCCTGGGCTGCTGCCTAGCTCCAGTAATTATAATAAATTCTTTACAGTTTTGGATTCAGAAAATAAGATTGTCAGTCATTGGGCAATAGTTGAGATGGAACAAATGGCTAATACAAATGGGTTAATATTTTATTTTTTATTCCAGTGGTTTTTCTTTGAAGCCATGTATAATGGTATTCAATAATGAATATTTCTCTGTATCTTCCAGTATTTTTTGCATAGAAGACATAGTATATTGGAGTTTGGGAGGAACTGCATTTCAGTTCAGCCCCCCTGGAGATCTCTGAGAGCTACTAAAAGCTGAAGTACCACACAGTGAAACAGTAATCAGTGGGTCATCAGTATAAATGTTCTTGGTCCATTTGGGAAGGAACAGTTCCTGTTGAAGCAAGACTTGGAAAATGGGCCAAGCAAGAGTCACTGAACAATATGGGCATTAGGCATAGGCTTGCTGAGGCTATGCTTGTTTGGGGAAAAATGCAGATAAACAGGGAATGGACAGAAGAAGCCAAGCTGGGTCCTGCAACTCTGGAACTTGGGAGATAATTCAAACCAAGTGAATCCTAAAAAATCACATGATTTGTTTGCTGTGTAAGAGAAAATTAAAGCAGTATAAACTGCTTTGTTTATGTAAGCATAAAGTATATGTAAGTATATGTATATGTACATACATACATACATACATATGTATATGTACATACATACAAGTATATGTAAGCTACACATGTTCTGTTGCATTTCTACATTCTCTTAAGAAGGTTGTTGGCTTTTTTATTTTTGGCTAAAAAATGCTTGAAAGTAAGATTACTAAATGCTGGTAAYGAGCTGTTATAAATTGGTGGGCTGTTTCCAGGTTCCAGCCTGAGCATAATAGTTGAACTTTGAAAGAGATGAGGATGATTTAAGACAGGGCAYGGGCGAAATCATCCCTGTGGTCTTGATGTACTATTGACTTCTGAATGTACAAGATTTAGTTTACTGGGTCATTTAATTTTGAAAGCTTTCTGCGGTGTCTCCAAACTTAATTATACTACAGAAAGGTACTCAGTGGGTGGGTGTGGGTACCAAGACAAATTCCTAAATAAATAAAAAAGCACCTGCCAAAACCTTGCATGTATTTTGTTCTCTTTTTATAATAGAGCTTAGCTCTCCCGCCTTCTGTGAGTCTAGCTGAATGTGAAATMCCGTCATGACCTCTGGTGGATAAATTGTAAGTAAATATTTTGGCCTATTTGGAATAGGGCTCATGAAACCCACTCAGACAACCAGCAACAACAGCAAAAGTTCTATGAGCATTCAGAAAAAAAAATACATTATGAATTTTGGTAGACATAGGAGTGTGCAGTATTACTGAATGGTTTCTATGTAGGGAGCAGTCTGAGTTCCTCTTGCATTTTATGTCCTTCTCAAATTTGCTGTTGACTGCTTGGAAATCAGTTTTACGTTGTTTCCTAAAGACTTGAGGGTTTTCTGTCTTGATAAACATGCACCTATCATTATGTGCTTTCTTAACTTAATATGTATTACCCATCTTTACAGAAATAACATCAGAGATTTTCTGTTCCCAAACTTTTAATGCACAGTATTCAAATTGAGATGCTAAATATGTGTTAAACCCCACCAAAACAAAAGCTGAAAAGACGGTAGTTTGGATACCAGGATAGTTTCATACATAAACTGAAGAAACCCACAGAGGATTAAAATCTGAGCAAAGACTACAGTGCTCTAGGAGAGCTCTATAGAAGCTATAGAGCACAGGATAAATGATGATCTGGATGAATTACTCTTCCCCCCCTACCTTCTTATACACTACTAGAAACTGCTGCAAATTTCATTGTCATTTCTATTGTTCTRTTTTCTATTAGGGATATTAATTATGGTGTCCTACTGAAGAGACAGCAGCATTATACTGCACTKTAAGATTACTATGTGGTAGTATAATTCTTAGGACACATTCTATACAAATATTTGATTTTATTTACATGGGAATTTTTCTAGAATGGACAGAAGGGGATGGAGGTGACTCTAGACATGATAGACATCATTGAGAGCAAAATTCAGAATTAGTCTTGGRTCTAGTTGTGTGCCCGGACAACTTGAAAAACTTACACAGTCACCAGCAATATGTCAAAATCAAAATAAGTCGGTAAGATTAAAGGAGTCTTTTCTCTAGGGAGATCAAGATGGATTTTTTGTRTGTGTTTTTATATGTTTTTAATTGRTGATGGCTGGAGTAGTGTGGTAAATTGTAGAAACAAAAGATTTCATAACTTAAAGCAGGTGATAGACCTTTCTAGTCTGTCTAAAGTCCAGAAATGCAGTCTTACTGCTATATGACTGCTATTTCTGTATTGAGAAGGTAGTTCTGAGAAGGTCTGTATGGAGCAATTAGTATAATGTGAGAGGCATTGTAGGCTATAAGTTTTGTGATAGCCTAATGTAAAAAAATGAAATAGCTTTAATGAACTGTTTGTAGAAATACATGATGCACTTAAGATAGCCTTTGTATTGTTTATTATAATAAACTTTTTTGTGTTTGTACCATATTTGCTTTTGCTAAATCAATGGTCTTCATATTCATGTGTCAGAAGTTTTACCCATAAAACAATTTCAGGACAGAACTTGTCACCATAAATGGTTTTTGGGCTGTAATGTCTGTGGGAAGTGAGTGGGATGGGACAATGTCTTTGTTGGTAAATAAGTAACAGTTTTGCTTGGTATCACCATGGAAGCCCATCTTCTAGCACTCCACTTCAAAAATTGGCTGCTTTTTTTGAGTTTTATCAAGCAGCTTCAGAAAAGGAAACACTCYACTGCAGAAGGAAGATGATTAAAAAAGGGGCTGGCAGTTGGCATCCTTAGAAACGTGAAATGAAGGTTCTGACTTCATGTGCTACTAGTGCCGGTAAGTATTTTGACATAATTGCTTTTAAAGAAGGCAGTTCTCCCCAGATGGTTTTGTGTTATAGTCTCCATTTCAAGGTTGTGATCATAACTACTTTGCAGTTTGGCTTTATTTACTACTAATATGTATCATTAAAAATACTTTTCTACTGCTTAGAGACTATAGAATGAAGGATTAGAATGTCAAAGGTTTGACTTCTGTTCACCACCCACCCGCCTCACCCATTACTAGAGGCTCAGATAATGATTTTAGGTAGTTGCTTGTACTCAAAGAGCTAAGTATGAGAATCAGTCAAGTAATTAGTCTCTTACTTAGATGGGAGTCTGAGTAACCTAAGCAAAGGAACTTCACTTACAAGTGATTATTTAATTAACACACTGTACATTAAGCATCTAGTTGCATCTAAATTAAACACTTGAGACACTAATTTAAAGTTCTGTTCTTAGACCACTGGTCAGACTAGTTTACAGCTGTAGTATRTCAGAAAATTGTGGTTTTCAGTTTTATATTTATGAATGTACTTTGATAGGTGTGGACTAAGCAGAACAGATCATAAATTGTTATGAAGAGTTTAAAAAAAAAATTCCAGGTGGTAATGGGAAATAAATTAATAGCCTGCTTCCATACTCTGACTGTCCTTTGAGATGTGGCTGTATCTCATTTCCACTAACATTTAAATAAATAAAGAAATAAAAATTTGTATCCAGTTCTGGCAGCTCTGAAATGGATATTATATTCAGTAGCTTCAAAAAAAGAAGCTAAATATTGAAATTTTTCAGGTCTTTCAAAGAGACAATAGCAGCCATGAGTGTTCTAACACAGGCCAAGTGTTGCTCATTTTGAACTTCTAAGAGGTCAGCTCTTTGATTAGGGCAATTGCAAATGTTGTATGGCAAGAGTTAAAGTTTAACTCACTAAAATATGTAATGCTTTGAGGAACATTAAAGAGAGGAAAATATTTTGACTACCCCCAAGCATTTAGTATGACTCCTCATATGCTTTTTAGGGTTAAAGATTTCTCAAATTAGTTATGTGTTCAGTGAAAATAATAACCAGAATGTTATTATTATCCATGTTGATACAGTTTATGAAATGCTGTTGTTAACGTATGCRATTAACTGCTAAGTTTCCATGTTATGACAGACCCGGCTATGATGGAGATAGTGAGTCACTTAAGATTTGGTATAATCTGAGAGTGTAYGTGTTGGTCATACGAGTTCATTTGCTGATAATGTGTTAGGATAGTTTTTGTCATATACTGCAATTTGGCTTCTTCTGTAATGTAATTTTAGACTGATCCTCAATTTTTCCCCCATTATTTTCCTTCCTCATGTAATTCTTGGAAGCCTTTGTGTTCTAGATGTATGATGTCTTGAGGGTGAGGTGGAAAAGAGGGGTTATTTATTTTTGTTACCTTACATGTCTGAGATAAGCTCTTCCTTTCATGTTAGGCTATATTATCAGGAGCATAAAATATGGGGTGGTTTTCACCYATCTACTCACAGAAATTCTTTAAAAAAATATTTATAATGACTGTGTGTTATACCTAAGGGGACAGGAAAAGTGTGGCTGAAATTAGGCTGTTGAGTCGCTGTTCGTGCACAGGTCTGCCAGGATCACTGCTAAACACAAATCAGAAAATCCTCCTGTCTCTGTCTGTGATGTTCAGGTATGTATCTCTACCTTTAAACTTTATGTAGTCTCTATTTTAAAGAAACACTGTGGTGGTGTTGCACTAGTGCCACCAAASAGCTGTTAGAGCATCTGTGCTTGTAGCTCTCAGTAAATAGAAGATCATAGATACATAAAAGTTGTTTTCACTAGGACGCTGTCCTATTCTTTGTATTTATGACTAAGAGAACTTTCAATGCAGTTTAAAAGTGGCAATATTACATTAATTTACCTCCTTTCCTTCCAAAACTGAGCACAAAATGTCATTATTTATATCTGGAAAATAACAACTTTTTCTATGTGAAATAACCTAGTTATGAAACAAAATAATACAAAATTGTCTACTGGGAGTGTTAGCTTAGGTTGTGAATAAGAAGCCCTCAAACTTTAGGTGATTTATTCAGGAGAAAGATAATTTGATTCAGAAGTATTGTTACGTAGAGTCTCAAACCCTCACCCTGCTGCTTTTTTCTCTTTTCTTTTTTTTTTTTTTTTTTTTTTTTTTTAAAGTTGGCTTCTTTGCATCAGACTGTCACTGTTGTCATAGGGAAGAGAGCTTATCTAGGGACTCTCAGAACAAAGCACTATAAGAGATGAAGTCTGAGTGAAGATTCCATGTTACAAAGCACAAACTGCTAACCACAAAGGAATGAGGACTCCAGTGAGGCTCCCCAGGAGTCTGCCTGGACCAAACATGACTTTGTTTTCTTTAACAGCCAAGCCCCATGTGTAACTGCGTACAATCCCGTCATCAGGATGCTGTAATGAAACTGAATTTAGGCTGTGCTGATGGTGCAGGCTGTGCAGGCAGAAATTTCTGTTGCATTAAATGAACATGTATGCTGCTCTGGTCTGCGTTCCTATACCTGTCATCAGGACGATTGGCTTTAGTATTCCCAGCCTCTGTCTGGTATTTGGTTTGGGATTTTCATATTATGTGACTTTTCTTAATGACAAACTAAGTTTTCTGTGAATGCATTATGATACGGAATAGAATGACTGGAAGGAGCCAAGRCACTAATTGGGAAGCCTTTTCATTTTGCAGCATGTATTTTAATAATAAAATGTACCATTAAATGACTGACACAGCACAAAATAGCAAAGTATTTCTGCAGTTTACTTAATTTTGTAAATAGTTATTGTTTATAGAATAAAAATTATTTCTCAGTGTTAGTTTCATTCCATACGCTCTTCAATAGAATTTGTGGTGATGGAAAGAAATTTAGATCATGCATTTGCTCCAGTTTTAAAAATTGATAATCTGTGGACAGGACATAAACAAGAAAATGATAGTTAATTTTTATTTTCTGAACAGTTCAGTGAGGTGAGTATATCCCTACTTGCATATTTTTCATTTTTATTTTGTCAGTTTGCCTGAAAGAAAGCACATACTGCCCATTAGAATCACCATACAGGGGGTTTAAAACTCCAGAGGGTCCTGTTGAATTCAACTTTATGTTGGCATAAGTATCTCAATTGTGTCAGTAATTTACATTTAAGGAGTGTTGAAGTCCTTGCCTCCTTTTCCCCTTCTGTCCTTGAATTGATAAATCTGCTTAGTCAGTGTAGAAAATTCAGCAAACCTAATGCTTTTTGATTCCATGTCATCGTTTGTTCTTTTCTACTGACCAGATCAAAACAGCAGCCTCAGTCATAAACTACTTAATATACAGAAACAGTTGTAGTATTTTACTTGGAGGGGGGGTGGGAGTGGGTGGAATTCTTTACTTTGTGGCAGCAGATACAGTGTGAAAAAGTGTGAAAATCTTGAAGCAGCTGTGGGCAGAAAATTAATTATACAAGTCTCTGAATTTGGACATTTTGGAGGAGTGAAAGTAGAAAATCAAGTGATTTTCCACTCAACTTTTAAGAGAGCAGTGCACTTTTTCAGGAGACGTTATGTAACTAGTAAATTGAGGAACAGACTATGCTAAAATAAAAATTTCTGAGTTATTTATCTGATATTTTCAGAGTTGTAATTTTCATGTCATTAGTAGATAGGAAAATTATACAACTATGGAGTTTTTTATGTCATATTTTAAAATAGCTGATTGAAGACACTTGTAGAGGGAGGAAAACGTTGTTTTTTGGAAATAAACCTTCTCCCGTGATTTTAAATTTCCTGCATGACATGTTACATCTTACATTTTGTCAAATTACACCTGTCAAATCATACTGGATAATGTGACAGTACATGAAACAAGCGAAGCAACATGACATGATGTATCAAATACAATGCTTCATGTAGAAAGTTCTAAACAAATGGTAGCATTTTACCAAGGATGTTGATGTACTTTTCTTTACCCATAGTAAGGCATGTTGAATAGTGCTTTTTTTGAAGTTATGTATATGGGTACGTATATTGATGCTGTGGGAAAACTCTTGTATGAATTTAATGAGGATTTTGAGAATCTTTGTGCTAGCTCACAGTAAATACCTCCGCTGATGTTCTCTTTGTGTTTTGTTAATTCTTCTGGAGTTCTGACCTGTCCAGACTAAATTGCAGCGACATGTCTTTCTATGTAACGTGTTATATGACAAGTTTTTCAGCCATGGACCTTTGAAACCAAATGACTAACATTTTTCTTATAAGCGAAAGTATCAAGTCTGTAAACCTATCAGTAGGCTCTGAATCTCAAGTGATATGCTATAGAAGAGGGTACAACAGTTTCTTGTTGATTTCTGTTACTCTTTCATACTTTGCATGGTGCAGAATACAGCATCCAGTCAGTGTGTCTGGTACATACCTGGTACTGGATTGATGGAAGGTAGGCAGGTAGTACTGTGTTTGTCCTCAGAAACACCTAGCTTCATGTAATTGGTCATGTTGCTAATCTTGACCAAGTCTCTTATGTATTCATTGAAACTCAGCTTTAGGTTTTTTTCAGTGACTTCCTGTGAAACTGAAAATGATGAGTTTCTAAATGTTAACCTTCACTTAATTTACTTGTTCTAATGCTGTCCAACATATAGTCAGATATATTTCTATATTACAAAGGAAAAATACTTAACGCTGGACTTCTGTTGTAAAATTAATTGTTTTAATGGAGTCATGATGTAAATTGCGGGGAAGTCAGTATTGAAGTCAGTTTTTTCTCCTCTTCAGCAAGTATGTAAAATTGATACTAGGTTTGTAATTAAAATGCCAGATGGAACAATAAAACCTYATAGAAAGAGAAGTAGTCAATAATGAAATGCTGCAGAGTTCTGTAAAAGGGTAGTAATCGTAAAATGTGSGTACTGCTGTAGAAATAAACAAGACCTTCATATGATGCAAAAAAAAATATAAATAGTTGTAATTCCTTAAAAAAAAAATCAGATTAGAAATCTGTATGAGTTACCACTAGAAAATATTTATTTTATATTTGAAATATTTACTATAATATTTCATTTTAAATTTACTATCAAAAATACAGGATATGAATTTTTACATTTAGGTAGATGTAAATCATCTTTGTAAATACATGGTTTTTTTCCCCATTACAGGATTGTAATCCAAAAGCCACACACCTTAAAGTGTGGCTTTTGGAAATAAACCTTCTCCCATAGTTTCAGATGTCCTGCATGACATGTTATATTGTATTGGGTCTGGCTAAGATGGAAGGAATTTTCCCACAGCAGCCCTCATAGTGCTGTGCTTTGTGTCTGTAGCTAGAARGGTGTTGATAACACATCAGTGTTTTGGCTACTGCTGAGCAGTGCTCCCACRGCTGTCTGTTCAACATTCCCCTCCTCACCAGCAGGCTGGGGTGGGCRGGATCTTGGGAAGGGGACATAGCCAGGACGGCTGACCCAAACTGACCGAAGGGATATTCCATACATATGACGTCTGCTCAGCAATAAAAGCTAAGATAAAGGAGGAGGAGGAGAGGGCATTCATTATTATGATGGTTGTCTTCTGGAGCAACTGCTACATGTACTGAAGCCCTACTTCCTGGGAAATCACTGGACATCATCTGTTGATGGGAAGTACAGAATAAATCTTTTTGTTTACCTTTGCTTCCATGCATGGCCTTTGCTTTTGCCCACGAGTTTTTTCCATCTTATTTTCTCCCTGCCCTTGTCCTGCTGTGGAGGGGAGTGATAGAGTGGCTTTGGGGGCACCTGGCATCCAGCCAAGATCAACCCACCACATACATCTTAGGTTTTGTCAAATTACACATCCCATAAGACCAAATGGCAATATGGAAGCTGAAATGCATTCAGATACCAGAACATTTTAATCACAGTTATATGCAATTTTACAAATTACAGGACTTGCCCGTTCTGTAGGAGATACGATGGAGTCCAGTCTGCTCTCTTAGGACACTTCTGGATGCATTTGCATATCCTGATGATCAATAGGTTGTTTGTGTCATTTGGCTTTATTTCTTTGAGCACAGAAAAAAGCGTTCAAAGTTCATTCTGTGGTTTGGGACAAGAGGTTGGTCATATTTCGTCTTCTAAAACATGTTTGTTAACTTTAACAGTCTTTAGGTAGCAGCTATGCTAACTAGGCCTAACTCATGTTAACTGCTCTTGTGGGAGGTTTTGGGCTAGTATGAAAATGTCTAACTCAATGAATTAAGGAAAGTGAACGTCTTCAGGGTGTTTAGCACTTTATTCTTCCTTAGTGTAGTGAGTTTGTCTTCATACCCTTTTCATTCCTTGTTTTGCATGTGGAAATGATGTCCCCATGCATCTTGGATGACTGTTAATGATTATTACCTTGTGAATGTATATAACAATGTATACAAGTGTAACAGTTTTCTTCCGTTAATTTTTAATTAAATTTCTTCCATGAATTTTCTCCTGTTATATTGTAGGTTTTAAAATTAACTCAATTTTTATATAAAGAGTAGCTGGCTGTCTTTCAAGCTCTTCTACCATTTCTGAATGTGCAAGCTGTGTATTTTAGCTTACCACTGGATACCTTTGGCAGTGCAGGTGAGGATTCTACAGCATATGCTATACAGCCTGCTTGTATCAGTAAACCTTTAAAATTATCTAAGCTTAGATCAAGTAGTTCTTTTCCTTACAAGCATGCCAAGGAGGCATTTCTGGACTGTAACCACATGATGTGGGTAGGACGATAAAAGAAAGCGTGATCTGGTTGTTCATAATATACCCCATATAAGTGACAACCCAATGGATTAGATGTAAGGAATTATGCTACAGCATTATTGTATTTACAGTTCCTCATTGTTTTTGGCAGCAGTGACAAGTGATGACTCTGCCGATCTAAAAGTATATGATGTAAGATGGAACATAATTGTCTGTACCTCAGTGGCTATGCCAATTAAACACTTCCTTCATGTTGTGCATAATAGCAGTCCCTCACTTTTTGGTGTGCTTGACAGCGTTTTCAAAGATTTACATTTACAGATTAGGAACTGTGGGTGTATGGAGGTGGGAAGCAGGGGTTGGTAAGATGGGGAAGGCAATACGGAGTAAATCCTGATTTGGAGAGGCAGGGGTAATCAGTAAGAATGGGGAATAAGTGAAAAAATKATTTTGGGGGTTGAGGTTGTGAGGTTGAAGAAGAGAGAGGAGGAGGTAGAGGTAAGTTTACAGCTAAGCATAAGCAAAGCTACTAATAGAACTCCTCCAATGTTGTTTCATACATTGTTAACTTAGTTTGAAGGTATTCTATATTTGATCTATGTAGCATTGGATGTCAGCCCTGAGTACTAGATACTTTTGTAGTTCTATGTAAAAAGCCTTGATAAAAATCAAGATAAGGATAAAAATCAGGTTGTAGTCTGCTTTGTGAAGAAAGAAAAGAAAAGTACTAGGGCCAAGCTTTGGGCCTTAATACAGTAGAAATACAAATTGCAAGTGAATAGATTAATTTTTTTTTSCTTCTTACTTCTAAGTAACCGCTCAGCAGATAAAATGTGGGTAGTTTGCTGGTTTGTAACTTTTCAACTGCCTGTTGTGAAAGAAAATGAACGTGGAAGGGAAGCTAAACGTGCTTTAGTGTGTTCTGCCTTTGAATCCATTGAAATATTAGTGCATTGAAGAAGATTACAACATGAACTCGATTACCACATTTTACTTCCACTGTAATTTTTCTCAATTTAGAGGCTGCTTATTCTATTAAAAGAGAAGACTTGAACTAATCGTGATTGGTGATCTGCCCTACTGACTTTTTTTACTGATTTAAATCAAATTTAGTTGTGCCATTGAGGATATTATTTAATATCTATCAGTTCATTTACCCAATTTAGACACGGAAAAGGATTTAGAACACGGGTTTTCAATAACGCAGAGACAACTGAGGACAAAACAGGTAAATTGCAAATAAGGGTTGAATATATACTCAATTGAGAGGTGCCTAGGAGACATCCTGGGTGCTGGGACCCAACACTCTGTGCCAGCAGACTGTTAGGAAGGTCCTTGATAACAATTTGTATTGTGTTCCAACCAGTGAACTACGAAAACAAGCCCCAGCCGGGGTTTGGCAGTCAGATGTTCCGGAGAGTGCCTGTAAATGAGGCAATGTGGTGTTCTCCGGTAGTGTCCCAGTATGTTTTTGCAACATCAGCTGTATGCTAAGACACTGGAAATTGTTTAATCTCTTTTTCCATCCCTGGTGCATTTAGGGTTTTAAGCATTAGAGCATCTTTAATTACCATTATTGAAGGTCTTTCAAATTTGAAAATTGGAAATATATTTCACCAGAGACTATACCATGGTAATTGGCATGTTGTTGCAATGTCTGCACAATGTTGTTCCTATTTCAGTCGGTTACATAAAAGATTGTTTGCTGATTTTCCCAGAAGTATAAAATTAATTCAGTCCAGGTTCTATCAAGTAATTTTTGTTGTGGAAAGAAAACTGTAATTTTTCAAACTGTGAATTATTAAAGTCTGCTTTGCTCAGAAAGGTAGATTTTGAGATACAGAGCAGCACTGTTTCCTTTTCTTTACGTTAATCAGAACAATATAGTTGCCACAGCTTAGTTTTCTAATGTTAGGATAGGGAAGTATATATAATAACAAGTGTCAGAATGCTAAAAAATCTTTATAAAACACCTGACTTTTTTTTTTTTTTTTCAGTAAATCATTACTTGGTGCTTTCACCCAACTCAACTATAGCCAGTATTTTGGCATAAGATTGTGGGGAAAAAAAAAAAACCAACAACAAAACAACTGGCAAGACAGCCCAGGAGAGACCACCTCAGAGCTCCTTTGTGGTTCTCAGTGATATTTCATGAGATATGATGTGGTGATTATTCCATGTGAGCAATTAAAAGTGCATGTGCAGGCTGGTAATTAGTCTTCTGCATTGAAGATTATGCATTCTGAGGATGATTAACCATTGGCACAGGTTGCCTAGATGGGTTGTGGACTTTATATCTTTGGAGGATTTTGGTAAACAGCAGGACAAACTCCTTTGAAAACCAGTCTGAATTCAGAGCCTCCTTTGGGCAGGAGATTCGACTACAGACCTCCCGAGGTCCTTTCCAGTCTGAGTTAACTTTTAATTTAATTTATTTTTTATAGCCATTTTTTCTGTAGCGTGTGATTCCAACACAAAATTTACATCGTGCTTGCAAAGGTTATTAACCAGTTAAGTTTTGTTACGAGGCAGATTTTTCCTAATTTAATGTACGTGAGAAGCTGTTGTTTGCAGGTTGAGATTACTTAAAAAAAAATAATCAATTCAGTCTTCTTTTGTTTCAGCAAAAAAAAGTTTTTCAAACTGAATCACAGAAGTCTGTTGGAATCCATTATAGTGTATTATTATAGACTAATATGTATCTAAGAAAAATAAGGCATTATTATAGTAATCATTATCAGTAATTTATTCCACTCCGCACAGATCTGTAAGGGGTGAGACATGCACATCTTGTTGTAATGTGAACAATAATGTCACTTGACAGGAAGTTTACAAAAATAACTGAATTTAAAAATTGAGCTGTGTTGTTGTGTTGGAGAAGACAACTTCGAGGAAACCCCCCATTTCCATATGTATCAGATAACCACACACAGCCTGTGAACAATCCGTCATAACTTCAACGCATACCAAATTGCTCCACGTACCCTGATGGCCTGATGCTGCTTCCGGGCTATTCTGACAGGTGTCATTTCCAGCACCTTACAGTGCTTGGATGCTCTGATAAATTCTGTTACCTGTCCTTCCCTCCAAATTTAGGGAGGACCTTTGGTACGCAGAGCCTGGGCGCTAGTATCGGATGTTTCTTGCCTTTATGTTGCACAGTAAGGGCACTCATGTTACCTGGCTGAAATGGGGAGTGTCAGACACAGGGTACTGTAGGGCTTTCTCTCTGAATCTTTTTTGAGTTTCTTATTCCACTCTGCTAGTACTTTATTTGTTTTAAAGAAAAAATTTTAATACTGTTGAATATTTAGACTATTAATGTCTCTTAGTAAAATACCAGAAAGTTCCTCAGGGTTAACCTGACAAAGTGGTAACGTCTTGGGTGCCCCGGGATCAATTTGTGAATGCAATGAGATGTCATCTTGTGTGTAGCTTAAAAGAAACTAAGTACCATGACAACACGAAACAGTAGGTATGAAAATGTTTGTCTTATTTTTAGCGATGTACATTTTTCATCCTTGATGATATAATAAATTCTTTCCACATGACATTGGGGGTGGGGGGTGCGACCCAACCATAGAACTGTGCTTACTTTCTAGGCTCCATTACAGATAACGTAGTTTGCAGATAATGACAGCTAAATGTAAGGAACTTAACTCTTTTCTTCATGTGCTGGTATCTTCCCCTCAGAGGATTGCTAAACTGCTACCAGTTGTGTCATTTATTGTTAGTTTTTGGAGCTCCCAAGGCCAGCTTTATAAATTTGAAGCAAGCAGGAGGTTTTATAGACTGTGTAATTGAAAGTACTGTGCAGTGTTTTTCTGAAGCATAGTGGGAAACAACGGAACTATTGTACATGAACAAAATACAGAAGTTTTTTCCTGTCAGCGCTGTGTAGGGAAACAGACACGAATGGAAGAGTAAAAGTGAAACAGGAGCATAGCATGTTATTTATGAATCGTAAATATGAACTACTTATGTAACATTTATTTAATGAATTGAGGCAAAAGTAGTAAACTCCCTGAGTTGAAGATAATGCCTGGAAACATTTAAAGGCATAGAAAATATGTTATAATGTACACTTTCCCATTATTGCAGTATCTGTGTGGATTTTACTTCCTTGCCTGTTTTCCAGTCACGATTATATAATGRGGAGTGGTTTGTATTGTTCTATCACATTTGCTCCCTTGGTATCGGATCTAGAACAAGTCTGTGGCCGTGTCTGTTGCACAGAACGCAGACCTTTGCAAATGACTTAGTATATGTTGCAATTAGTAAATTCGTATTCTTTGACATGTTTCTTTAAAACAAAAGGTTTGCTGTAAGCAGAGGCTCTTCTTGCCTTTCACTATTAAAAGGGAATGTTCCCTTTTGTCTTCAGAGATGTCTTGGGCTTGATCAGTCCAATTAGTTTCAGGTTCTGCTCTGATGCTACTTGAAAGCAGATACTTAGACCACAAATGCATAGAATTTCCCCCAGCAAGACTTGACAGCTCCCGTTAGAACTACAGAATGAGTCTTCCTTCTTTTTATTTCCACGTACATTGTTGAAGATGGCAGCGCAGTATGCAGTGATTCCGAGAACCACAAACTGACTGACCTGTGCGATTTCTAGGGAGTGGGACTGTCTAGGAGCAGAGCAACTCTCACCCCAAAAGGAGCGGGGAGAAGACAATTTTTCATTTATACACACAAAATGCACTCATTCAACTATTAACACATGTGCTTGTGTTTCTTCAGCAATTTATTTCAATTCATTATGAGTTGGGTTTTTGTATGTGTTTGAAGGCAGAAGTATGAATAAGACACGAATATGAAGGAGTCCGATATTAGCAATCAAATTAAAAGCCTTGTTATATTGAATTGTCTCCTGTGAAGTAACAAGTATTAAATTCTTGCAGATGATAYGTATGTATTTGTATGGATCTCCCTGGACTGGGCCAGTATTTTGAGAAACTTTCATGTATTGAAAGAAGTGTTTGGTATTTAAWTTGTAATACAAACCTCATTTTATTTTTGAAAATTTTGTTTAGATAATGAATATCTAGAACGACAAAACGGAAAAAACTAAATCATTTGCTTGAAAAAGCTACTGTTTTAGACATACCCTTCAGAGGAAAGAGTTTACTGAAAAACATAAGCTAGTATGCTATTCTCACAGGGTTCCTCAGGAAAAAAAAMCACCACAAACTCACACCACCATGAAGTATGTCATGGACTTAATAATTTCAATGAGAAATGGGCTATTGTAGCATTCTTTCAAAACAGGTAATACTATCTCTGTGTTTTAGTGAATGTGTAACACTGAACTTTTATTCTATGAGCTCTGCATTTTAACAATGCAAACTAAGTCTGGGTGCTTTTCTTCCAGGCAGATGCAGATAGCGTCATTCTACAAATGGTAAATTCATGGTGGGTGAGTACCCATGAGTTTTCAGAACATCAAAATTATCTACTGGTAGATGAAGAGAAYTGATTTTGTTGTAAGCTGCTGTTTCTGCATACTTTTCTGTGTCTTTTCATCCCCTTTTCCCAGATTTTTGTTAAAATTTATTTTCCTTTCTTTTCAACACGTTAATAGAGAATCTAGAGAATATACTTCTCCTCTCCACGTTCCTCTCTGCTGCTATTATACTGTTAAATAAAATACAGTTTTCTTTTTCTCCTTAAGGAAGAGTGTGTACATGGGTACCTACCAAATATTTATGAGAGCACAACAACTTCAGCTTATTCCTTATGAGACTAGTAATCTTTTTTTTTTTTTTCCCCAGGTTATAGTTCATGAATTGACTGTTTTATTACTTTGTGAAATCATCACACATGTTAGGATCAGCAATAAATTGCCAGTGATAGCTGATGAGGGTGTTATTCAGGCCAGTCAGACTTAAAGATTGTTACTGGTAGTAGCTATGGACCATTACTACCCTAAATAGAATTTCAGTTTTTCTCAAGAGAATTTGCCTTTCTGCTAAAATGCTGTTCGTGCATAGGTAATCACAGTCTCTGATTCAATATTGGTTGTTGACCTAGCAGACTTTTTCATTGAGGTATAAACATTGAGATTTTTATCTAGTTAAAGTTTATGAATAATTACACAGTTCTAAAAATACCAAATGGAGGTAACCTTGAGCATTRTTAGTGAGGTTCTTGAAGTCTAGTTCTTACTAATGAAATGCCTGAGTAAAAAGGAGGGGAAACAAAACTCTRTCAAAATTCAGGACATATAAAATAGGTGATAAGAGTAAGAGTGGTAYGTGATAGTGGTAGAAAGTTTTTCATCCTCATGTACCACATATAGCAATACAGCCATCTTGTGTACATGYCTTTGCGATCAGAGGGATTTTCCTACTGACTCTGATAATTAGGTGACACAAAACTGATTTCTTATGGTGAGGCCCAAAAACTTTGCTATTCTTATGTGAAACATTTGCATGTCCCATGTAGGTMTTCCCTAATGCTAAAAATTCCTTAAACTGGAATGCACAAAGGTTAATGTCCCTTCTAAATTTGTAATTGACACTGTGATGATTCTGGATGTTCTTTGTAGCTATAAATATTTAATCAGTTTTTAAGTCYTGTTATTTTCTTCTATTTAGTAATGCTTGTGGCAGTGGCTTTTAATGTAAGAAAATTACTAGTTGGTTTTGAGTTTTCCACACATTAGTTTCATCAGACGTCATGGTAGTTCTAGTATGGGTCTACTAGCTTTAATACATGTATGAATCCTACATAGTAATCTCTTATATTTATTTTCAGTTATACTGAACTTTTTGAGATTTGCTATCTCTGATGCCCTGAGAACTGATTTTATGCCAATAAAATATTCCATGTTTTAGTAAAAGTAAGCATTTGGGGGGAAAAAGACCAAACACCGAAAACCAAACAACCCCCAAACCAAAATGTAAAACCAAAACAGTCAAATAAATTCCTCTCTCAAAAGCAGCTTCTAATTATCATCTTGAATATTAAATAGTGGCTTAACTTTGTTGACATTTGTTTGTATATTCAGTTTTTTGCAATCCTTTATGCTATTCCCAAGAAGTAACAATAGTCCCTATAATAAAATATGATCTCTCAAATCTTAAAGCACCTTCTTGAACCTTGCTGAACACTCCTCAAAGATGCCAGGAATGCTGGTTCAGAATTCATGTGCATATAAAGGACATAGTTTCACAGGTCTAAACTTTTAGCATGTGCTGTGACAAGCTTTTGTCTTTGTCTTGCTGAATTCCTTCCATTTTGTTGTCTTGTTGATGGTGACATTGTTGCTAATCATTCTCCTCCATTCATGTTTCTCACATCCATCCTAAGGTTTTGGGGCACTTGGGCCAAGCACCTTTTTAAAAAAATCAAAGGTTGTGGTTTGTGTTTAGATCACACTCGTGAACATATTTTCTTGTAAATCTTTTGGAATTAACTGCTTAGGAAAACTGTAACTAGTAGTTGAGTGGACAGTTAGGACCACCTGTACTAGAATTTATCGCGTTAGGAAGAAGAGCTTACATGGAAGCAAGAAAGGCATAAGATATGCRTCTGTGCACAGACGTACTGTATTCATTGGCTTCTAGTGATTGATGCTGTTTAACTACTAAAGTACGAAGGTATGGGTTATCAGATGAATTATCATAGCATTAGATACAGGATARTACTGGTTGTAGTTTGTTAATGATTCTTACTGCAGATAGTGTTGATATTTTAAATAAATCCCTAAATATTTTTGGCACAACTGTGCCACCAGGTTTGTGCTATTCTGGACACATTGCTTAATTCCTTGCTTCTGTCTTTGCCTGATTCCAGGTTAGTTCGTGATGTTAATTCCATCTTGAGATGCTTGGATGACTCTGTTCTCTTGAATGATGTACAGGATTTTTGCTTTCTTTCCAAATATAGTGAATAATACACAGGCTTAATCAATTATCTTCTCAAAGTTTGTCACTGATGCATTTTAATATCTCGTAATGTGCCAAGTATGTTAAGGAACAAGATAAATATGTTGACAAGAACTATAAATGACTTTGGTATTGACCATCAGTCATTTTAATTAGCAAATCTCTGAATACAGTAGAATCAATTAATTCATTTAGAAAGCAATACAGGTAACTAATYAGGGTATACTGTTAGTTTTTAAATTCTTAAAATTGCAGTATTAGCACATGCTAAAGACAAAAATAATAGGAGCARCTGGAGTAGAAATGGGATATTGTTAAATACGCTCCTGGTTTATCATCTTCTCTTTTATAAACATTTTCTTTGAAGTGAGATGACAATGAAATTGGTCAGTTACTGGATTTGTCTTGATCATTTGTATCTGCTGAATAATTGCACAGTTAATTTTTATGACTAATAGCTGGTAATCCAGGACATAATTCATGAAACGTTAATTCACTAATTTTAAATTCATCATTCACTGATGTAATTAATTGGATTTACTTCCTAGAGGCTGTTGTAATAACAACACTGAAGACCTTGATTTTTTTCTGCCAGAACTGACAAACAACAGAAGTGGTGTCAAAGACTGCCTGCCGTCTCATTCCTCTGGTGGAGCAGAACCTCTCCCTGTAGGATAATTTGATGTCCAATGTTTTTAGTATTTTGTCTTTCCATAGACAACAAATAGTAGTAATTGTAACAAGGGCTGTTACAAGAAAAAAATATTTGAATGGGCAAAATCATCCACAGTTCTAAGCTTAAGATGAAGATATGTTCAATTAAAAAAAAAAAAGTCTCTGTTATTAGTTCGAATGGTTCATTCACATCTCATACGATACTTCAGAAGTGGGGGAAAAAAAAAAAAAGGCTGTTGTCTCTCAGATCACTTTTCCTGTTGATTACCTCCCTTCTAGTTCCATTTGTTTCAGAACTCATGCAAATTAAAGGGTGGCAGAATATTTTGCTTGTAGGTTGATTTGCAGTAAGACTTGTGATCACAGAACTTGCTATGTTTGAGGCTGTCGTGTAGATCAATCCTGAGGCTGGCTTGGAGCTGTCAGTGCATACCAGTGCTGCATAAAGCTGCCATCACCTCTGCTAAATTGCATTTTTCTTTTTTTTTTTTTTCTTTCTTTTTTCTATCCTCCTTGTGTTTTGCAATTGAGAATCAAAGGAATCCCAGCTGCATTTCCTGAACTATTTGCTATCATGGAAATTAGGGGGACAGAAGAGAATTGTTTTATGCCACCCAAGGACTCCCGAAGTTGTTCCTTTTGTGCAGTTTTCTGTCTGCCTTGTGTTGTCTGAGCAGTTGAAACTGACTGATCCTCAGTTCTTGCGTGGGGAGTTTTTAAGATAAATGCCTCAGAAATCATGACTGGAAAAGCAGAGGTTTCTACGTGCTGGATTGAAGCRTGTTTTATGGAAGCATCTCTGCTAAAAATATAGTCCATTTGCATCTGGTTAGTTTTTTGGCAGAGAGTAGTATAACCTGGTGTTCATTGCTGTCATTTTTTTCTGCATACTGACTAGTGAGCTAGTAGTGCAGTTTTCATTAGTGCTGTCCCTATGACATTTCTGTCAGCACTTTCTTCTACCGAGGTCTGCTCTTCTCTAGCAAAGAAGGATCTTTTTAACTTTTAACTCTGCTTATGAATCTTTCTTACATACTTTCTAATTTGTTACTAATAATACTGGCTTGAAGTGCTTCACCTCATTCTGGAAAGGTATGACAGCTGTTAAATTTTCCAGGATTATCTCTTTTAGCTAACTCAGATTTCTTAATTTAGAATGTTCAAGGTTTTCCTTAGTGATAGAATGACAAATTCTGTGTGATGGGTAAATAAAGGAGATTGTAACATAATGCCATGTTAATTCAGTAATTTCAATTAGGCTAAGCTCAGGCAGTTGAATACTGTCTATAATATTCTGGTTTTGCTCAAGAAAGAGAGGAAAAAGGAGTATCCTTCCATTTCCAATCTCGGCCTCTCTTCAAAATACATATCTATATGATTGGCAACTGAGTATGTGAATGTTGGGCAGTTGCTGTATTGCACAAGCCAGTAAGAAAGAGCTAGATAGTGCAGGTATCTCCCTTTCTTGAATTGTTAAAAATAGCACAGAAATCAAATTGCAGAGTTATCCTTTCGTATATTTCTCATCCTTGCTTCAGGTCACTCACTGATGAGCTCTTTTTGTGTGTGAGTGAATTTATCTTGACAGGGGTTTTTATCCAGTGACTCCTTCCTTCCTGAAGCTCTCACTTCATGCCCTGTGTAGTTCTTGTAGTGGAAGTAAGTTCATAAGAATTGTAGACTGACTCAGTAGAAGGCAGGCCTACAGGAAAGACCAGGTTTATAATGAGGAGGGAGTTCATATTATGACGCAGACATATATACAGCGATCACCTGAATGATGAATGGAATGAAGAGTTCCCATTTAAATGGAATAGTTAGATTAGCTTTTTTTCCTAAAATGCTCTGTTTCTGCATATTTTGATGTCTAAATGTTGCAATTTTTCTGCCTTTATCTAGGCTGATAGATCTGATGATACCGGTCATCAAATTTTCTGAAGAAATATACCTTTTCCTCTTTGAAAAATAGAGCACTCATGAGATTGTTATGAAAAATCTTGATCTGAGAATAATTGTGTCCCCAGGCTATGCCAGCCATTGCTACAGTTGAGTTTGTCAACGCCTACATTATATACCATATCTAAATAAACTCTGTCCCTCATTCCATAGCATTACAGCAAAAGCAGAGATTTTCTGTTGCTGCTGCGTCAGGCTAGAACAGAATTGTATTACTGGTATTAAAATCTGTTTTAATAGAATGACCAGTTAAAGTCATGGTGGGTTCCCATACTGTTCTCTGCTACTGTTGCCCCTTTTTCCTAGAAGCTTGCTTGGTTTGATGGACATCTTCACTCCTACCACCTCTTCAGGCTTCCCTCTTGGGTCCTTGCTCCCAGTATGAATAGGACTGATGTGCCAGCTTCTTGGTTGTGGCCTCATGGCTATCTAAGTGAGCTTGGGGATACCCAGGGAAGTCCCCGCTGTGGTCTGCTGTGCAGGTGCAGTGTATTCCGTCTTTTGGAGTGTTGTGCTGCCAGGCCTGCTGCTGGCATGTGCATCACCCGTGCTTAGCATAAGAGGGAAATAAGACTTGGAAGGATTTTACTGAGTGTTGGAAAGTTCAGGGAGGGATGGATCCCCACCTTAATCCCTACTGTAAGAATAGTCTGTATGATAGCAGGTCAGAGACTACTGGAGAGCGCATCAACAGCTGTGGGAAAAGAGGGCAGAAACAAAATGTAAGAAGAGTTAAGAGTTTTGAATATCTTAAATTTTGAATGTTATAAACCTTTCCAGGATTTGCAGTCTCAGCAGAGAAATCATGCAGTTAACTTCACAGAATGGAATAGAATAGAGAACTTAAATGTTTAGTTTGGTTTCAGGATTCAGGTACACTGGAAGAAGGCAGAGGTATTGCACTGTCCTTGTCCTACAACTGTTTGGATTGTCACCCTGAAATTTTCTGTCAGCTTCATGCTTATTTAAACTATTTGCATTACTGAATCAACTCACATCGTGTATACACCTTAGATTCTGGTCATACTTGAGTAAAATCAAGATTTTCATACACTGCATTAAAGTTTGATTTAATATAGTCTAGTAAACAAGTAGTGGCAACTTTAAAAATAGCAAGTTTTCTGATTCCCAGAGGAGTTTAATACTGAGAAGCTTACTGAAGTGGGTGGTGTTGGTGTGTGGGATTGAACAGAAGACAGGGGAAGAAGGTAAAGTGCTTAATTACAACAATCAAATGTATAATGTATAATGGTAAAACCTGCTTGCAGGTAGAAACACTACTTTTTGTTTGTTTGTTTGTTTGTTTTAAATAACTCATTTGTTTTAAGGGAGGCATCAAATTGTAAGTCTACAGAGAATAATAAGGGATACTACTACCCCGGAGGGGCAGCATGCAATACACAATCTCGAGATATTTACCTATTACACCACATCACCTTGAAGCAACAGATTTAAAACAAACTACTGCTGAGTTTTACAGGCAGCAGCAGTGCACAGTAAAGGAGATTTCCTTAAGATTGGCACATTCTCTCTACTTTTGCAGTGCCAAAACTGGAGTATTTTTTAACTTGACTTCATTGCAGTGTTGAGAAATAATCATGAGATTTACCTGCTTAGACAGTCTATTTGCTCGTATTTTGCCTATTGGTAATGAAAAATRAGTGTTATTTTCCTTGCTTGTCAAAAACAAGTTCTTTAACCCTGATGAATGGGGAGTATGATAATGTAGGTAATTTTTTTACAGCTGGTGACACAGAGTTGTAGAAACTCTAATTTACTGTGCAACTCCAGGACACAAATATGGTAAGGGACACCTTTTATTTAATAGAAAATTTTTCTTTTATTTTGCAAGAGCTACTTGCACAGAGTTTGACATCTACAAGTAAATCCTGAAGCTATTAAAGTTATCATGAGTTTTGAAACTCAGTTTGAGGTGTGGATTGACCCTGACTGCAAACAGTACGATGAGTCCTCTCTCATTATGGAGCTGAACTCTTACTTCATAGGAATGTAGCTGTAAATGAGCAGTGCCTGCTGTGCTGTGAGTAGTCTKTTTGAGCTTGATGACTGTTCTCAGATGGTTAACTTTAAAACATATTCACAACTACTTGCATGAACTTGCTTTGAACTAAAAACATGTTTATGTATTGGTTTCCCAAATGGTACTGTCATGTAATGTGAAGATCCAAATACGTAAGTGAGCTAGTGTAGATGTAATCCACGACTTCTGTAGTCTTTCATCAGTAAATCTAGCTTCAACCTTCTTTTTTTCCTGATCAGCAAGAAAAACATGCTCATTGAACATCTACTGAAAATATCCCCATGATTTTGCACAGTTTACAAATAAATGTAATGAAAAGCCAATCGTGACAGATTTCTACTAAGAATGGAGGATGATTAAAGTTTTGGTGTTTGGGAATTAGGTTCATTAGTAGTCCTGGGTTCATTAGTAGTCCTTACTTTATGTCTGTTTCAAGCTAGTTTTATTTTACTATCAGCCAGGGCTAACCTCTCTATAAATGCAAACTAATAACTTGTTCATCTAGAATTCTAACCTTCTCAGGCAATTTTAATAAAGATAATTTTGAGTGAGAATATAATGATACTGTTTGGAGAGCAGTAAAACTTGTCTATTTGCAAGTTTCCTACTTAATGAATACCTGAGAAACCCGAAGGATGAAGACGTAAGAGAAGCCTACCTCTAGTGCAGATCTTTGGAAGATTGACAGATACAGAGATAAAAGGGATTAAATATAAGAAAGATAAAAACTGCAAATGATTAAAAACAGTCTGAAGTAATAATATGGATTTATGAATAAGAATAGTACAAAATGACAAGGGAAGAGGATGAAGGGTTTTGGGAATAAGATCAATTTAACAATAAAAGCAATGGAAGCTGACAGGGAAAGGAGGGGAAGGCTGCAAGGAAAGATGAAAAACTGGAAATAAAGATGTACTAAACTGAGGAGGAAAAGGAAGTCCAAGATCCATTCACAAATAAAAGCACCAATACTTAAAAAGATGATGTGTTACTGTGGATGTGATGTTGTTTTCACAGGCAATTAGTTTTGTGTCTTGGATAGTATTTAAGGCTTTTTTGTCTATTAAATAAAAGTAGCCTTAAGGAAAGTATCTATACTTCCATTCTTGTGGAAATCAAAATGTTGACAGCCTAGTAGGCACCAAAGTGATAATTAAACCTTGGTGTGTCTCCTTCAGTCATACTGCATATGGGGTGAATCAAACTTAACCTCTGTTAAGTTTGTCTGATACTTCTGTATAGCTTCACTGGGCAAAAAAGCTTCAGGAAAAGTCAGATGAGGCAGTTGACTTCAGCTGTTTTTCATGGATGTTGTTAATATCCAGTTCTTTCTAGATAAATATTTCTCAATTGACAAGTATATTGATAAATATCTGCCTGGATGTAAATGGTATCTTTGTAGTCTGTCCTTTCCTTCTCCTATTAGTAGTAGTAGTATGGATATTGTTCTGAACAGGTCTGAAGTGGTTGGCTGATCATTGTAGGTCCCTTCCAAATGAACTATTCTGTTCTGTTGAACATGTGTGCCCAGCGTAGATGAGTCATTGTCAGCACCTCTAAAGCTGCCTCCTGCTTTTTTTTTTGTTTCTGAGCCTTTCCTGTATTTTGTCACCTTTTTATTCTGTCTTAAATCTGATTTGTAAATCTTGCTGTATCTGTTTAAATTGAGCTGATTATTTTTATAATGGCAGAACATTGATTATTCTCTTCTTGGTTTACCTGGCAAAAAGTTATATAAAAGTTATACTTCTCTAATTCTTGTTGGAGGGTTTCATGAGGATTACTGTTACCTGTATCTGCATCACTCACAGTTTTTAATTAAACCTGCATTGCATTGCCATTTTGGTAATTTACGGTGTAGTAATCAAATATCAACAGGCAGCAAGATGGATAACATGTTTCTGCATTTTACCAAGACAGTATGAAGCCGTTGTTCTTTTGAGCTGCTGCGTAAGTAACCGTGAATGTCGGGTTTCAGCCATTCAGTAGGCAGTGGCATTGCATTTATTTTTTATGTAAGGCATATCTCTGCTAAATGAAAGAACACCCACCATGCACAGTAGGTGGGTTTTGACTGAACAAATTGATGTTCTCTCAGCGATTGGTACTGCATTTTTTAAAAAGAAAAAATGTATATAATTGCTAAAGAGTAAAAAAGAAAACAAACAAAAAAGGAAATCCGACTAGCACTGTGTTCCAGGCAATCAAGTATTTTCTCAGATGTTTTAGTCATGGCTGTGGCATAAATTTGTTTACACTTGTGCTGAGCTTTTATCAGAGGTGCTTACCAGACTGATGAGTTTCTTAGCACAGAGTAATGTCACCGCTGTGGCTTATAATGGTAAAACATTTTTAATATGCTATTAAGCTGATAGTTTTTTTAAAATCTGTGTATCTTTAGAACTAACTCTGTCCATTAGAATTGTGTGTCATTGTCAAAGAATAGTGACTTTGAGTTTATAAAGATGGTGGGAATCTTTTGTACTGGCTGTTGTTGTGCTGCACAGGCACAGAATTCTGGCCTTTAAGTGTTTCTAGAGTATACTTGCATGATACTGGTCATAACTTCAGGAGAGTAAAAGCTATATAAAGCTATTTAAAACTTTCTSTATGTAGTGGCTCAGTGAACTCTCATGGGAAGCTGTGGTTTCATTAATGTGGCTTTTTAAAAGAAAATGGCAGACTTACAAGGGGCACTAGGAATCTAGTGTCACTAAAAAAAGTGTTAATAGCTTCGTATTTTCCACACCCATTCAAAATATTGTCAAAATTGGAATGCACTTTAGAAATAAACGTTGAGAGAAGAAACAAGTTCAAGATTTTTTTGTTCGAAGTGTAGCACTAAAATGAGTTATTACCAAAAGAGGATGAAAAAAATGCATAGGCAAGTGCAGTTCAGCTTGCCCATGAAAATGGCAACAGTCAGAGTAATGTGGGATTTAGCTTGGTGTTCATAAAGATGTGAACTGAAATAAATGGCTCAATTTGTATGCATGAAGAAGCAGTTATTGGATAGAAAAGGCTCTTGATTACGATAGACCTGAGTGCATGAAACAAACAATTGGCCTCTTCTAGTAGTGGATAGTATTGGCATGCAATGCAGCCATCATCAAAAGTGGGGCAAAGTTTCTGGTGAGGTGCAGGCTGTTAAGAGACACTTGAACAGTTAAGAAAACCTTCCATTTGAAGTTTCCAGTTCAACTTGCAGTTAATACAAAACTTGTATCAGTTACTTACAGCTCACAACAGTGAGCTCACAATGCCTTTTTGTCATGCTGCTGTTGCTTTACCTGTTTGCTGCATTTTTTTTCTATATTGTGTCTGTTAACATGCGTTTTTCACCATTTGCTTTTTATTCTGCTTCTGGTGTTTACCTTTTGCCTTAACTGTCTTTTGCCACATCTCTCGTTTAGTGAAGTCATGATTACAATGGCTCAAATCTTGGGGGGAGGAGGGCGCAASACTTATCAAAAGGCACTCATAGTCGCCCCCCCCGCGCCCGATTGTTTAATTTTTACCTTCTCCTCCCTACTCATTATTTACACTTACTCTCTTCCCCAAGTCTAACTCAAAAGCTCTCAGTAAGTACCCTAACCTCTACTGATGCTCCTTTGTCTGGAGAYCGTTGCTTCTCCAGAGAGTGTGCAGATAACTTGCATATCCCAAGTCCTCCATTTCTTTCTGGCAGATTATTTGAATCTTCTCTGAAAAGGTTTTTTTTGGCCTATACAGACTTTGTCTATGTGGGTAAATCATATTTTTTTGTCATTCTCCATTTTACACACACATGTGAGTGTATGCACAWCATCACTATTTCATTAGGTTGTGTGTCATGGTAGAAATAGCGGGGAACTGAATTGTTGAACATGACTCAGAGGAGCAGACATGGAATTATCTTTCTGGCGTGGTGCAGAAAACTTGACTGCAGCAGTTGCTCTGAAAGATAAAAACAACCAGTTACCTAAGCATAGGAAAGGGGTGTGCTTACGAGCTGTTAGCTCACTGCATAGGGTATGGGCAAAGTGATGTAGCAAGCCCAAAGAAATAGAAGCGCATAACTTAAATACCTCGTTTYTGTGACTGAATTGATAAGAGAGGAAAGCTTAATATTATTATTATTTTGTACCTTTTGTGAAAGAAAAAGAACATGAAATCTATTTTCAGCAACCAAAATACCTTGGAGGGAGAAACTACAAACTTATGAAAGCAAGAGAGAAATGGTTAGACTCATGGGAAATCATTTCTTGGGTGTTCTGTAAGAGCTGTGTCACCTATGTCATGGTGGATTGGCACTGCAATATTTTTCTGCTGTCAATTCACACAATCACTTAGAAAGGAAGTCAGTTCAGAGAAAAYGATTTCTAATTGCACAGAGATAAAAAATTTTAGAGTGGGGCACGGGGAGTTGGCCATATGACACCCATTAATGTTAATGGAACTCATGCAGCTAAATCACTCTTCACTTTTATGAAAAAGGTATCCTAGAGAGTTTACATAAAGACATAGTTGTCTGTCACACAGCTGGTCTATAAATCATTGCTACTATGTGTACAAGTAACATGGCAGGAGAGATGAACGATGTAGTATAGTGATTTTTTTTTTTTTTAGTTTAGTGGAAAGCCACTTTTTATGTACTTGAAGGCTGTAATTTTTCTAATGCTTTTTGGTAATTAGCAATTTGAGCATATTAATAATTTGGAGTAGTCATGCTGTTCCTCATGACAGCAAGTGATGTACTCACGCAGTGTCTCCGTAGAGGTTGTGGTTCTAAGGTAAGCTGTACAGTTAAGCAGTATTCTGCTCAATACAGAGTCTTTCAGCTCCTTGCCTAACATGATTCTCCTATTCACATTACCTGCCTTTAATGGCTTTTATTCCTCTAGTGTTATGGAAAATATGAGAATCTAAAGCCCAGCAGCTGTTACAGGATGGATGTAGGGTAGATCTCAGTCTCAGATACCCTATTTCACCGTAGTTAGAAATGTCTTAAATTGTGAGTGCATAGTGCAAATATTATCTAAAAAACCTCTGCAAGTTTCTCAAAATGAGTTGCTGGTTTTTGTCAGCTTGGTGTGTTTCCAGTCGGTTAAATCATTAGGCTTTAGAAAGCTTTGCTAAGTAAATTACTATTACATTAAGGCATATCTGGAGAGCAAAGGGCCTAATTCCAAGACAAAATATGATCAGAAGRTCAGTCATCTGCTGCTAAGGTACTTCTGTTATATGTAGTTGTGCGATGAAATGCTTGGAACACAAGTCTGTATTACATGGGTTTAGTCAYGTTCTGTGTCAGAGAATACGTATTGGGTCTCGTGAATGTACTTCTTTGTCCTCCAACCTGCTGGTCAGTTTGTTTCAGAAATTCCAAGATACCATATTTTGGATGTCCAGACCTTCCTTAGAGCGAAGGTGCAGGTATGTATGCTGGCTAGGGTGAAGCGTAAATCTGTGTAGCTTCGACAGGGGTTGGGTCAGGCTTTGTACAACTGTTATTTGGAGACCTTTGATCACAGTATCAACTGCTGCTCTCTTCAAGGAAAAATTCCAAATCAAACTTCTGTGGAAGAAATTTTTTTTTTTTCCCCTATTCCTCTTTTTGTTTGGGAAAAAAACCAACCAAAAAGTAACTTAAAAAACTAGCAGAAACACAACCAGGTCTGGAGAAAGAACTCTGTCATATTAATTCCTGGTTCACAGATAAAGTCTTTACATTTTGGTTTTTGTAGTGAAATATGTCAGGGAATGATATTACAGATAAAATTGTGCTTTAAAAAAAAAAACACCCAACCAAACATACCACTAGGAGAACCTAATGACAACCCTAACCCAGTTTATCTTTTATGGCTTTTAGGATTCATTTGGTGCCATAAGCTTAAAATTGTTATCTGAGTGGGAAGACTTCTGGCTGGCTTTCTGATGTGCTGTTCTGTTACCGTGAGTTGGAAAGATAGTCCTGTTAATCACATCCTCTGGTACRTGTAAATACAGTGACTTACATCATGTGATTTAATCTCCATGAAAACAAGACTTACAGGGCTTCATATGAGTTCATTTAACAGTAATAAAGTTGATTGGTAGCACATTAGGTCTGCTGAGCTCAGGAGGTTTAAACTCCGCAAGGATTTGTCATCTGGTGTTTCTGTTAATCTCTAAGCCTTGTCCAGTTTATATAGTATGCTGYAATCCCTAGTTACGCGCTGGGCCATGGTAAGGCACTGAATGGCAGTAGAGCAATGTTTGCATTCAACTTGGAAATCTTTGGCTTCCAGCTATTTCCTTTATTCAGTGTACTGCAACATATCTGCTTGGGAATATGTCCCTCTGACATACAGGATTATTCTTGTCAATGCTTTGTTGAGAAGTGTTTTCCATATCCAAACTCCAGTATTTCTTTAATTTTATTATAAATACAATCTTACAAACTTAGACTTACTTTCAAAACCAGTGTCAAAGTAGATTGTATGTTGAAAGTATTACTGTTGTCTCTCCTATTTAGCAAGTTAAAAAGAATAAATAAGTCACTGGTAGGTGTTTTTTATTACCCCAGTTCCATTCTTTCATTGTGGTGGTTGTTGTTGCTATTATTGTTTAAATAAGTAGTTGTCTTTGCACTAAAAACATGGCAGAAGTGAATTAYGTAGCTTCTGCAAGCAAGTGGGGGAAAGAGGAATTAAATACGAATGTTGAATTTTTGACTCTGCTCAACCGGCATCCATCACTAACTCTTCCTGCAGATCACAAAACCAATAAGAAAGTTCATTTCATGTATGACATCCAGCAAATTAAAACTATTGAGTACTTTAGTATAAAAATAGGGATATTAAAAATACAAATTTCAGTATAATAAAACCTCTTTCCTTGGGAGACAACTCATGGCAAAAAGCAGATGAAAGTAGTTCTTTAACATCYCATTAGAATTCTCCCTATTCATGTTAAGTATGAATATCTAAAATAATTACTTTAAATGCCTTTTGCTTTTTATTCCTTTTTATTTTATTGTTACTTTATTACTGTCACTTTATTACTATTATTCATTTTTACTATTTTTTATTATTTAAAATTACATTTACAAAAGAGAAGTTTTCTGATTTTAAGGAACTAATATTCAGAGAGCAAAAGAAAATCTAGGAAGCTGGAGATAGGTAAGTAGAGAGGATGAAGAAATAGATGATTAAAACAATAAATAAATTCTACAGGTTTTGTAACTTGGATCGAAGCCAAGATTCCAGTGGTTGTATTCATCCTTGACTGAGCAAGCTGCTAGAGGAGAGCACATGCTGGGAACAGTGGAATATACAGCAGAAGCAGTAATGCAGAAGCACAACTAATTAGAATTCCTGTAGGCTTTATCAACASGTCTGCAAAATACAATAATTAAGATTTGACTGTGAAAACATGTCACTTTGATGTTTTTGAGATGAGACAAACTAGCTTAAAATTACCCAGTTGAAAATTACCACTTAAAATCTTTTTTTATAGTTGTATATATAATGCATCTGCTACTACAGTGATTTTTGCAATTACTGCAATCAAAGCTAGCACTAATTTCTCAATAAGCTGTACAATACATACAATTCTGCAGACTGGTACTAAAATGAAGCTAGGTTGGTAGAAAAATACTTTATCCTGGTACAGCAAAAATGTGTGTATTTACCTGAGAGGTATGTTTTGGGGTAGGAAAATGGCTGTATGGCTGTATGCAGTAGATTTGTATAAAGACTGCTTGATATTTATGTCTGGTAAATGTTCTGGGGAGATGGTAATTGCGTCAGCTATTTTAAAATTAAGTTGGTAGTGGTGGGAAGACTCTAAGAACAGCTGAAGATTTCTTTTGGAAGGAGGAAATTGATGGTTAAGCTTGACATCCCACCTGTAAATTACTCTGTTGAAAAGAAAGATGGGAAAAAATACACTAGTTGACAGGTTGATGTGTCAGTACCTTTATTAAAAACTTCCTTATAGGTAAGGATGGGGGTCTGTTTTAAACCTGCAAAACATTTTTAAGTAGTTCTGCTGTGCTATCCTTTTAAACGTTTACAGTAGAATAATGTAGCTAGACTCTTTCTTGTTTGATGGTTATGTGGCTGGCTAAACTAAGTCGACAGAATGCGCAAGTGTTGTTACAGTAGTGTCACCGTAATTGTCTAGTAGTAGTGATGGTCTGAGGATGAGAGAGGGGTAAGGAGTGGGGGGAGAATGTGGTGGCTCTTAACAGGTTTGGTTTTGTGTTTTTTTGGGTTTTTTTTTTTTTTTTTTGTGTGGGGGGGGGAGAGGAAAGGTAAAGGGAGAAAATGAGCAAATGTTTGAGATTTGTGTGAGAGAGTCTGTATTGTTTTGATGGATTTGTTTTTTGCTGTGCTCTCTCCTGCTTTCCCGTCTTTATCAGCAGCTTTAGTGAGAATACGGGTTCTGTAGGCTCCCTGACTTTTTCCAGCCGCCTTTAAATCATTAGCTTTAACTGCGGCAGTAACTGATCAGGCTGCTGCTGTTGCTAAGTTTCCTGTGCGTGGAATACCAGACAAGCCTGACTCCAAATAATGTATTACTGGTTTGGGTTTTGTTTTAACAGAATTAATATGTGACAATACTGGGAACTCTGTAAGAAACTGTTTCCTGGTCTTCACATTTTTTAGCAGCTGAGGATAAAAGGGAAGGGCAAGTGTCACTTGGCTGTGCTTTCCAAAATAGTGATACAGTGGTGGTAATACTTAGGAATATCACATATTTCTGAGTGTTCCTGTTTGTTCTCCTGCTTAAAAAAAAAATAAAAAAAATAAAAAAAATTAAAAGGGTTTAAAAAGATTGCCTTATGTACAGGCTGTTACAGAAACATGCATGCGATTAGGTTTATGGGTGTGAATGTAGGCGTGTAGAAAAGGAAGTAACTTGGAAGGAATATTACTGCCAACACAGCACGTTTTCATCCGATACGTGTGAGAACCCTCTGGATTTTTTTATTACTGCTGGTAGTTCTTGCTGAAGCAGGGCTCATTAGAAAAGATATTAAGAAACCTTCCTCTGAGGGATCCCCCCTTCTCCCCAGCTTTGCTGCCGGCGCCGTTACTGCGCCTCAGCCCGGGAGCCCACGGGGGGGGCGGCCGCGGGGCGCTGGGGCTGCGGCGCCATCTGCTGGCGAGAGGCGGGACCGCGGGGCGCAGCGGCCGCTCCYACGGCACCCAGGCGTGGGTTCCCTCTTTAACGGGATGTTATTAAAATTGTAAATGACTTTTACAGTGGGGTGTTTCACAGTGCATATGTAGACCGTCTCTCCAGTGCAGCTTAACTACAGAAAGAACATAAATGCTAGCATCAGGAGATAAGTTTATGAACACGTGATCTCTAGACCTTTTTAAACACTTGAGTTTTTCTCCCTAGGGTAAAATTTAACTGTACCTTAGAGTGCTTTTATATTTAGTCATAAACTACAGCAGAATTCATTTTATGTTACAGTTCTCCCTGTTGTTATTTTTCTCTAATAATATAGAATTCAGCCAAAATTTTAGGAAAACTGTATCTTGAAATAGAGGTAATTAAATCCCAACATGACTTTCCATTACAACCGTAAATTCCTACCCCGTAAATTCCTAATTCTGATAGATGTATAGATTTTCTTTTTTTTTTTTTTTTTTAATCATTCATCTTTGTTCTCCTAATTTTATAAAGGTGTAGTTTACAAAGAAAGTTTAACTTAATAGCGGCATGTCATGTTCCAGGAAAATATGACTGACTGGTTTTACTTTTAAGTAAACTACAAAATAGCATTTGGCTTCCTTTGCACAAGTACACAGTGAGAAAGATGAGGTAGACTTCTTGGAATTGATGCTCCTGTATTATTTCCTGTTGCATTCTTTTCCCTAGGTGAGGTCAAGAGGAACACCATGGAATAAATGTATGTGTGTGTGTATGTGGGGTGTGTGTGTGTGACCTAATCTATAGCAACCGTCAGATGCTGAAACAGAAGTCACCACATTCTTCTTGGATTATTTTATGCTACCCCTACAAAAGGATGAATGAAAATCATAGTATTTCCCAGGATCACAGACTCTTCAGCTTGGAAGGAACCTTGGGAGGTGTTTAGTCCAATCCCCACCTTAAAGCAGTGTCAGTGCTAAATTCAGACTAGGTGGTGGCTTCAGGCTTAGTCCAGTTGGGTCTTGAAAAACTCCAAGGGTGGAGGTCCCACCAACCTATATGGGCAACCTGTTCCCATGCTTAACTAGCTTGAGAGTGAACTGAGGAACTTTTTTTCTCATATCCAGTCAGAGCCTTTTCTGTTTCCATTTTAGGAAGAAGGAAAGTTTGGAGCTGGGGTATGGGGGGTTTCTTTGAGTAATCTGTGTGGTGGCTCTAATTGGATTTCTACACACAGTCACTTAAGTTCCTTAGCACCTTAAAGAAACAAATGTGACACTTGAAAATAAGTATTTGTCTTTCATGAGGGCCCAAACAGTGTTTTAACTGATGCTTGGGAATCAGTGTAGATGAGCTGTACATTGTAATTAATTCTAAGAATGAAATCGGCTTATTTTTTGAAATTATTTGAATATTCTTATTGTGGTGAAAAAGCTCTTTTAGTCATTGCACTTCTTGTTTTCCTTTAATGGAGATATAATATGGACATGAACATCTTTAATTGCTTTTTTATTATACATTTAATGAGGATTTTGTATACTGCSATGTAAGTGGTAATGTATTTCAATTATTTAGGGGTATAGTTAACTTTAATTTTACCTTTGAGCTAGTAGAAAATGAGGCAGTTGACCTGGTAATTAATGAATACCTATATAGTTTCAAAAATCATTACCCTTTATCCTTTATTTGTGCATGTGTGTATACATCCTGTGAGATGATGCATTGGTCTAGTTGAACTGACTGTTATTTGTTAGTAGGAATGACTGTAATGGCACTTAAATCCATCAGTTATCATTGCTTCAATGAACTTTTGAAACTGTTGAAAATGCTGATGTTATAAATGAATGTCAAACATTTACTGTTGCTGAGAAACAGTTGTGTCCATTTGAGGTTTCTGATTCATGAGAGAGAGAGAAAGAAGATAGCCTCATTTTATTGAGTTCTTGAAATACCATAGTTGCTTTTAGAGAAAAGAAATGACAGCTTTTGGACTGTCAGTAAAATTTAAAAATGTATTCCTCTGCTCGCTTCTTACTAACTTCTCTAAACCAAAATGATTTTATCCTTCTGTGCTTTGGTCTTAAGTTTCTTTTTTTGCTGTGCTCATACCTAATTTGCTTTAATTGTGACACTTGGAAAGAAAACTACATTTTAAGGAACTTATGGCAGGATTGGCTGTGTTCAAATACAAGAAGGAGAAATAAACTGAAAATGACTACCTCAAGCTGTGGTGCAGCTATACATGGAGCTATCTTTGTTAGGTGGTTATGAAGGATATGGAAAAATATACTGTGATCAACTGTTTCTGAAACTTGCTGGCTAAATCACCGTGGTTATTAAAGCTTTGGAGCAATGTATTCATACTGTTCYTTATTGTAGGGATGCTGTGGCTTCTGTAAGGGGAAACAAAAGGAACAGGTTTAGAATGTTGAGGTCAGAGCTGTGATGTGCCCATGCTCTTCAAATATGTAGCTGGTCCTCTCTGCTTCAATAAAGGAAGATATAATGTGGTTTTTTTTTTTTGTGGAAGGAAGATATATATTTTTTTTTTTTTTGTGGAAGCTGAAGCTAGACAGACTGTGAGATACAGAGGAACATGCCTTCAGTAGTAAAGCTGCTGGATCAGCTTATTCAAGGTTGTGATGAATTCCTCATTAACAGCAATTTTAAAATCAAGAATGGGTGATTGTCTAAGAGGTGTAATTTTACTCAGATTAATTAAGAGGTTGATTTTTAGCCTGTCTTTTAAATAAATTCCTACTGGGTGATCATATTTCCAGGTTTTGGTATTTAACAGACCTAAAATGTTAATTAACACCAAATCTTAGTTGAATGAATGAGAGCTTTAGTACTATCAGAATAGTTGTATTGACCTGCTCTGCCACCTGGATGCTCACAAGTCTATGGGGCCGGATAGGATCCACCTGAGAGTACTGAGGGAGCTGGCGGAGGAGCTTGCCAAGCTGCTCTCCATCATTTATCAGCAGTCCTGGTTAATAGGGGAGGTCCCAGATGACTGGAGGCTTGCCAATGTGACGCCCATCTACAAGAAGGGCCAGAAGGAGGATCCRGGGAACTACAGGCCTGTCAGCCTGACCTCGGTGCTGAGGAAGATCATGGAGTGGTTCATCTTGAGGGCGCTCACGAGGCAGGTGTGGGACAACYGGGGGATTGGACCCAGCCAGCATGGGTTCATGAAGGGCAGGTCCTGCTTGACCAACCTGATCTCYTTCTACGACCGGGTGACCCDCCTAGTGGATGAGGGGAAGGCTGTGGATGTGGTCTAYCTGGACTTTAGTAAGGCCTTTGACACTGTCTCCCACAGCATYCTCCTGGAGAAGCTGGTGGCTCATRGCTTGGAYGGGTGTACTCTTCRCTGGGTAAAAAACTGGCAGGACGACCGAGCCCAGAGAGTTGTGGTGAAYRGAGTTAAATCCAGTTGGCGGCCGGTCACGAGCGGTGTTCCCCAGGGCTCAGTATTGGGGCCGGTCTGGTTTAATATCTTTATCAATGATCTGGATGAGGGGATCGAGTGCACCCTCAGAAAGTTCGCAGATGACACCAAGTTGGGCGGGAGAGTTGATCTGCCTGAGGGYAGGAAGGYTCTGCAGAGGGATCTGGWCAGGCTGGATCGATGGGCCGAGGCCAACTGCATGAGGTTCAACAAGACCAAGTGCCGGGTCCTGCACTTGGGTCACAACAACCCCAGGCAACACTACAGGCTTGGGGAAGAGTGGCTGGAAAGTTGCCCGRSKGAAAAGGACCTGGGGGTGCTGGTCGACGGCCGGCTGAACATGAGCCGGCAGTGTGCCCAGGTGGCCAAGAAGGCCAATGGCATCCTGGCCTGTGTCAGGAATAGTGTGGCCAACAGGCGGAGGGAGGTGGTTGTGCCCCTGTACTCGGGACTGGTGAGGCCGCGCCTCGAATACTGTGTTCAGTTTTGGGCCCCTCACTACAAGAAGGACATTGAGGTGCTGGAGCGTGTCCAGAGAAGGGCGATGAGGCTGGTGAAGGGTCTGGAGAACAGGTCTTATGAGGAGCAGCTGAGGGAGCTGGGGTTGTTCAGTCTGGAGAAGAGGAGGCTGAGGGGAGACCTTATCGCTGTCTACAACTACCTGAAAGGAGGYTKTAGCGAGGTGGGTGTTGGTCTCTTTTCCCAAGTAACCAGCGATAGGACRAGAGGAAATGGCCTCAAGTTGTGCCAGGGGAGGTTTAGATTGGACATTAGGAAAAATTTCTTCACCGAAAGGGTTGTCAAGCACTGGAACAGGCTGCCCAGGGAAGTGGTGGAGTCACCATCCCTGGAGGCGTTCAAAAAATGTGTAGATGTGGCAGTTCGGGACATGGTTTAGTGGCCATGGTGGTGTTGGGTTGAYGGTTGGACTTGATGATCTTAGAGGTCTTTTCCAACCTTAATGATTCTATGATTCTATGGAYGTATACATACCTAGCATGGCATAGAAATCCAGGATTATTCTCTTGAACAAGTGTCTGTATTTCATSGACTTTTATCTTATGTACCTTCTGAAGAAAGGCTTTTCTGGAGGTACTTTCTCTGGGTGAAACTGTTGATACTGGTTGACTGACAATCAGGAGTGACTCTAGTTATTAGCTCACTTTTCTAATAAAAATTGTTATGTTTTTTTAATGAGAAAAGGAGGTTTATTACATCTTTTATTACAATCTTAGAGCTTCAAGTGCAGGCTACGTTGTAAGTAGAGCTTAGAAGTAAGCCTGATAGTACTGCATTTGCAAATAGAATATGTTTTCCTTTGGGGTCTAAGAAGTCATTTATTGTAATTATTTTTGATGTATTTTGTGTTCCAGACAAGTCTTATTTTTTCAGAGAATAGTTTCTTTTCAATGTGGATATAAATTTTAACGGAAGACTACACTGTCATTGTCACTTTCATAAGGAGAAGTTTCTTATGGAATGTCAGCAATCACTGGAAGGAATGGTTTATGTATAGACTAAAACCTTGAAAGAAATAAATTTCCTATACCTAACTTGTCTCAGAAACCAAGTAAATTTTGCTGCTAGCTCTCCAAGTCAAAACTGACATTAGTGCTCAGTTTCACTGTGCTGTGGGCAAGTACAGTATATTTTCTGTCTGGATACCATAGGAAAGCAAAGGTTTTGAAACAATGTATTTGTAGAATATTAAACCTACCTATCATGTCAAAGCACYAGCTGGAAAATTGTCTATTGTTGTACATGTGCAATGAAATCAGGCCTGTGTGACTTTTTGTATGTGATGTGGACTTAGGTCTGACAAGTTAGTTTAGAGGCATTATGTCCTTGTGACACCTCACTGAGATTAACTGAATTTTGGCCAGTTTTGTCCAGGTTGGCTAACATAACTAATATTTTGTGTATTCAGAGAACTATGGTAGAATTAACTCCTGCATCCTCAAGTCACAGGTGGCAAAACACAAGGGAGCTGCATTAACCATGTTTAACGAGTGTGGCTTTGCAAAAGACTTACTACTCTTGGTAGGCTTCCTCTGCGTCACAAGTAATATTCTGCTGAATTATTTTTATGTATAATTCCCTCTACAAAAGTGTGTCTGTCATCAGTCCTATTGGAAAGAAAATACATATACTCTTGAATTTTTATGGTTATCCTAGTACTTGTCTTTCCAGTTGTGTTAAGTTCTGAGGTAATGTTTCTTTAAAAACAATAGCCTCATAGTGTTCCCTTCCATGATTCTGGTTCTGGTTTATAACACAAACTTAAACTTGTGTGTAATGAATTCTGCAAGCAAACAAAACAAAAGAAAACAGAAAGATAAGAAAAAAAAATAAAAGAGGACCAATGCATTTGTAGAAAGAGATCAGTATCTGTTACYGTTTTTATATATATAACTGGGCTTTTTTGATCCTGTAGTTTTTTGAACTGTATCTTTTTGAAGACTGTAAGTAAAAAAATGTATGAAAGCAGATACTTGAGGTATATTTGGCAGATAAAAATAGCATTTAGGAAGGTGTATTTTACTCGAAGTTGTAAGAAATCCTGTTTTGCAACGAGGAAAGAGAATCAACTGTTACAAGGTATTGCACAACTTTGATGTCAGTCTTCCATTCTCAGTACCCCACTACTTCTCAGCGTTTTCTTTTCCCTCTAACAAGCTTTAGCCTTTACTGGAAAAGAAAGAAGTTCTGAGAATGTGTATTTAGCTTTGAAATCCTTTCTGTTTGCTTAACATAGCAAACATCAGACCCTGCATGTGTTCTAAAGTATTAATAGATGAGTGAGTTGTTTTTTAAAGCAGGCTTACAATAAAATTTCAAGCGCAACGAGCTTTATAAATCACTTCAGAGTTCTCATGGGCAGATATGCAGACTCCTCGGCTCATTCTACTCCTATAATACTAGAATAAGAATAATTTAGGGAATTTCTGATAGTAAGTGGTCTTTCCTTAAGGCATCATTCTCATCCATTCCAAAATTCAAAGAATGCAGCACTGTTTTATGTTTGTTACAAAAATAGCTTTAATCAAGCTACTGAGGTTTTTCCATTCCTTATGCTGCTGGTAATGTTGGGTTTCACTGACGTCTTCGTTAAGTGTAACAGAGCTTTCTGTCAGTGCTTCTCCGTAACTCTGCAGTGGGTCCTCAATATATTGTGTTTGATCTAGGTGGGATGTTACCAGTCTTGCAATACTGTGATGTAAAAGATATASTATATCTTTTACATCTACTATACCAATTAAGTATCTAGAGAATTCCCTTGATGGCTGAGTAGTATAAAAAAATTCTGAAAACTCTCACAAACTGAAAACTTGTTATATTTTAGAGAAACGCAGATGAAGTCCTGTCATTATTGGCTCCGTTTGAAAATCACATTGTGCAAAGGAAATATTGAGAGCCATCAGCTGGCATTATAAGCACCACAGTGTTTCCAACCTTAGTTACTTAGAGCAATAAGTAATTAGTAATGTCTGGCAAATGTAGTAAACTTACACCAGTAGCTCTTGGACAGTATGCCAGGGGTTAAGAGTTAAATATGCAAGCACAGTGCTCTGTRAGAAATAATTCCCCCAAATTAACGTTTCCTTAAAACAAACAAAAAAGGATTCGCAAAAATCAGGGAGGGTGGTTATTTTTTAAGGCTCTAAATTCCCATAGTATGATGCATACTGGATGCCTAGATGATACTGTTAGGGAAGACTAACCAGACAAACAAAAAGCAAAATAACTTCTTTAAATAGCCTACTTCGTGATTTGTCCTTGACATTCTGTGTAAGAAAAGTCAAATTCTTATTAAATATTWTGATTTATTGGTAAGTAAAGAGCATATTTCCAACTAATGTGTGGCATGAAGAAATATCAGAGGCAAAAAATATTCTGTATAATGACAGTTCTTGCACAGAATATATTACACATATGTCCCACAAAGACAGCTTTTCAGCTGCAGTCAAAACAGTTCTACAAGAGAGAAAACAAACAAAAAAATCCCTCCTCAAATTTACCTCATTCATCATCTGGTGGTTTCGTGGAAAGAGGTTATCAAGGGCTACTTAAAATACAGTAATCTCTTTGGTAAGATTTTTTTTCCTTCAGAACTTTCAAAGAGACTAGGAAATGTTGGCTACCCTGYGGTTTCAGAATGAAGTAGTGGTTTCAAATACTTACAGCCTTGAATACTTAAAGGCATACTGGTTTTATGAGATTTTTTTTTTTATGAACTCTGATCTACTCCAGTGGKTGTTCAGAAGGTAAGTCCAACCTCTCTGAAGTACTTGTGAAAATTTTCYTAGAGGTTCCTGTTTTAATGTTAATACATATTGTTGTTATCATAAAGATACCAAACGTCTAGAAGCTTCCAAAAAACAACCCAAAATGTCTTTTGTCCCTTGTATGTAGGTAAAGGTGATATCCCTGTTTTCTTACAATAATATTTCTAACCCAGAAAGTGTTAATCCATTTGCAGCATTAAATCCCCTCCTAATGTGTTATATTGCTACGATGTCAATTATCAAAGTACTGGACAGATTTGACAGTATCTGTTTCTCATGTTTGTTTTTTATGTTTTTGGTCTTATTCATAAGGCTTTAATAGGCATTTAAAGAAATACTGTAGGATGATACRTGTATATAATCTGCACCTAAATGAAGCTGTAGATACTGCAAACAATTTCTTTCAGCACTGATAACAGAAAAATGGCACAAAACTCAGTTTGTGTTTTGAATTCAGTTCCAGAAGGCTTATTTTTTCCTACCCCAACCCCCAAGTTGAAATTTTAATTAGTATACAGGTATTTTCCTCCAAAGACTGAAAATATGGAGCTAATGCTGTGTGCCTAAGAAGCCAAGGATGCTATGWATTGCACTTCTGAGTCCTTTTTTTCAAGCTAAGTACCACTTCACAAGGAAATTTACACATACCTCAGTTGGTTGTAATACTGCTTAATTTGATGACGTGTTTAAAAATTTTTTTCAATGAATTCTTCAGAGTCTGATTTACTTCAGTGCTGCAAATCTGTTCATCTGCTTTCCACTATGAATGGAAATAAAGCTGTCCAGTAACATGAAGTTGTGAAGTTGGTTATTAGTCTCCTTCCTTTTGAAGAACAAGAAAGGTTAAATTAGCTTTAGAAGATCTTGAACTGTCAATAATTTGTATCTGATGCTATGATAAAAGTTAAAAATACTCTGCACAGTTTTGGGGAGAAGTAATGTTAACTTTCATGTTGGAAGCACATTCTTCTGTTGGCATTATAAAAACATGTATAAAATCAGTGATCAGGATTGATGTACAGAGTTACTGTAGCTGTTTTTGTCCATGACTAAAGTTATGTCTGATTCCCTGGTGAAGACTGGATATATCAACATACAGTTTTTCCTTAGACGGTTTTCTTGAGATGGAGTATATGACAGGGGATGAGATACTGTAAAACTACAGATCTTTGTTCTTCTTTGTCATTTTCAAACATACGTGCCGTGTGATCTTGAGGTATTGTTCCAAGAGTTAAGTACAGAGTCCTGAAAGCACATTGTCTTTGCATCTGCAACCTAATGAAATAGGCTTTGGTGTTTTGCTGTGGGACATAATGGCAATCAAAGACAGAAAAATGAGACTTTCAAACATTCCTGAAACAATGCAGGCTGTCATAAAATAAAAGTCGATATCGAATACTTAAGAATGAAAATATTGAGCACAGCAATGCCAGATGAAATACTCCAATTTGAGAGTATCAGAACATTGTTACTATGAAACGCTTTCCTGTAGTCAAACTGAGTTTTCTTCTGCTTTTACCTTCTGTTCCATTAAGTATGTTAGTGTGTCAGTAGGAGGAAAATAAAACTTAGACATGAAATTTCTGACAGCGTAGAAATGGTGATTTTTATTCTTCCTTAACTTTATCACAGATACTATTTACAAATAGCAGTTAAGTTTTTTAGGACTGCTGGAGTCTCTTTTGCAACCTTAGAGTCAAACCTGACTTACTCGCAGTGCCCTGTGACCCACTGTTCTTCCTGTACGTACGTTTGGGTCTTGTCAGGGCAGCAACTCGTGTTTAATAAAATTAATTTAGAGTTCAAAAATACGTGAARTTACTAGTGTAGGGGAAAAAGGAGTCACTAGCGTGCTTGTGAAATAAGTAAAACATGGACAAAAATGGTGCTAATTTGATCTTTAATGGTGAGCTGAAGTGTTTTAGACCTTTTATTTGTAATAGGAAATTTGATGGCCTGTGCTATATGAGGTACTGAAAGCTGTATCAAGAATAATAAGCTAGATGTGCAGATTTTGAGATGTGGATACCTCATCTGTGGAACTTTGACTATCAAATTGTTTTTCTTGATGAATTTTTTTCATGAACTATTTAAAACCTGCAGTTTTATAATTAGTCTTAAGATGACAGAAAATGTATGACGGCTTGTTTAGCTGATAAATGGTTCTCTGCACCATACAGTCATTGCTTATGGAGACTTGGCGTTAGCAGTGCGTGAGACTGATCTATCAGGCAGAACCCTCTCATGAGATGAAATACCATARATGTCCAGAGCTGTCAGCGATACTTAAAGACTTGTGGTGGTTAATTTTCGTTTGGTGGAGAATAGGAGAGGGGAGGAGGGAGAGAGAAAGGGATATAAGGACAACAGTTGCTACATCTCTTCACTGTTCTTGTGGTAGCTAAACTTTTATAAAGCACCTCATCAGCAAATCTGGATGAGTCTCATGGAAGCCAGGTCATAGTTAGTGAAAGTTTACTGTGACATAAGAGAGGTAGTCTGTAAGAAAATTGAATGTGCTAGCCGAGGACAAAGATGGTAAAGACAAGGTGAATAGCCATGTAATTTGTATCTTGTGGCAGACTATTACAAAATGCATTCAGTAGTGAAACAAAGCTTGGTAGGTTTTCTTTGCTTCAGAGGTACAAAGATTCCTGAAAGACTAACTTAATACACATAAAGACAGTTTCTGCAGATGTGTGCAATCATGACATTTGTGAGGAGGGAAGAAAAAATTGCAGAAAAACTTTTTGGCTGTTTTTGCTTGAAGTAATTCTCATGTAAAACATGAAGAAAGACCAGAAATGACCAATTTTTTTAGTCTTCCTTAGTTATTTGCTGTTTCACAGGTGGAAAAGCCACCTTTGTAGGATTTCATAGTCTTAGGAGAAGTGGAGAAGAGTGTGTGACTCGGCAGCASTGACAGGCAACCACTAATCCTCTGATAGATGATACGACAGCAAGTAGTAGCTACTGACTTGACAATGATTTTAAATTAATGACATTTGTGAAAAGTATTCATGTTACCAATTTCCAGCCCCTCATGTTCTGACTTTTGGGTCCCTTAGAACTGTTAAATGGAAATAGGATTCATATTTTACTGTCTGTCAGTTAAGTCCATTATATTTTTAGAAGAGGATATAGTTTCTAAGAGGCATTCATTGACTCAGGATTATACTGATTTTTCGTAGCTGGCRATTACAGATACTGTATAACAGAGAGGGGAGCAAGATGCCATCATTCCCAAGACATAATATTGGAGAGGGGATGAAAAGGAATTATACTGGCTTTAAATAGATTGAATTTTTGTGTGAAGTAAGTTGAAGCTTTCCTCGCTGAATGACTTTGTTTTCTGCAGTAACTCATCCAGTTGYTCCTATTCTGTTCTGGAGCCAGAGCATTAGTATAAGTGACTGGACGCAGTACTGGGAAAATGTGCGGTCTTGTGTCTTTTACGAGATAGGTACCACTTTTACAGACCTATCTCACTGGATAATTTGCTTCCAAACCACAGTGTTTCTAGAAATAATAGTTCTGTTGCCATATTGAAAGATGGAATGTGTTGATTTTAGGCATATTGGCAATGAGTAAAGAAAATAATAATGACAAAGTGGTTAATGTACTTATATTCATACTCAGAACAAAGCATATTTWAAAAAAAGGAGAAAGCCTGTCAGAATTAAAAAATGGAAAACACAGTGGCTGATTGTAGCCCTATAGTTATGACAAAAGCAGACACACTGTATTTTGGCATTTATAAACACCATTAGGTTAAATATCTCAAATAGATTGTCATCTCAGCTACAAAGGAGAAATTAAATTAGGTTGATCAAATAGCTGACCTTGTGGCTCAGCAACCGGACTTGAACGTGTGGGGAGGCATTTTCATTTCATTTTTGAAGGACGCCATGGGTTTTTTTTCTACATTGTTCTGAATGATGACATTGAATAAATACAAGCTTGGATTTGGGGTAYATAACCCAAAATCTTCACAATGAGTTGAAGTAAAGTTGGTAACCAATTAAAAGTGAAATGACAGTTTGCTGCATAGGGCAGAATGGCTGCCTGTATTATAAAATAAGAATCAAGCTTGAATGAACAACAATTAGTATCATGAAAAATGTTAGGCTTTTGATCCTGTATGTCTGAAGAGTTCTCTTTGGTATTTAATTAAACCTCTTAGTGTGTTTTATTAGATGATTAATGCTGATGTCATTGATGAATATGAAGATTACGATTTTCCTTTTGTCACTTAGCAATTGAGTTTTGTGTGTAATTTACTGCTCCACCTTTTATTGTAAAATAGATCAAGGGAAGTTTTCATTAATCTTGTTCTTTTGGCTGTAGTCGACTTTTTACAGAGTGAATAGCCATCAGTGGAGACAGTGCATTAAAAAGAATGATGACAAAGAAAATTTAATTTGCTCAATAGCTTGGTTGCAAAATGTGTTTGGAATGGTGAAGAGATCAGTTCTGTATTACAAGTTTAACATTGGAAAATTTGTCAGATATGTAATTACAGTGTAACTGGTAATAGATATTATGTTGATTCAGCTACTTTATTTGCTGTTCCCTGCCTCTTCACAGTTACTGTTTAATAAACAGCAGTGGCTTGGTCTTGTTTATTAAGCAAATGCTGTCCTGTTTGGATTCCATCGTAATCGAAGAGTAACTTTACCCATTCTTTGCATAAACAGTGGTCTTTTAATGACTTTGAGCTAAATAACAAAACCAGATGTGACTGCAGTAATGATTTTTAAAACCTTCACCTGCTAGCTAGTGCAGAGGACTCTTAAGTCTATAGGCTTAATTTTAATTACCAACTTTGAAGCTTTCTACAGTCATAAATGTCTGCTTTTCCATTTCCCAGCATATTTAATAAATTAAACTATTAAAACTGTGTTTCTAGGTTGATTTATTTGCTTGCTTTGTTTAGAGAGTGTTTGCTGTACATTTGAAACACAAAATACAATTTCATGGTTTTGTGGTAAGCATTATCTAGTTAAACATATGTTATGTTCAAACTTATTTATGTTTTCAGTTAAGAAAATGTGTATTTAGCTGATATTAATGCTAAATCTCCAGCTTCTGGTACTTGAAGTAGTCTCAGCCACAGCTGGGGGCTCCCTCTGCCCCCCCTCCCCCCAGGCATAAGTAATATTTGGGCAGAAATAAAATTTAATATATATGCTATTATATTGCCAAAACTCAGAAAATGAAGGTTAATTGATTGAAAGCAAGTTTCATTCAAAGACAGAAATTTTAAGCTCAAGGCATTAACTTACTGGAGTGATGATCATGTTCCTCTGAGCCCCTTAAGCCAGCTTGCTTTCCTCTGTCCATAAAATGAAAATTGATTGTGTATATTTCTGTGAAATTTCAGCAGAGGATTGAGTTTAGCATAGTTGGTCTGGCAGGTGCACCCAGACTTAAAGTTGAATTGGTTAGTTTGTACTTTACAAAGCTGATGTTCTTAGTGTTGTGCCATTGGAAGTTAGTCTGTGAGAAAAGAGAAAGCAGCAATTTTCACTATTTCTTTCTGTAATGCAGCCACAGTGTCTTTCTCTTTTATTTATCCCAGAAGGTAGATTAAGCAATAATGTGTTGTATTATATATTCATATTTTTTTCCCCTTGACTGATTGCTAAGCAAAAACTAGTAAAACAGGAAATAATTCAAGCCAGGCTTCTCCCTGTTGCTTTCTCAGRTTTTGTGATTAAATACATAAACTTCAGGTGAATGAAGCACATTAATCCTGTCTGTTGTTTTCAACATGACTTTGTAGGGAGCTCAYGCCTTTTGAATTTGGCTTTCCTTTATCAGGTGAACTGTATTGGATCAGGTAGAACTTCGTATTGTTTAAGTAATCCTCAGTAACAATTCTTTTTTTTTTTTTCTTTTTAACCCGTGTAATACAYTGGAAATATTCATGGGTTTTTCTAGTGGTTGGGCTAGTATTTTGTTGTTGTTGTTGTGGGAAAATGTATGTAAATAATGTCAAGGTACAAAGTGGGGATAAATTTGTGCAGGAATTGGTGATCTGTCTGCAGACTGAAAACACTTATTTAAACAATATTTAAGTAATCTCCAAAGTACTGTTTGAGGTGTGATCAGGGCTAACTTGGCATAATTGGGTCTACTTTGAAAATAATGTTTGAGTAGGTCCCAGAGAGCTGGAAGTACTGTAGTGGCACATAATAAGATCCAGTGTATAAGAGATGTTTTTCTTCTCGATAGGGGGAAGGAAATGATACCTGGTGATTACATCCTAGCTACCTTTTCAAGTATTTTGATACTGTAATGATGATTGGCTCTTCACTCGTGATGGAGGGAACAGTAATGATTAACACATCTCWTTAGGGATTCAGTTTTAAGTGGAGGCTGTACTATATTTGACACGTAGCCAGGGATTGATGAAGTGCCTAGGCAGCAGTTGGAGAGTAAGATGCTACATCTAGGAGGTGTTTAATTTCTCTGTCTTGATGTATTGTTTCTCAAGGGATGATACCTTTTGCTAAGTTTCCACTTTCCTTAAGTACCACGTTTGTTCTGCTGCTCTAATGTAGATATTCAAGGTAATGAAGAGTTATTCTCTAATTTTTTTGTGAATGCAGAAGCTACTGGCTTTTACTTGAAYCTCTGAAGAGGAGAGGGGGGAAAAATGCTACAGACTTACGATGCACAGTGTAATTCTGATGATTTCCTATTGCCTTACAAGTAAGAGGAGAAGGGAATAAGAGTCCATATATTATCTTCATTATGAATCAGTGTGCAGATTGAACTGATTGCATGTAGAATTTTTTGGGGTACTCCAAAGAAAATATTTAATGTTTGTGAAATCTCTGAGGAGAAAAGACATCCTGAACTGAAAGGATTTAGTAGATGACTTTAATTCTGATGTACRAATGTTTTACACAAACTGTGTGCACAGTATGTTAGGTGTTCACTGGAGTTGAATAGTCTATAAAAATCAAGGTTCCTTAACTCAGTGTGGGACCAGCAGGAGACCTAAAGAAGGAGTAGGAAAGTGAAGCATGAATCCGCTGGCAAAGCCCGAATTAATCAATTTTTCTGTAGAAACAAATCTGTTCCTGTTTCCAAAAGAAACCTGTTTAAAGAACTTAAAATAATGTGATCTCTGGAATGGATAGTAAATTCACAGGAGAATAATCTGTTAAATAAAAATCTGATACAAATCTAATATCAGCTGAAAATTACACATCTTAGTTGACTGCCTACCTTTGAACTAAAGAAGACTAAACCAGTATTTATGCATTCTCTGACGGTTCATATACTGATTACAGTTATGTTGACCAATTGTAGCGCTCGTTATGTGCAGAGTACAAATGTTTCCTGCCTGATGCTCAGCGCCTTAATTTACCAATTTATTATTTTCCTATCTGACGTACATTATCTTAATCRCATATAGCAAATCTCCCATTTCAGGCTTGTTTGCAGGAGGGAAGGAATTCCAGATGATCTTTTTTTCTTTCTTTGGCAACTAGCCTTAACTTTTACCTCTCCATCAGCCTGATGCTTACACAAGTGGAAAATTACTTCCTCAAAGCAGTTGAATTGCATTTTTTGTTAGAATATTAGGATCTTGCAATTTGTTACTGATCTAACTCACAGATTATTTTAATAGATTTGTGTTTTTTTAAGAATAGACAAGTAGTCACAAGTGTTGTACGAACAATTTTTAGATGCCTGTTTAAAGAGAARATTTTCTTTAAAATCGAGTTTAAAAAACAACACACAATATTTTTATTCAAAGCAGGGTGCAAACCCTTCAAAAGGATATGTTTAGGTTTAACATGAGCTGCCCTAATAAAAAGTTTTATGAGATACAGTAATTTTTTTTTTATATTGTCTAGGCACTAGTAATAAGATGTATTATAATACCATAGAAGGTGATGTGATTTAAGAATGTGGCTAAACAGGGAAGAAATGCATGCAGTCAATACATAGCTGTGTGTGGGATCAGACTGTGAACTTGTATTAAATAAATAAGAGTTGTTTAATCTTACTGTTGATCAGCTACTCAGTTTTTACTCCTGTAACTTTATAGTGCTTCACTTCGTAATTGTATGCATTGTGTTGTACCTGATATACATCTTTGTCATTCACAATCTTTTCTTTGTAAAATGAAAAAATACTTATTTTGAAAAAGTGTTTTTATTTTCTTCCACAAAACATTTTAAGACCATTAGAACACCTTGCTAGTTTTTGATTTATAACGCTCTAAAATACTTACGGCCTTTTATTAATAAAGCTTTAAATGGCTTAGGACTTACTTTTAAGACTACTGGATTACAYGGCACACTATCGAGATAGCTGGGAAATGAAACTGTAGACTTGTGTGAGTCGGGAAGGGGGGGAAATCTGTAAAGAAGTTATTAATAATGTTATGGTTTGGCTTGGCCCAGATGAGGGATGATGAAGGAGGTAGAAAAGTAGTGCGCTCTCCTGGAGGACTGGTTTTGGGTTAGCAGGCGTCAGCTATTGCACCCTTCGACACATTTCGGTAGTCACGGAAAAAAGGCCTTTGCCAACCTAAAATGCATTCCTGTAAAATGTCAAATACATTGTGCTGGGAAAGGGATGTGCTAGAGGAGCCTTTTCTGGAGGGGTCAGTCTTGAAGTTTCTTTCTCCTAGTTGACCTACAAGGCTGGAACGGGCTCCAGCTGTGGTCTGTGGGGAGTGCTGTCCCCTGGGGAGGCTGTCCGAGGCTGCCAGCAGAAGCAGAGGCATTAAGTGAGGATTCGCACTCCCGTGCGCTTGCTGTGGGGCCTGGCTGGGGCGTAATCTAATTAGGTTTGGGCAGAACCACGTGGGATACGGAGCCACAACTCCCAGTTCAGTGATGGGTCAGACAAATTGTGAAATCTAAAGAAAACTGAAAGTGTGGAGGGAGAGCGGAAACTTTATTTAAGCTACCAGGATTCCTGTTATTGCTAGTATGGCATTGAGATTATTTCCCACCCCTGACAAAAGAAAAACCGCAGGTCACACTTTAAACTGTGACTGTAGCTACTAATATTTTTACAGAGTTGATGAACAATAACAGAAGCAAGCACAGCAGTCTCTGGAAAAACTCTCTAGGGTACGTTGTCTCAGAAAAAATTGTTTTCTTAAGGATTGTTTTGAACACAGAAATCCGATAGACAGAGAAGAATGCWTTTAAGTATTTTATTTTAAGTTAGAATTGTATTTATTGGAAAATCWTCATGAAACATCTTGATTAATTCTGACCCCCGTCTCCCCGTGCCAATTCGTGGTATTCACACTCTGCCAATGTGATAAAGTACTTTTTAATGTTTAAAAGCTAATACAAAAGAGAATTAGCATTTATTGGCCACCTATACTGATTGTTGCAGAACAGCCATTGGTGGAATGGGGACTACAGAGAGGGGCACAAACCATACGCGCTTTACYGATGTGGTAGGATTACAGTTTGGCTTTGTCATGTATTTGGAAAATAAGTAAGTGGAAGTAAAGCAAAAACCCAGTCTTTATGGTACTTGCTTTTGCCATATTCATACTCATACCAACCAGCAGCAAGGTTGCAGTGAAAAGCATAGACTGATAGCACTATCATAGATAAAACAGACATTTCAAGAACTAGTCTTGGATATTGTGTGGTAGATATATAAAAGAGGTTAAATCAGATCAACGAACTGTTCTACTTCCATTGTCCATGTCTCTCTTGTACACCATTACGCTGGGTTACAGATTCTGTATAATGCAAAGGTTAGGCTGGCCACGTTAGTTCCTTGCAGAGGATTATTCAATCACAAGCATTGTATAGAACTGCTGCTGAAGGTATTGAGTCCTGAGCAAAAAAAGATGTGAAGCAAGTATTTTTTTAAGGGACAAAACAAGAACCAGTGATAAGTGGTGTAAAAGTCCATTAGATTTATCTGGATAAATTCTGAAATCTGAAAGTTACTGCTTAGTCAAGAAATCAATGGTCTGTTATAGTTTTTTTTTTTATTATTGGTATTTTTTAAGAGGGTATTTTGGTAATGTGTAAAAGCTTTTGATGAGAATTTAGTTGCCAGGTGTCCTATTCCCAAYCCTTATTTCTCTGCTGTGCTGCTGTTAGTTGGAGATGGAGTACTGGATTACGTGGGTGATTGGTCTGACCCAGCAGGGCAGTTCTGTTCTTAGATAATGTGAACAGGATGAAGTCTAGTCCATGTGGGGAGCCTTGTAAAGACAGTCCCTGTGCTGCTTGTCTTCAGTCATAGAGCAGAAACTGAAGAAAAATCTGAAAAAAGCCCTAAACCCCTAAATTTTATGTGTTTGCTAAAAAAATAATAATAATTCTGTGGCGTGTTATTTTGGTTGACTTTCTTTTTGTTGTATAAATTTTTACAGTTACGCATCTTGAAATGCTGTCACCTAAAGACTACTACTACTAATAGCAATGAATTTACATCTTTTGGTCAGAAGAGAGACTAACTTCCCTTAGGATGATACAGTGTCACTCCTAGTTTTCTTCCTGGAAATATGATGCACATCGGTAAGTCTGTAACTAGAATTCCGTTTAAAACCATCACACTGCTGCAGGTAGATGTGGTAAAAAACAGGGAGTGGCTGTACTAAATTATGTACCTCCTTGCCAAAATGATGTACAGGGAGTACCTTCTGAATGCTACATGAATAAACTCGCAAAAGGGATAAGCAAGCCAGTTACGAGGAACATAGGATGATCTTACAAGGATTACTGTCTTGTTTGCTGTGTCTGGTTCGGTATTAGTCCCGCTGGACTCCTCTAGATGCMTCTGGGTGCTGCTATTATCCTTATTATGGTTAATAAATATGAAATTTATACTGTAAGTAGACTTCATTAGATTTAAAAATTCAGTCTCTATGTTATAAASAAAACCAGCTGTCTCCCCAAGGAGAAGAGATGAAGAGGAATTACTATGAAGTTTGATGCATAGAATCAGATTTTAAGAATCTGATGCTGTGATACAAGATAAATAGCAGGAAAGTTGCAGATTTAGGACTAGGGAAGGTGGCACTATGGGGATCAGGGACACTGACCAAAAAAATGCAAAACAACACCCCCCCCACCCCCCCCACCCCCCCCCCAAAAAAAAAGGGGGGGGGGGGGGGGGCAAAAAAACCCCAAAACCAACCACCAGACTGCTAATTTAATAGCTTAGGTACTTCCTAAATGATATGCTTTGTAGTCTTTTTCATCCTGTGCAATCAAGGAAATGTCCAGTAGAACTTTCAGGATTGGCTGTGTTATTTCTCAATTTACTATTTTCTAAATTATGTTGAAYAAATTATAGACAGTAAATATATTTTATCCACATTATTACAGATATTATGGAATAAAGTGGTACTGGAGTAAGGCAGAGGTAGATCTAAAACAGTCCTTACCTTGAATATAGCTGAAGTATGGTTAAAACCCAGAYAGGAATCAGAACTTGTACTGCTGAATTTGCTTTGAGCGTAACTTTATCCACTTGAGAATATTTTGCTACCTGGAATATAATAATGTTTTTCCTCTCTGGTTCCTAATGCTCTATCTAGATTAAGAAAAGCACTTCAATAAACACTGCGTAGTTATAATGAACACTTCTTGATTTCTGCTCTGAAAAGCTTGGTTTTTGTCATCATTATTAACTTAATGCCAATTATGGTTGTAATTATGGCTGCAGTCCCAAAGTACTTCATCCTCGCTGAGCGCCTTTATTAAAAYATTGCTATTGCTTTGACAGTGTGCACAAATTGTGCTCAGGATTACATAGACATGAGAGCATAAAAAGAATTTAGAAACCTTTAATCAGAATATTCTCAAAGTTATGTAGAATAACTTCCTATTTYGTTCTTAGCTGTGGCTAACTCACTGTACTGTGAAATGAGGAGTAAAAAGTAACGTTTCAGGTTTAATGTTGAGAAATGCAGTTATACTATCTTGAGAATGAACTTCATGGTACCGTTATAAGGATGAGTAAAAACCAGTTGGTTGGTGAAGGTAGCATACTCTTAAACTACGATTTTTTGAAGGTAAGCATCACTACAGCTAGGAATGTGTTTCTGAAAGCCGTTTGTTYAAAATTTTTCTGTAATGTCTTCCAATACCAATTATCAGATATTTGCAAGTAAAAGGTCTCTTTCTGAGATGTACTTCCTTTCAAGTCAATAAAATTTAAGAGGGGTAAGAGGCTTCTGGGTGGCTTTAAAAGACAGAGCACTTAAAAATTATTTTGGGTTCCTGTTTTCATGATAAAATTGATTCAAAATTGAAGACTGTTGTTTGTATGTGATATTGGATCGTAAGCTGCAAACCAAAAGTCACTTAATACAGCAGGGACCATGAAAACATAAGTAAACTGAGAAGATGAACATCTGTAAGGTTATTCAAAGGAAGAACAAAATGTTAATGGGTCTTCTGGTGTCACGTTTCTGTTCAGGTAGGGAAATTGGCTTCCCCCCAGCTTCAGGACATGGCCTTCCAATCTATGTCCTTCACTGTCTGCCTTTTATAAACATACTACTGCTACTGATGTTTATTATGCTTGTGACATAGCTAATAYGAAAAAGGAAAATACAAGGCAGGAGAATGTGCAGCCAATTAACCTTTAGATGGAGCTGTTTCTCCTTGGATGATGTGAAGGTTGCAAATACTTARTGTACCCAATAAGTAAAGTAAGAATGGACTGATTTGTGCTGTAGTTCAGTAATGGATTTTTTTTTTTAAATGCATGTTTATCACTGCCAAAGAAAGGAAAGTGTATCCTGTTCAAATATCTCTTAAAAGAACTAAATATTGATAAGGAAGAGAAGATATATAATAATATTTTGGAAGATATGCARGTATATTCTGTATAACTCAAGTTGGGGATAGTTTTGTGGTATGAAAAAAAATATGAACACTGCATGTGAGATAATGTTATGCAGTTAAATGCTCTGAAGCTCAGCTTGCTAAATATTGGAGATGAGAAAAGGAGATTTTTTCCCTGTGAGTGGCAATGTATTTGTGGGAGTGATCCTCAAAAGGATAAGAGCTGTTTGTTTGTTTCCTGTCATGATTAACACTGACCTCTTTCATTAACAAGGCATTCACGGTTTATCAGCATTAACTCCAGCATACCCAAGGCAATTCTGTTAGTTGGTCCTTGGGAAGTTATCTAATCAACCTTTGAATTAAGTGCCCCTTCAGAATGATGTGTTCTCCAACATGTGTAGTTCCAGGTCTCTGCCCTTGTGCAGGATAAACCTGTTCAAGTGGTCGACAGATTCGGTGGTGCCCACCAACAGCTCCTCAGCTACTCCAGAGCATGCAGTTCATCTAGCCTGCAGTTTTTTTGCTGTCAAGAAATTTGGGGTTGGCTGTGGGCTATATTAATTGTTCTGGCAGCAGTAGCAGCCTGCTTCTGCCTTTCCTGTACCACTCTGTTATGAGACAGGGGCGGATCAATGATTTGGTGAGAGAGCAGAATCATCCCACAGGGAGGAAGTGTCTGGAGTTGACCTGGTGGCAAATGAACRATATATTTAGCCCAAGGACGTCTCCCTTTCTTCTCATACAGCCTAAATTGTTAAGAACAGAAATGACCTCCTGGGTACATTGGTCCATGTAGGCCAATATTTGATGTCCAACAGTGGCATTTTAGACTAATACTGTTTAGGGTTATTGTGTGAGGCTAGTCACTTTTGGTTATCCATTCTTCTCATAGTCCTCCTGCGTCCACACTTGATATATTAGGGATGTTGGATACATCTCTACCTGTTCTCTTTACTGTGTGTTTTGGTAGTGCAGGATTACACAAATAACAGTTCTGTATTCAGATGGATATGTTGCCTTCATGATTTTGAAAAGGTTCATTGTATGTCCCCTTCAGCCYTTCCCCTTCCAGATGGAAGAGATCATATGTTTCAACCCTCCCTTGTAAAAGCAACTGTGCTCCATCCCCTTGGATCAGTTCAGTTGCCCATGTCTCCCACCACTGTATCCTCTTGACATAGAGGCCAAAACTGTACCCAGTAGTCATGCTATGGCATAGCCTGGTAAATATGCTTTTGCCAGTACTAGCAGGCAGCAATATGCCTTGCAGCGACCTGCCAGTGCAGGTTCTTGGGACTTTTCTGGGCTTGGTCTGGGCCTGAGCCTCTTTTGGCTTGTTCTCAACAGTTGTCCAGTGGGCAAGTGACTATCGCTTGACCTAGTGTAGCTTTGAGATGAGCATTTCTGGTAAAGGCTTGAGATTGGATACTCACTGTCTAGCAACCAATAGTCCTTTACGGCAGATGGGGCTGCAGGGAAGCTATTGTGCCACGGCAAAACCCACTCCCTCCACCCCCCAAAAAAATCCAGCCCAACCYCAAAAAACAACCAAMCAAACAAAATACGCAAAACAAACAGAAAAACCCAACCCCAACCATCTATGGGAAATGCACTAATAAGTGGTTCAGTAGTTTTCATTTTTCATCTTCTCTGAGATAGCATTAYCCTTAAATGAAGATAGGATAACCTCAAGCAGTAAGAAACTAGCAGTCTTTGGGCTAGGGACAGACCCTGTGGAACGCAGTACATACATTTTTAATGATTATTTAATTATTTGCTTAATAAGTATTTAATCATTAAACAATTTTAAATATAAATTATATTACTTAAACTTTAAAGGTGTCTTTAAATTATTTGTTTTCAGGTCACTTTGATGTTTTTTTCAGCCTTGCTAAAGACTGTTTCTGGGAGCAGCACACAATGCATTAATAAATGACTGTGACACATTCTTACAGAGAACTTTCCTGCTTACTACTGGTTGCTGCACCAACTTTCTGTCAGGCCAGTGTAGGTGAAATAGGGCCCATTCTGTTGCCCTTAGGATACAGCAGAAAATAGGCCACACAGTGAAATATTTAGCAAGGTACCCAATGCTCTGACTTCACAAGCTTGTTGATTAGGCTCAGAGTTAACATTTATTTAAGCTATACCAAAATAAAATGCAAAAATCCCTGCTCAACCAACCAAACCACAAAATCCAACAATAAAACACGCCAGACTTGCAGTTAAAAAGGTTTATGAAAGATACAGGTGATGAAATAAAGGGAACCATGCTTGTACTACTTACACTGAGGTTACATCAGAAGTGGACTTATTGACAAAGCAGCAGCTAGGCCTTCGGTCTTTGCACACCTCTATTGCATATGTTGGACAGATGCAATTCAGATGCATGTAAGGAATTTGCATGTAAGGCAGCACTTCCCTTTAGCTGCTGTCATCAGAGGTTGGCTTTTAGAGACTGCACTTCAAGATTCTTGCAACACCCTTCTAGATTTCCTTTCTTCACAGAGGATATTAACTCTTACAGATGGTTTTCCACTTCAAAATGTTTTTCAGTGTCTGGACGGATTCAGATGGATTTTATCCTGAAATATGATCTTCTCTGTCCAGGAAAGCACCTGGCTGTTCTTACTTAAAACTAAAGATTGCTTCATTTCTTTAGATGCATAGGTACCACTTTGATAACTTCAGGCAATGCTTTGTTCAACATGAGTTAAAATGTTTCACTGGCTTTCTGTTAATTCAGATGAGAATGAGTATGTCATTGAATCTTAGATTTTCATTAGTCTATTTTTATTGAAAATTAATATTATTAATCTAAATAGACTAAATGCATGTARCTCGTTACTGACTATTCATTGAGACAAGTCAGAAAGGATGCTTAGCAAATTTAAGATGATGATKGATTCCCAACTGCTTTTTACTAAGCATGTCATAATACCTATATCTTTAAAAACTGTGACTCAGCAGCATGCAGAAGGAAGAAATACAGCTATTATTATTAAAAACTTTTTGTTTACAGCTTTGTAGAGTGACTCTTCTGGATAGCTTTCATGTGGTTCTTCAGTGTGACAGGCACTAAGTGTGTTTATTAGCCATTGTAAGCTTATTTGGGAACTTCARTTCTGGGCAAACAGCCTGGTTGGGTATGTTGTCTTTCTCTGCTGGTGGTACCAACTGGAATTTGGAGTGGGAAGTGTTTGTAATTAGGTCAGAGCCAAAAATGAGTAAGCTGGTTCTGTAGCAGCTTGAAGAGTAGAAGGTGCATTGTGAGGACTGTGTTCTAGGGAAGGTTGTTGAATTAGTTCTGCAACTCCCCTGGCCCTGCAAGGGGGGGACAGAACGGCTGAAGGCAGTACCACGTTGCAGAGYTTGAAGTGAGATAGAGGATGATCGGCTGGTTTTCCAGTCTTTCAAGAGAGTGGCTTGGTGGACTTCCTCAGAAACCAGCGTGAATTCCATAAGGGAGGAATGCAGGAATTGTATTTGCACTAATTTTGTATGGGTTCATGAACACCAGTCTTTGTGAAGTAAGTTTTTAACAGTAGTAGACATTCACAGTTATTTCAGGAGTTACAAGTGAGCTGTTAACTGTCTGTAGACCTGAACACAGGAAGTGTTCTTCTGTTTCGCAGTAAGAAATTTGAAGTGTAAGAGAGCAAAAGAAATGTGGTGTCGTTAAGGAATTGGTTTCAGTGTCTCAGAAAACACTCTATGGCATCATCTTAAGAATGCTTGAATGCTGAGTAACAGCTTTTTAATGATTGGATAATGAAAAGCATATTTGCAGTATCTTACTGGCTTTGCAGTAGTTGAAAARGATGGTCTGTGGTGCTCAGAGAGGTAGACAGAATCCAGAACAGATTAATAGAAAATATGTGGTGAAGAATAGAAATTATGAGCAAATTAAAGACATCAGATTCATTCATTCATTAATACCAATGTAATAAAYGTGATTCTTTAATAGGAATTAAAAAATCTTCAACTGTCTTGCCTGTTAATATCAAACTCTTGAGAAGAAAGAATATTGTCCAAAGCCAACAATACAGAGGAGTTGTGTCAAATTAATCTAAAACTGCTCAATGCCCTTTGGGAGCTTATGTATGRGAGATATTTCTAGCAACTCAAGGTAGCCTGAACCAAAAGACACTGACATAAATACTGTTTTCTGCTTAACTGCCACTGTGGCCTATCATTACATATTCTTGCCCGTATGTTATCAAGRCTTTCTTTGGCACCTGCTCCTCTCTTGACTTTCTGAAGACCTCCCACAACCTAATTCAAATATGCTGTCTGGCTTCTGGTAAGGTCCCTGCAGGTTGTGATAAAGCTTTATTAGTTTCATTAGACTTTCATTACAGAATAATCAGAATCACGCTAACTAATCCTCTCGTTATTGGTGTATAAATCTTGCATCATAGCTGCTTGTTTCTTAGTAGTGAGTAGTTGAATGTTCTGCAAGTGCAAGAGGCAAATAAATCTTGGCTGGGCAAAGGCCTGTCAGGCTTCTATTTATTTCCAGACAATTCTGAAACTTGTCCTCAAGCCTTTACTTATATTTATCTTCCATGAGTGAAGTAATTGAGTAGCTCTTTCACCTGTTGTCTAGCAGCATCCTAGAAGGTACCKGGTAACAGCTTAGAGCAGGATGTAATGGGAAGCAGTTCTGCCCTGCAAAGCCCAAACTGTGAGTAGAACGTTACATCTCTTTTAAATTTGTCTTTGTATGTACTATAAAGAGAATATCCAAGAACAACTCTAACAGAGGTATCTTACATAGATATTTCAGATTCTATTTCCCTACACAGTGTTGTAATTAAAGAARTTACATGTGCCTGGTGGTTTAACCCCAGCCGGCAGCTAAACACCACAYGGCTGCTCGCTCACTCCCTGCCCCTGCAGTGGGATGGGGGAGAGAATTGGGGGRAAAAAAAGAAAGATTTGTGGATTGAGATGAAGACAGTTTAATAGAACAGAAGAGGAAGGGAAAAATAATAATAATGATGATGATGGAATATACAAAGCAAGTGATGCACGATGCAATTCCTCACACCCGCCAATCGATGCCCAGCCAGTCCCCGAGCAGCGGCCCCCCAGCCAGCTTTCCCCCAGTTTATATACCGAGCATGACGTCATATGGTATGGAATGTCCCTTTGGCCAGTTTGGGTCAGYTGTCCTGGCTGTGCCCCCTCCCAGCTTCTTGTGCCTCTCCAGCCTTCTCAGTCGGTAGARCATGAGAAGCTGAAAAGTCCTTGACTAGTGTAAGCACTACTTAGCAACAACTAAAAMATCMGGGTGTTATCAACATCATTCTCATCCTAAATCCCAAACACAGCACTATACCAGCTACTAGGGAGAAAATTAAATCTRTCCCAGCTGAAACGAAGAGGACAACAGRGTGACAGGATGACTTCTAACCTTCTAAAATAATTTGTCTTTTGACATAATAGCAATTTAAAAACACTGTAGASGTGTGATCATTTGGAGAAAAAGCAGACAATCAGGCTCAGACTTCTGATACAAAGGCAGTCTAAGTTTCAGTTATAAGTACTCAATATGTCTTTTGTGATTTTTCTTTTTTTTTTAMATACATATGTGATTTCAGCAACAACATTTTTTATACACTGGTGATCTCTGTGTGATGCATAAACTTGCATATTGTGTTAACTACTGTGAAATTAATCACATTTTGTACTGTGCTTACACATCCTTGTCCTCTAATCAGCATCCCTGCAGATTTCTTCTAATGTTGGATCATTTTTAGCAGTTTTTTTTTTTAATATTTATGATTCTAAAGATGCTTCCCTGCTAATTTATTACTTTGGATTGATTGTCAAAGGTGAGTATGGATTTAGCTCTATGTTTGTGCTCAAATTCTGGTTGCTTAGTGCTGAAACATTGACCTGGACAACAAGTTATGTTTTCCTTACTATGGTGCATTACTACATCTCTACATTAATAAAACATAAAGGCTCTCCAGATTAAAGATTATATGTCAGTAGTAGTTTTTGCCTATTTTAAGAAAGAACTGAGCTGCTCAGGAATGCTGGAGTACGGACTCCTGTTCTCCTGCTCAGTGGTGCTGCCAGGTCACGCTGCTTTTATCTAATCTTACAAGCAGTAGTACTGGGTTTTTTAAAAAAAAMCAACACRACACACACACAACCAAACCAAGCCAAACAAACAAAAAAACCCCAAAACACAAAAAAAMCMCAAACCACAAATCATACATTTGAGAGTATGTCTGTATTTCTAATTAATTTYTARTTAAGATTTGCTCATGATACTTAAGGAGCTGTGAGCGGAGTCCTGCTCTTTATGCTCAAGGTCATATTTTGGAAGGAAATTCCTGTCTTGATGGGGCGGGGAGGTAGGTTGGKKTTTTKTTGTTGTTGTTGTTTTTGTTTTAATTTAAATTTATGGACTGTCACCACAGTTGTTCCTAGCTGTTTTCTGTATTCCATCTTACTGGTTGTGTTACAGAAATAATTTAACGTGCATATGTTGCTCTGTGTGCCTGACATTGCTTTCCTGGTATTCTGTTACGAAGCAGCTCATACTCTACTCTCTGCCACTTCAACTTGCCTTTTTGCTTTTTGCAATCAAGGAACAGTGTATTTTAATACTTGTGTGTTGAACTTACTTCAAAAAGGATGTGTGTTTCTGTTTTGTTAAAGAAGGATTGATTGGTTGTTGCCTTAAGAGATTTCACCATTAAGATTTCTGGGACATTTTTCATTAGCAAAGCATTTTAGCTGAATGTCATTCAAACTGCTGCATATACAGTCCAGGGATCAACCGGCTTTATTTCAGAAGACAACCTGATGCAGTCAAACATATGTTCTGTCACTTGTTCTGCATCTTCTGTGCAGGGATAAAATGGTTGGGGCCTTTTCATTAGTACTAAATAGGACACTACACAATTTCTGGGCCTCCTGTTCAGATGATACAGTTGAAAGAAGTTTTGCTATAGTAATTTTCAGGAATTATTTCTCTTAAATGTCTTTCCTAGAATGGTGTACTTGTATGTTTATAAATCCTCCTTTTATGTATACATTCGTAGTTTAATCCGCCTGTGATTCAGACACTGACCTACTCAAATATTTCTTCTGTGGGAAAGAAAAGCTTTGACTGACTGACTGTGGTCTGTTCAGTTCTTGATTAATTTTTGAAGTTTTGAAAGGCACATGCTCTTGATGACACCTATATCTTAAAACTGGGGAGTAGGGTGGGRATGCAGAGTAATTTCATATTATAAACAGACTTTTTCTCAGAATCTTCAGAAGGAAATTAATTTACGTCAAAAATTAAATAAAAAGGAAGAAAAACAAATTTATAGAACAGCGTAAGTCAATGACTTTTTTTTTAATGATGTGAATGGCTAAATACTTGTCTTAATTTCTAGWTTTAATGTTTGATTTTATTTATACTTATGTATCTTCTATCCACATTACTTTTYCAGTCTAATTAAAATTTTTAGCAGCATAAATATTTAGGAAGTTTGAAAGCTAGACAAATAAATCCACTGTGCTATATTACTTTGGAATTTGATTATATTGTTTTCTGCTTTCTTGAGGAAAAAAGGTGAAGTGAGCAGGGGAAGGGAGACTCTTTAGTTCGCACAGAGGCCTCTGAGGGACTCRCGGGAGGACTCTAAAATACCCCTCAGTGTTTGAGTGTTTTGCTYATGTAAAACTGACTGCTAAGGTAAGAGTGTGAAATAGCTGCCAGAACTGAGATACTTGGTGTTCAGTAGTAAATAGATTAATGCTGCTGACTCTTCTAACACCAGAAAGTTGCAGAGCCGTGTCTCTCCGGGCAGGGAAGAGAACCTGCCACTCTCGCCATTTTGCTGTGACAGCTTCAGTCTGAAATCTGTGTTGCTCATAGAAACACATTTGCAATTCCACATACCCTTCTACTTACATCCAATAAATTCAGGATTTATGGCTTAATTTTCTTCAGGGTGCAGCAAGAGAAGGTAAAATACTTTTGAGAAAAATAATGAAGATAAAATAGGGAGGTTTCAGCCTGAAGAGAATCCTCTCTTCCTTTCAGGGTTGCAGTTTGATTTCTTAGAAAGTAAAAGCATGTCCTAAAATGTGTCATTTGTCAGTGATTCCACCATTCCTTATTGCTCAATACTTCTCCGAAAACCTGAATAAAAAGAATCTAAATAAGAAATTAAATGCCTGAGTGTTAAAACTCGTATCTCGTTGTCCAGTCAGTTATATTAACCAGCCATGTTCTCTAATGAATGTATGCGGCAGCTGCGAAATAGGAATTATATTAATATATTAATTGCTGGGAAGTAAAGAAATTGGTCTATGTACTGAAAACACCTTGTTGATGGGCATTGATCGTCAGCAAAAATAAGCATTTGTGTCAACTCAGTTTGAGGAAAAAACAACTGTGGTAAGTGCTCTTAAAGCCTGAGCTAATCTTGAAGTCAGGTACTAACTTCTCTATTGTTATAGTAAAAGAAACAGTTATTTGGTTTGKTTTTGGTTTGTTTTGTGCTCTGTGGTGCTTTTTTTTTTTGGTTTTCTGAACTTTAGGAAAGTTACCCWTTGTCTTATTTAATGAAGAAACAACTGCTGTGTAACAGCTTAAAATAATATTGGTAAGAAAATAATCAAGTTAAAACATGGAAAAGGAGTGTGTTAATTTAGCAAATGGACAAAAAGTATATGTTGTAAATAGTCTTACTAAATTTTCCTAGGGTTTATGTATGTAGATGATGAGTGCTTGTCCTTTTTGAGCCATACTGTTGAAGGACTTAGAATTTTCTTAGTAATCCCTTCTAGATAAGTGGCTTGTTTTTCTATTACAGAGTTTGTGCTCTCCATAAATGTTAAAACTTTTAAACTATTAGGGATCCAATATTCCATATTTGGTATATTGAAATGTCTTGAAATTATCACTATCTAATTCTAAGACTGAGGTATCTAAATATAAATAGACATCTRTAAGTCCAAAAGACTTAGACCGAAATATCTTGACATATCATTATATAGTCGATTTCTTCCTGTATATTCCTCTGTTATCCTGTATATTCTAAGGCTCTTTCACAGCACCTGATTTTGTTTGTATTTGTAAATCTCATTGTTCACTTTACCTTTCCCTGTGCTTCTGGATATTCCTTTTTTTAATTCTTAGGTTTTTTTCAGACAGTATATTAAAGTTCTCTCCCTGCTGCTTTAGAAGACCAGAATGTCTTAAAATGTTAGCATCGCCCTTTCTGACAGAGCAAGAACATTCATACAGAAAGAAGGGATCGCAATAACTCAGCAATCRGTGCATTTCCCTTTAGCATTACAAAGTGTTTTGGGAACGTTCTGACACTGGCCAACATCATGTAGGGACGATTTCACGGGTTGGAAGCTCTATATGAGACCGGGAATTGCCCTACCCTAGCTTCCTGAAAACAGCAGCTGAAGGCCTTCCCGCCTCGCTGGCCGCAGCTTCCGCGCCGCCAGACCCGGGGCTGCCGGGCGCCTCTCTCCGGCCTGAGGGCCTCGCTCCGGCTCGCCAGCCCCTTGTCCCGGGGGGCTGCGACACCGCCAGCCTGCCAGCGTGCGAAACTCCGCCACACACCGCCAACRGGTAGGCCTGAAATTACAAATGTTTTCAAAAGAATTTAAAAAGCAGGCTGGCACAATAACAAAATTTGCCAGAACTTGTGTCAATGGAGGCTTCGGTGTTATATAATATGCCAGAACTTCGTTTTTCTCTGATTTACAGCAGATATCTCAGCTCCCATTTACATGCATATATAAATGTATATATAATTACACACACATATTTATATGTAACCTATATACCTTCCCCCCCTCCCATATGTGTATTCTCTCAGCTTGAAGTTTATTCTTGGCTATATACCCCTTACCTCAGAATAGCCCAGAMCAATCATACTGCTTTCTCTTTTGAGTATGTAAACAACCTTTTCCACAACTATAAAGTGAAAAAATGTGCTTTGACCCTACACACCTAGAGCCTTGAGAAAATTCAAAACTAATGCAAAAGTATTTTTCTGTTGGCAGCAGAAGATGCACAGTATTRCTGACTACTAGAAATTGTGTAGAAGTGCTGTCTGTACATCTTAATTTCCAAGGATGTTTTCATGGCCTGTGGCAGCAGGAGAAAGGAAACTGAAGTACAATGGCAGAAAATACTGTTTTTTCAAACAGATGTTGAGAAACTTCCTTAGCAATTTCCCCACCTTTCTTGTCGAAGAAGCAAATAGATCATAAGTGTCTTCACAAATATTTGTGTGGAACACACCATTGTACAGAAACACTCACTGCGGTGAAGGTAAGTAGCTGAGGGACCTGGACCTGCTAATGCAATTCTGTGGCAGTCCGAGTTGGGTGGACAAATGCTGCTAAGCAGGTTGTAAGGAGGCTCTTTTGTCAGGCCTTCTAATTTCTCTCCAGGAAAAAAGTCAGCTTCGTTCCTGGTTAGGGTATACACCCCYGTCCTTCTGACACAGCTTTGGTATGATACTTGGTACATTCTGATTTCTAGGCACAGGCTTTTGGATGTATAGTTCAAAATAATGTCCCACTGAGGAGAATTGGTCACAAATGTATTGCAGTGCCCTGGTACTGCAGTTCACCCGCAAAGAGTCCAAATGAGCCACCTGCCTGTGCGACAGCGATCATGTCCTTTAGTAGTTACTAAGAACAGAAGAGAAAGCTCTATAACCACAAAAACTTGTAGTTTCAATTTAGTTATTACATTTGCTATGGTTTAAGTACCTTTAAAGGAAAGCTCAAGATCACTTAAGGGAGGCTACTGCATCAGCTGAGGCAGGGTTTTAGATGATGACATTAGTATGCCTTTTATATTAGGTGCTAACATCAGTTAATCTTTCTTGATAGTTTATTGTTCCCTAGAAAAATTATTTTCTAGTGTGTCACTTTGCTTCACGCAGAACAGCTATTCTTTTCACGTTTCACCATTTGTAGCTGCAGTGATCCATCTTACTGTAAAAGTAAACACTGGTGGAAAGCTAAACAATTTTTGCAGGCTGTCGGTGTTAATAATTTGTTCYATTTTGTCATAAGAATAAATCTTATTTCAATGGGTTTCATAAAAAGCTAAGTATAGGACAGGAGATAGAGAATTTGGGGCAGATAATGATACAGTGCTTTTCTCTGAAAAAGATTATTTCTGTGGAAGATGATGTACCTATTTTCACCAATTTGTGTAGTCTTTTTTTTTAACTATTTGACAGTCTCAAAGTTGCTGAAATTTTCTTGCTTTTATGAAGGGTTACATGCATAGTGTGAGAAATCTAATTTTCCRGAGAAAACAAGATCATAATGGAAGTGTAGAGTGTTCCTTCTTGTAAACAGRTAGTTTTGTTTATTTTGGGGTGTCTGTTTCTTTGACCAGCAGTATTTATCTTAAATTCCGTTGAAAAGTTTTGAGGAAAAAATGATTAATTCTCCTTCATGTTTCATTAGTCTTTACTAAAATTCAGAATTGAACAGTGACTCAGTYCTTTAGAAACTAATGCTTTAATAAAGTTTTATTGTTTTGGAATTCTTGTTTAAATAAAGATTCAGGTAGGAAAAACCTTTTCTAACAAGAGAGAGAAATATTTATAATTTTCGAATATGTTGCCTCACAATTCTGGCTGCATTTCCTRCATAAACTTTCTGCATGGCTCCCTCCTCATAGAGGACATAAGRGTTAGAGTGATTTGCCAGGTGCTTGAAAAGTTTGCTCATTACGTTTTATTAATTATTTTCTTTTTAATACAATGAAACAATCAGTGATGCTGTTAGGAGAAGAAAATCTGGATTTAGAAGAGGAGAGGTATTTCTGTCTTCCTATCCTCCTTATTTGTTAAGTTATTTGCCTTGATTTTGGGGGGATTCTGTCTTGGGTTTTTTCCCCCTATTTTCTTTCTTTCTTTTTTTCTTTCCTTCTGGGGCTGAACATCAGACATGTTAAGAACCCAGGCACTTTTCTGAACATCTGCCAAATCTACTAAATTACTCTGGTGCTCACAACAGAAGATATTATGGCAGCTTTTGGAGAATCAGCTGGAGAAGAGTCTGTCGCTGAAATTTTTTCCTGTGGGATGCCAGGATGATGGAGTGTTCCATGCTACCACATAGAGCTACAAGCAGTTTGTAGTCTAATAATTACAGTGCAGAATACTGAATGCACAAAGACATGTCATTTTACAAAGTCGAATTAAAGCGTGTACAACTGGGAAGATTTCATTGCATCCTCTGTTTTGAACTTATATTAAAAAAGATTCATAGAGTGATGTACTTGTCTATAAATTTTCATATACTGCTAAAGCCATATGAAAAACAGTAATGTTTTGGGGTGGTTTTTTTCGGTTTCGTGTTTTTTTGTTGTTGTTGTTGGGGTTTTTTTTTTGTTTGTTTTGTTTGGTTCTTTTAAGTGGTAGGACAGCCTAAAAGTGTGTGAAGAAATAAATGGTCCTGGGTTTGATCAAACCTTTCCACATAATGCATCAGAAATTGCTTACTTTATTGTTTCTGTCTGAACCTTTTCTAGTCCCATCTTTGTTTAGTCCCAGTTCCTGTGACAGACCTGTAGTCGCATCTTTTCAAAGTAAAGAATCACTTGTCTGATTACATTTAAGGCTTGCCTATACTTACAGATATCAGCAAGTTGTGTGGCTTGGTCTATGAGATAAGCCTTTTTTTCTTCTGGTRTCCCAAGACTTGATGTGTGTTACTATAGCATGCAGAAGACAACCTTCTGGAAATGAATATTTCTGGTGATTTATTGGACTGCTTATGTTTGATTAGTGGTAGGGACAATTCATGTGGCTTTGTTGTTCCAGCATGCTGCTCAGCTTCTGCAATCCGCCATTTTGGGCGGAGGCTCTGCCAACATGTTGTTTTCCATTGTTTCATATATTCTTATCACTCTATTGAATGCCAGCTGATTGCATGGTTGCTGTTAAACGTGTTAGTGGTAGGCTTTACTGGAACTTAAATGGTATTGGGCTTACTGATAAGATAAAATTCTTTTCCTATGTAAGTTGATGGCCACAATTTCTCTGTTTGGTGTCCGTACAGGTCCACTGCTCTGCTGATTGGATGTCAGGAGTCACAGAGGCGYGCTAGTTGACAATCGTGATCTATTTTGAACCACAGAATCACTTGTTTTGGGTAATAATCTCTTTTGTGTAGAGGATATGTAGAAAACCTGTGTAGCTTTGGATTCTASGTGCTGGTTGGCACAATGGCCAACAGTACTCCGGTCTTGTGTACTTTTGCCATTTATTGTGCTGCCTGAATAAGGGAAGCCTGTTGGGATGGGTTTGAGATTTAGTTTTGGCTAGAGAGTTGAGTAGCTTCTTAATGATAGGAGCAAGAGAGAGACTGTAGAGGAAAAACAAAACYGGAAATGGCTTTTTAATATAGATGGCTAAATGGCATTTGTTTGAACTACGTTTTATGACTTCTGTTGAGGTGGGTGCATCTTTAGATTTTCTGTGTGTATAAATGACTCGTGTATGTTAGCCTATGTTTACTTAATCTGCAGGCATGTAATCAGAATAGCAAAAGGAAAAAGTTAGGTAAGGAAAAAGATCAGAAATAGGTAAAAGCTGTATTCATCCTAGAATAGGATAACAGTATAAAATAAAAAGGTGTTCTTGTTTACGTCCAGTAAATAGCTGTGCTAACAATAGTACTGTGCTAGTACAGGTTAAAAGCAGTGATACATGACTCTTGCAAAGTGTTTTCACTTTTTATTTTGCTAAACTATCCTTGTGGGATTTTTTTTGCTGCTTTGCATAGTAGTATACCAATACTGAGAGCGAGCGTGCAACAGGAACCTGCGTCAGTGTGATTTGCCCTGCTGTTTAACTCTAGCAATTGCATTTCCATTGAAGAGAATGATCCAGCCTTCTACCTTTCTTCCCATGTGCCAGCAAAAATACATATGGCCTCACAGTGAATTTGATCAAATTAACTTGTTGTTATTGTTCTTAAACTCAGATCACTTGCTGTTTCAGTTCACCGCGTGTGAATGCTTGTGCTGACACAAGAAAGGTGGTGGCTCTGGGTTACGAGTGAGCAACTGAACGGTGGAATTGCTTCTTTTAGCAGCAGATTGATTCAAATGGTTGTTGATATTCCACTGTTTTTAAACTGTGTCAAAGATCAAAAGCTGAAAATGGTATTTTGGAAGCAACATACCAGAACTAGTGATGCTGCTTCCAAGCAGCTCTAGTAACACGTCTTTCACATTTTGGTATCTCTGTGCATGGGAACTGTTAGGGATTTAAGTTCGCAAGCCTACTATTTCTGTTTTGAATTTTGGCTTGGAATCTTACTTGAAGAATGGCATCTTAGTATTGAAAAGTCAAAATGGGTCTTTGCTTGTCACAGTTCGGCCTCTTTCCAACTCCAATAATTAGATGTATTGGTATATTTTGTATCTAGTCAGGCAGTTATGTGTAAAGGATATCCATTTTCCAGATTTCTTTACTTTTTTAAAGATGATAAATCTTATGAGAGTTTCCTGCCTCTTACTGTAGTTCAAATTTTGAAGTTTTTTTTGGGCAGGGGAGGAGAGAGGATGGTTTGTAGAGCCATGTTTTGCTTGAATACAGGTATATCTGCATTAATAAATTAAAAAAAAAAATGCAGACCAGAGGAACAGGAAACAGTTAAAAGATCAGACTTAAAATGACATATATGCTTGGGTTCATTTGGAGATAGATATATTTTTCTCAACCACATGGCAGGATTTATATCTTGGAATAACCTTTAGTTGCTATTACTTACTTCAATTATATAGGAGAAAGTGTTCTTAAAGGCTTCAGGATAGCTTAGTTGCGTAGCTTAAGACTTCTTTCACATCCTTATACATCCTTCCTTTCATGCTAAAATATATAGTGCAGACTCTTGGGTGCAATATTTTCTTCAGCAAAAGTACTTGGCGTGCAATGTAAAAAATGAATAATGGCTGAAATTTTTTTCCATTTTTTTCCTTACATCATAGCCCAAATTCTGCATAGTCTTCTGTTTTGCCTTCTTGATCAAAACTGAAGTGTCCTGTATTTGTCTGTTTTAAGACAGAAAATACATGCTCTTTTTTTTGAGTGTCAGTTGCTAGTTCTGCTGTCTGTTTTTCCCTGAAAATGAAGGTTGTTCCCTAGAATATATTCCATGTACGATAGTCTAATTTTTCACTAAAGCTCTTCCTTTCCTAAATAAAGTAGTATTTGCAAAATACAGACAATATGAACATTAGTATATAATAAAATTGCAGTGTTTTTGTGTATTCTCTCAGGATTATTATTTTTGKTTTTTTAGCCATCCGTATTTACTCAATATTTCTTGTACAGATTTTCTTCTGTGTGTATGCATATATACACACACACGTACATATGCACACACTTTCTCTCTGACTTTCTTGTAACTGTTCTACTGCTCTAGTGTTGGGATCAATTAATCTTGAATACAGAGCAGTCTACAAACATTTCTCTAATAGATCTCCTCACAATGCTTTTACTGAGTGATAGTCCCACTTTTTACTTGTTTTATAGGCATCTATGTTAAAAGTATTTTGACAAATCACGATACRATTTTAATACTTTGTATCAAAATAATCTCCAAATAATTAGACCGTACATGTGAGATGTATTTGATTCAGATTTTATAAGTCTGTGACTCATGAGGTTATAGCTTCTGAACAAAAAAACATTTTCTCAAAGAGAAGAAAAAAACCCAAGTTCTTTGAAAATCAATRTTTTGAGTTCTCTTGAGGCTTATGCTTTGAAGCCTGTGTTTAATTTACTACTTGTCTAGCGATTAAGTTCCAGTCCGGCTCTTCTGAGTTAAGTGAGCTCAGTCTTCTGACTCATCAAGCACCTGCTCACGTAGAGGCAGAGGCCATTGGTAGTTTAATGAGATATTTTTTGTGTTTTTTCCTATGTTTGTTCCTTTTTCCCCATTTCTTTCATTTTAGGCTAAGAAAAATGCATTTTCTGTTAAAACCTTCACCATMGAATCATAGAATCATAGAATCATTAAGGTTGGAAAAGACCTCTAAGATCATCGAGTCCAACCATCAACCCAGTACAAATGCCCACTAAACCATGTCCTGAAGCACCTCATCCACACGTTTTTTGAACACCATCTTCACAAATGTATTGTTATGACCTTTTCATACTTCTTTGAGAGTAGACACTGAACATACAATATGCAGTATCAAGTCTAGGACACTGTACAGATTCTTTTCTCAAGACAAATGTGCACATTCTATTGCAAAGATAATGGGGAGGAGTTTTAATCCATTTTAAAAAATAGCTGTAGTTTTGGGTCAACTGCAAACAGATGAGGTCCTCTAAGATGCGCTAAGATCTGGGAGGTCAAGGAGCGTTGTACTCTTCTGCCTCTCTTAAAAATTGAACTTCGTGACTTGAAGCTGTTCCCAGGCTGGTAACCCTCTCTGTGTTAATAGGTATCTGAATTATTCTAGAAGTACATTCCAAAAATATCCAAAGCAAAATAGTTTCTCTGTTCACCTCCTTCTGCCTTAACTTTATTTCTTGTGAACACTTATTACTTCCATTTTGGTAGGATCATACAAAAGTCATGGTATGATTTTGTGGTAAATCTTTGTAGAACTCCAAAGTTAGTGGCACCAAAACCCTTCTGGAAGTAAATAATAATATTGACAGTCAATTTTTGTGACTTAATACCTCCACTTATCTAGCAAAAAAAATTGGGTCTGTCATTTCTGTGAAGATCAAGAGGATTGTTTGATCACAGGTATGTAAGGCTCTTTTGTCTACTGCATGCTTACTACAAAACAGAATTAATTGTATTTTGAAACAGTTCTTACTATGTGGAACAGCTGGACAGTATTCACTTCTTGGGTTGGAAAGCCTACTATCTTAGACCAAGATAAAGTTAACATTTAAAAGGAGGTAGCTGTGAGGGGATTTTTCTACTCACTTAAGAAAAGCAAAGCATTTTGCAAGGCAATATTCCAAAATTTTGTGAGTCAAGAAAATGCTGAGAAGCAGCAATTAAAAAATTGGCATTACCAGATGCTTAATTTCTAATAAGCTTCATTTTCTATTTTGGATTACTTGGAGGATGTTGTTCTGTGTCTGTGAAGATGGGGGGGCAGGCGGGCAGTTCTAAATTTTGCCCATAACAAGGTTTTAAAATACAGAAATATATGTAACAACTTCCACACATGTATCATGCATGCAGATATGAAGATTTAAAGTTGCTTAAGGCTTTAGATAATCCCCATTCAGAAAAAATGAAATGTCAGATTGGTGGAATTCATCCTGGGTTTATGACTAAAAAAAAAAGGTGAACCACATTCCCATTTAATCAAACAATTCAGAACAAAGTATTTGTACTGTATTCAGTTCTTGGAAATCCATTTCTTTTTTCTTTGAGAAGGTAGATGCCATTACATTTTATTATTGTTTTAATTTCCATGTACTTTGTCTTCTGCTTAATACCAATTGAGTCTTAAGTCTGTTTTACCACGCTTCTATCATCTGTGTTTTATGACAGAAACTGAATGTAGCTCTTCCAATCAAACTGGACCAGGTTATTGTGATGAGGACCTCTTAACAAAGTTGCAATTTTAGGGATGACCAAGTAGCATAATAGAAATATTCATGTATCCATGAAGCCTAAAGTAATTATTTCAACCTTTAACGTAAAGTTACTAAATCTCTGTGAATAGTCAGGTTGTGCATGTGTACAATATTTATGGATTTTTTTTTTTTGCTTGCTTGCTTTATGGCACTGGGCATTACTAAAATCATGTTTTCTAGGAAGATGTTTCAAATGTTTCCAAAAGACAGAGTCAGAAAGTTTAATCAGATACTAAGAGTGAAGGTGAAACGAGTCAACTCCTTTAGAAACAATGTCAATTCAATTTATTTTCATTAGAGAACACTACAGAGATTTATAATCCCAAAGTATCAGTTATATCCTTGTTGAACCAAACACTGTGTTCTTAATTACCAGACAGCAAAGGCTAGCATTTCATTACTAAAATTAACTTTAAGTTTGCACTGTGTCTTTCTATCTCAATTCTGTGGTGAAGACATAAGGGAGTAGATGAACCCGATACACGAATGTATGTTTAACTCAATTTCTTTGAACCTGGTAAATAACAAGCCTTAGTTTACACATGCACACTGGATAGCAACTGAAGTCATCTCCCTGTAATCCTGCCTATGTAAGTCTTAACAACGGAGATGAGCCAAGCTCTACTTCAGAACTATTTTGGGAACTGCAAAGGTTCCACACAAATTTTCATGCTGGCACAGGCAAGTGTAACCCATTGGATTTACTCCCAATTTCTCGTGAAGGTTAACAGTTACAGTCTTCAGAGTGGCTTAGTTCGCACCATTAATCATTAATTTCTTCTCTTACCAAATAGTTTGTTGAGTAATTTGTAGATAGATTTGAGACTTTAATTTTTGTATAATAACCGTTCCTGGCTCTATTTCTCCATGGTCCTGTATGCTATGTGAATTCTGAATGGCAAAAAAAATTCACCAGCCTTTTATCTTTGTTTTGAAAACTTTAAGAAAAATGTCTCCCTCTGACAGAGTTTTATTTACTAGTTACACTGTGAGAATTGTCACTCAAAACAAATATTGCTGCATGGGCATATATAATTTTATACATAAATAATACCAAATGCCATAAGGAAGTCTTTTTGCTCTTAAAAGTAATAAAAAATTGAAAAAATACTGCAGTTCTAAACCATCATGTTAATAAATGGTTTGGTTCTTTATTAGTGTAGATGTGCATGATTTTTATATAATCCTATAGACTTGATTTCTGTCCCCCTCTCCCCCCCAAATTTGAATGTTAAATACTGCAGACATAACGTGTTCTAGTTTGGAACGCACATCTTTATTAAACTTATAAATGAACTAGCAGTAGACTTATTCTTTTTAACTCTTCTGGCATAATTGATGGTCTAGGTTCTCACAAGAAGGAAACCTCAGGCTTCTGAAGCATTTCTGAAAGGTAAAACTGTGTCTGCCTAAAATTCAAGTTCCTCTTAAGAGRTTTACCAAGACTGGTTACCAAGTTGTTATATACTTACACGTACGTGTGTGTGTGTGTATGCATATATACATATATATATAAACAAACCTTGTTTGTATGATAACCTTGCTACAYATTCATGTACATCTGGCCTATAGGAAAATAATTCAATGCATGTCTCTTGGATAGTGTCATACTAGTTCTTTGTTTTTTCTAACAAAAGCTGAAAAAGCCAGCACTGTTAATAGAACTGTCGTTCTGTAGCACTGAACTTGGGCCCAAACTCCTTAACGTTTAGACTGTGCCCTCTTGGATCCCCAGGCAGTACAGATTTGATCCACACTATATAGGAATACATGATGTGATTTCTGTTCARTTAGCTAGAACATATGATGGCTGAATTTGAAATGCTCTTAGGCTAGTGCTTGCAATCATTTAGTTGGCATAATCTTAATCTGTCCCTAAATCTTGATTTACTAGGTCATTATGCTATGGCATGGAATATTTTCAGGCATATGTATTCAGTGTGGCCTTTACAGTACCTGAGATGAATAGCCTATAGAAACACAGGCATGTTCTCATGAGTTTAAGTCACATCTTTGCAGGAAAGGTAGATATATTATAAAATGCGTGTGTCTTTCCAACTCCCTTGATTCTTTACCTCAGCGATAACCATCTCTGTTTGTTCCACTTCCTCTGAGTTTCACCCCATTGCCCTTGAGCTTCTCCCCTCCTTCATTGCAATTTTTTCCTGCTAGAGTTCTAAGGGATTGTCTTGCTGTTGTGCCTGTGTTTTGCTTTTCTTCCGTGACCTCTATTTCTTCTGCTGCCAAAGCTAATGTTTCCTTTTGCTACTCACTGATGGGGTTGGTGCCCCTATCTCCCTGTTTCTCCTTTGACTCCATTCTTTCCCTGCTGGTGAGCATAAAAAAATYTGGAGTGGAAAGGTAGATTAGCAAGTAAACTGATCAATGACAATTTGATAACCTTCCTCCCAACCTGGAACTCCCAAACTGTGAATTTTGCTCCAATGCGTCAGCCAAAAATGAATTCTATAGGAAGATTTTAAAAAGAATGTAGTAAAAAGAGCAAAGAAAGTGACCACCACAGGGAGCTTCTACCACTGTATCTATTTCAACAGAACATTAGTTCTTGGAAGCTGTACGTTTAAAGCTTTCCTTGGAAAATAACTTTCTTCTAGTCTCTGAAGAACTTTATGCYCCCAGGATAGATACCAACACTGCATAAAACACTCCATGCAACAATCCCRTCCCAGGGAGAGGTGTTATACTTTGCTGAATTCTTCACATACRTGTAGCCGTACCTATTTGCTGGACTGATCTTACTGATTGGTTACTAAACGCAATAGAAATTTATGCAGGTGCTGTAGGCACTTGCATTTACTAATACAGAACTTTATTGTGTTCAAGAAATGGGTTTTGTTGTGGCAGTAAAGTGGGTTTTTTAGACCTTAAAAATAATGTACAGAGCAAGCACAGTGATTAAATAAAATATTTTGTTAGGGAACAGTATGATGTCTTGGGAGCAGCATGACATCTTTTGTGTGGGGTGGTGTCTTTTCAGAAAGAAGGTTACTCCTCTGCTGTCATTTCCAAGAGGATCAGTGGTGCTGCTGTATAAAATGTGTATTCGTGTGCTGGGAAGCTGGCTTGTCTCTAGCTCTTTTTTTTCAGGGAGTTTCTACATATGGTCAGAAGTGCTCCAGAGCAGACAAACAATCAAACAATTTTGTTGATTGGTCAGATATGACTAGAGCCAGTCTAACAGTGAGACTATAAATCAGGATTTTAAGGAGCAATGCTGAAGAGCACTAAGTTCTTTAGAAAGGTCTGTCATTTCTCAAGAGGAACAGAGTGAGGAGGTTTCACAGTAAAAAGCTTTGTGATTACAGTAGTACCACTGTTCTCTCTTAGACCCTCCTGTTGGAGGGAGTCCAAAATTGTGTAGATGTCTAGTAAAAACATGGTAGAATCAGTCTGGCTTTCCTTTAYGTTCTGGCAGAGAGAGACAGAGTTTGACCTTAACATTTCTAGTTAGTAAGGGCATGGAAATGGATTTGGGATAACCTTTGTGAAAAGAACATTCCAAACACTGTTTGAATCGAGGGCTAGAAAACTAAGTGTAGCAAGCTTTTTTTAAAAACAAAAACAAAAACAAACCACCCCAAAACCCCACAAAAAGCCCAAACAAAACAAAACAACCAAAAAAAACCCCTAAAAACACCCCACCAACAAAAACAAAAACTCAACCAGGGGTGTTAGCCTGTAAGATTTAGACTGAGCTACTTGATTCCTCAGTGTAAGTTTTCTGAAGGATTTCTTACGGAAATGTTAAGGAAGCAGTGTTCTMTCACCAGCTAATAGTCACATATTAAAGTAGTGATTAGAATCTATTTTCCATGTTGCACTGCTGGCCACTGAAAGGTGTAGAAGATGCACTTTTTGAGGTATCTGGGACCGTAAGAGTGCAATTGTTACAGGTAGCAAAGGATCAAAAGGGCGTTCATCTGTATCTTCAGAACTTGAGGRCTCAATACCTTACACTGTGTCCAACCGAAGGATGTGTGTCTCCCTTAGGAGTTGCCTCAGGAACTGAGCAGGTTGTGTTAGACATGTGGCTTCATTTTTTTTTTTTTTAATTGGATTAATGAGAAACAAAGGACAGACTTTTTTATCAGTCCTAGGAAGACTACCTATTTCATTAGCATCTCCCGTATCTCTTTATAGTGTGGATAAAGATAACCRTTGGACAGAAGACTATTGGAAGACTATAGTTGTCATCTATCCTTGGCTCTCTTAAAAGAAATGGAAGAAGGTATAGGTATTGCATAGGTATGTCCTTTCATGCCTAGATGCCCCAATGTTTATTACATGGGAGAAAATGCTTGCTTATTGGGATAGAGGACATATGTTAGCTGTCACATCTTTGCTACCATATAAATATCAATTGGATTTTTTGTGTGATTTTTTTTTTTTTGCTTGTTTGTTTTAAAACATCTTCTATGAGGATGCTTAAACCTAGGTATTTTACTTGAGCTCATGGAAATTCTAATCACATGAACATAGGTTCTTCACAAGCTTATTAATTCCTGTGTCAAAATTGGTAGGGAAAGTTCTCAAGACTACTTCTCCTGCTGTTTTGCTTTGCACAAAACAACACTTCTTGATCSCAACAGCCTTTGGTAATGTTTTTTTATTTTATTTTGACTGGAAGTATTCTTTAATGGAAGACTCAAGTCCAGAGCCCACAAGCTTTGAAAGAGWGTGTTGAATCCAAAATTAAGACTCTTATAAAATCCTCATACAGAAATGACATGGCTTTATTGAATACATTTCATTTTTCACATAGTAAAAGAATGAACTRGGTTCTAGCAAAAGAACAATTAATGAGGATGGTTATAGAGAATTAAAAATCAAGGCAAAAGATAGAAGCTCCTTTGTTTCAAAACCACTGAGACTTTTTTGCTGATGGACAAGTGTGTGTGTGTGTTCYGGACTGGAATGCATTGGAAATGAAACTAATCATCAAAAACCTTTCTCCCTAAATATGCAGTGTCTGACACTTCAAGTAAAGATGTTCTAAAAACATCTTGTGGTAATAAMCATAAATGATATTTTTCCACTAGATATTAGTTATAATATAAATACTGAATCTCATTGATATGGAAGTGGTCTTTTTCAAAGGTTTCAGTACTGTGGGTTTTTTTTTTCAGAGCATAAATATGAAGTTGTGTTGCTCTTCCTTTGCGTTTTTAAATTGTTGTAGTGGATGACACAAAAATACATATCAAYAGTTTGATTTAAGAGAAAAAAGGAATATTAGGCAACCAGAAYGTTTAAAATCTTGTATCCTAGTTCTTTTTATGGACCATATTGAATTGTAAGAATGACAAGGTTATAAAGATAACCCAGTGTTACTCCAGCCTCCACAGCATTCTTTCCCACAGTCATACCTGAAGGCACCAGAAAATGGTTTGATTCTTTCATTTCAAGAAACCTGGATTTCTGGTAAGGTGTCCTTCTGGTAAGCTAGTCTTYGACACATGCATTTTTTCATATCCTGGAGCTTTGTCATTCAGTGCATGTGTTAAATAACTTTGAGTCTAGGAATTTCTCTGGTCTTTATAATGTGTATGCTTTCAACAGTTTGGTCAGGGGTGGACTTCAAAGACTATGAAGAGTTGACCATAAGAATAAAGCTTATATTTTTAAATGGAGAAAGGCAGAGCTAATCCTTTCTGACATATCTGCTCTTCATTAAGCAGATCATTTGTATCTCCACCTTCCTTGACTCTCAGTTAGTTTGGTCGTCTTTTCTTTCATTGTTAAATTATCTGTTTAAGAGATATTGTATGCAGYTGGTCATTTCCAGTGCTGTGTTCTATTTTACATCTTGCTTTAYGATTTGGATGGTACTAATAGCTTTTTAATCACTGATGCATTAAGTTGGATAGATTTTTTTTGTTGTTGTTTAAAAATGACAGAGGACATAGTATTTCTATCTGTAGTTTGTTCCTTGGAAAATGATGGTGGTATATTTCTTACAGTCGGGGAATTATTGTGAGCTAGGATTAGACAGCTGGTTAGTAAAATTCATGTCATGTTGTAGAACAATCCCAATCAGAATTCATATTTGGTTTAGTTTTTAATATTCCTTATTTGGAAATTCCAAGCAGAGTGTTGAGAAAGGGTTACAGGAGGTGAGAAAGAAGGCTTTGCATAGAAAAATARAAATAAAAGGGAAAAAAACTCCAATAATAATGAAGCTAGTATATGAACATAGAGTATTTAATCAAATGTAACTATTAAAATAGTACAGTAATCAGTACTCAATCAATACTGACTGCTAAAAATTCCTTAAAAATGAACATTTTAATCARTAAGTCTTCTGCATGATATAGACATACACAGTCTTTCCTAGCAATTTTTCTTTTTATGGGATGAAAGAACTGCTTATTTTGGGAATTTCTTTCTCCTCATGTGGTGGGCAGTTGTTGTGGTATGTAGTTGCTTGAGAAGAAAACAAAAGAAAACTGCAAATTTATTTCTATAATGAGGCCAGAATACCCCTTGGTTTCTTTCAGAAGATGTTCTAGGATAACTCCATTGCTAATTTTTTTCCCAATACTGTTTTTTCTATATGATGTATGCATAGTGTTTAGGAATAACAAGAGAAAAGAAAAAAGTAGGAGKGCATGAAATGGAGAAGGCGACATTTTTATATGTTCTTGCATGACTGCTTCTTTGTTTGAGTATTAAAGCTTAAGGCCATGATTTTGAAGTGCCTAGTACTTTTGAATGTCCATTTAAATATTAAAGCAGCACCTAATTCTTAAGACATACTCTGCACATAGTAAAATGTGTGTCTTTAAATGTGTTTCAAATTGGATGTCTGCAATCAGTCATAATTTCTGAGAACTGATTAATCTTTCTGTGGTGAAGAAACATGCTGTCCTTCTTTAGCATAAGTCTGTTCCTGCTAATATTCGCGAACCTACATTATAAAGAAACAAATCCAACTGTTGAAAATGAAAGTATTTTTCTTATTCTTTACCCCACTTTGTTATTCATTCTTTTCCTTCCTTTATCTTGGTAAAAAATGGAGGATGATTGGAACACCCAAAGGGATGAAATAATGGTCTCGATAGGAAGTTTGCGAGCTTGGAGACACTGCTGTTATATAAATGCGTATTGTGGGCCTGTATAAATCTTTATGCCAGTGGAAACTAAAGCGCTGCAGTAGGTTTTGCTTGGTACTAGTTCRGCTTACAGATGTGGAGTAACCACAGTAGAAAGAGAAAATGATGAAATAATGTGATTTTTAAGCAAATGTTTATTCATGAWGTTCCCATTTTTCTGCTGGTCCTGTCTGGCTGACTGGTCTCAGCAGGTTGTGTAACGAACACCACATGGCGGAGGAGAAGGCACAACACAGCGGTGGTGAGGCATCTGTTACACAGTCACAAAAAAAAATTAAAACACAACACGGCTGGAAGAAAAATGTATTTTGTAGAGTAAGGACTTAATTATTCTTTCACCAGTTTTAATATAACAGGGAGTAAACTTGCTTACTGATGGCAATAAATTATTTCTGATTGATGCTACAGGAGGTTTTTTTGCTTATGAAAGTGTTGTCCATAAAAGAAGTGAACCTTACTTAGCATTCTGTCCTACAGGAATAATTTGAGATGTAAGATACATGCGGTACAATGAGAACTGAATAGCTTCCCGTGCTAGTGCTCTTTGAAAACATGCTGTTTCCATATCTCTTTCACTACTGATATGTTGCCTGCATAACTATTTTTAAGATTAATTTGGGCATTCTGAAGTATTGATTTTTGTGACTCAGTGTGATTCAGGAAAACTATTCTTAGGTTTGGGTAAAATTAGAAAGGACATTAAGGACATTATAGGAAGTAAAAGGTATATCTAATGGTTTGTCAGCTTTCGYGGTGTTTTTTTGTTTCGTTTATTAATCTCCTACCTAATCTTGAGGTGTTTGTATTTGTTTGAACTGGAATATGGTATTTATCAGTAGAAAGAATGATAGATTATTTGTGATACCTTAATGAGAAAATTCTTGGCATGACTTTTTTAGAATTCTAGAGAGAAATATCTCTGTGCTGGGTTACGTAAAGATAACATTACAATGCTACTGTTAAAGTAATGTTAATGCACTTGAAATTGCATAAATTTAATAAAGCATGGTACCATGAATTTATTTGGAGTCACAAATATCAGACTTAAAGTTGTAAGTTAACTTGGTAAAAGAGAAAAATAATTTTAAGAATAGTTTTTGGTGCTGTTACTCAAGAAAAAGTGTTTTAAATCTTTTGTACAATGTATCATATAACTGTATTATCCATATTTATTTCATTTAGAAACACATCCTTTCACATATTATTTATATTGGCCACTTTTTGTGATGGACAAACATTTTAGGGCAATGAAAATGGATTTACAGGTGAGCGCTTTGGGATGTAGCAGTGCTGTACAGGCAGAGTTTATCCTTTGCAGTGAAGCCAGCGTTCTCTTTCACATTCTTCATGGAGAGATGAGTCCTTGGATATTTTGGTCTACATTATGTTATCTYCTGAATAAGATGATCATCATCTTATTTTCTGTAAGAAATTACAGGTAAACCACTTTGCACAGTAGCAACACAATAATTTGATTGGATCCTGCAGAAAATGTGYGTATTCAGATGGCTGAAATCAACTCACTACACCACTACGGCAGCCAGAGGGAACGGAGTGCCGGCTTCTGCCGGGGGTTTGGTTGCAGGCAGTGACTGTCTCGGGCTGACGTGTGCGTCACCAGCATCCCGTTTTTCCCCTTACTGTGCTTAACTATTGAAAATAGCCGAACATGTTGCAAACAGCCCTGTCAGGCATCTTGTTCTACACTTGGACAGGTGTTCTGTTTAAGTGCTACCTTGTCAGGTTCTTCCATGCAAAGCAATTGCCCGCCCATGTTAATAGACATACTTAATTCTTTCTCTCTTGCTCTTTAGTGAAATCTGTGAGTCTTATTAGTGCTTGTGTGTACTTTGGTGYGTTCTCAAGCCTGTGACAATTATGAACGACCAGATGGCATTGCAGACGTTTGTAGCTTGAATGATAAACRCTTTAAAAGCCATTGCAGCATGGCTAGCCAGGCAGCATGGCTACCTCCTCAGTGGGAAAGACAGTAATTTTGGCTTGTAACGAAGTTGAAGTCAAACTTTAACTATAAAGCATACTGGTGTTTGAAGGAACTCCAAAGCCCTTGCGTGATGTTTAGCTACTTAAAACTTTTCGTAGTTTTCCTACAGTTTTGCCCATTAGAAGCAGTTAATTGGCTTTTCTATGCTGTTTACTCGTTCTGAAAGACTTAAAATATTCTAATGATGTCCCTTTTAAAAAGACAAACAGCAGCAGCAACAAAAAGCCCCACCCCACCTTTTATCTCTACTCCAGGCTACACAAGCTGTAAAAAAACAACAACAAAATTAAGTCTTCTGTAATTCTGGATTTAAACACAGATATTCAGAATKGCACTATGAACAAGTTCATTTTGTGGATATTCAGTCTTTCATAACAATATAAATTTAGGAGATAATGACAGTGGAACAGAAAATTATTTCAAGTTAATAAATGCCTCCTGCTACTTAAATGTCAGGGCAAAGACGAAGATTTTGTGCATAATAAAAGTTGAGGATATTTCAAATCCATTGAGTAGTGAGAAACAATGGTCATTCCTGACAATTACTTTTATCAKTCATCTAACCACTTTGCAACAAACTGATAGGTACGCTCATTTAAATCCTTATCATAATACAATAAAGGACTAAAACACTTTGTATAAAACAATTATAAAAATCATTTTATAATTGAAGGTTAAATGTAAAATAGAATATCGGAGACCTATTTGAAAAAGACTGAAGTACTCTTGAGGTCTTTGCTTAAATAGTAACCACTTATTGGGATCAGCCTGCAATAAAGCAGTTTATGTACTCTGAAGAAAAAAAAAAAAAAAAAAAGGGTGCTGAGGGCAACAACAGTGACAGGCTCTTCACACAGCCTGAAAGACATATATAGGATGTGGTTAGTTCATGAAGTGGAACATTGTTCAAAAACTAAAGACACTCAGGGTTGTTTCCAAGTGTCAGACATGAACACAACACATTCGTACTTCTGCGTGTGTTTGGCCATGCAGTTTCATTAGAAGGACAAATACAATAAATTGTCAAAGTTTCAGAAATCTGACTAGACTCCTGTTTTATTTACTCTTACTACTTCTTTGCCACCTTTATTATTTTCTGCATTTCRTTAATTAGCACTTTATTAATTTCCAGTAGTAATGTGACCTTCCCTGACCACTAAGGCTACAGCATGTGACTGTGAGAGGTACCCAGATGCTCCTGTGTTACAGAGCCAAGATGACTGTGGTCCTAGAAGAATACTGAACAGGACACTAGCTGAGATACTTGACTCATTCTATAAGTCAAGTTACTTTCAAGAAAAACGCAGCTGTGAAACCGCTAGGTAATTTGGAAATAATTTACAATAGGTGCAGAGAAGAATTTATTAGACTTTTGTYTCCACTTAGTGTCAGGGTTTTTTAAAAGAACTAATTATTTTTCTTGAAGTATAGCTATCTCTTTTGTCCTCTGAGTCTTGGATGTATGTTAGTACATTCACTGTACTAATAGGACTGTGTGAAGAACAGAGTGGTATACCTTCTGTTTCCACAAATATGTATTAGATGAGGAAAAATTTGAGGKGGAAAAAGTCTGGTTTGTGTACTGAGCAGTTACCTGGTTTCCTTTCTCTGTTCTTCCATTTCCCAGACCAGGAATTAGTATTTTTGTCTCTGGACATTTCTTCTGGGAACTTATTTGCTTTTTGAACCTCTGCAGGCTTAAAATATCCACAACACGCTGACAGCAGATGGGTGGGAAAAATGGTTGTGTGAAGGAAAAAAGTKGTCTTTTTTTATCTCCGTTTCCCTTCTGCACACTGTGTTATGCCCTGTGACAATAAGATTTTAGGGTCGTACTTCCTAATTCTTTGTATTTGTCTTACTATTCGGAAGAGGTAATGTGAATGTTTAGCATACCTAGCTCATAGTGATTTCCCAGTATGCTATGTTAGTTGCATACTGTTAGACTTCTCACTGTGACGGTGATGCATGTTTTAAGCTGATCAGTGATGCGTACCATGTTAAACAGGCGTATCTTGGAGAAGTTATACAGTCACACCAAATTCTAATATAATTAAGGAGATCATATATCATATTTTGAAATTACTTTAAAGGGCAAACTGAATGACAATGTTTTGTTTATGACCTTTTAATCTTGTCTACAACAAATTAAATTTTGCCTACAGAAAATAAATTTATAAAGATGATGAAGTGTCTTATGGCAAGAAAATCTATTAGGAAGTCTTGAGYGTGTCTTGTTAAATGTAGCTTTGTAAGCTTCACAGCCATTTGGCATTATATCTAGTGAATTCATTTGTGTTTGTATGTGTGGAGAGGTGGAGGATGAACAAGAGGCGCTTCATTTGATCTCATTGTGAAGAAATACTGGATTCTGTGATTTCAACCACCTCAGAGGATAAAACTTGTGTATGCAAACTTCAATTGAAAAACAATAAACCATCTTCAATTCATGTCACAATCTCCATTTAGAAGTAGTTTGAAAACACTGTTTTGTGAAGCAAGTTATRGAGTCATAGGTACTTGATTTTATTAAAAATAAGGCACTAATTTTCTAGGATTGTGTAGGAATATTGGTGCTAATGGAAACCTCTCCCATTTAATTTCATTGCTATTATCATAGACAACTCTGTCATGTAATCCTTTCAGTAAATTTTSAAATTCCATCACAAAGTCATCACAGTCACAAAGAAATTCTTCTAAAACTTCATTACTAGATTGAAAATGCCTTTTAAATTTCCAGCTTAGATTAGTTCAAGGTCCATCAAAACCCACTGAATCTTACTGCAAACATTGCTCTAACGCTCTATTCAAAAGTATAGAGTAAACAGTAAGCAAGAAACAGCAGAAAGTGTCTTGGCAGGGGCAGAAGCATCAGTTTACCCACAGGAAAAAAACAAAGTATATAATAGGGATTAGTAGGATTAAAAGATTAAAGTAAAAAAGAAATGGGCAATGTTCCTTACAAAGCTAACCACCTTGAGATAGCCTTTATTTCATTTCCCGTCTCAACTGCTCTGTGACAGGTTCAGAAAAAGATGAAATGGATATTCTCTTTTGCATTCAAGTTGTAGGTAACCTGCACAACTTAGTGCTTTATACTAGAATATAGGTTTTATTTATCAAATGACAATACTGCAAACTGAGGCAGTTTGAATGGCTCCCTGGAGAAGCCAGCTTGTCACACAAAGAAACATGAAATATTTGTGGGGCAAATATTAATGTGAAGTACCAATGGGGTACTTGCAACCTTACATTTCCTATGGAGTAAACGCTGCAAAGGTTCATTTATAGTGAAAGATGGCTTTCAGAAGGAGGGGATTGGGGTACTAATTACACTACAAAATTACAGGCTGAGTAGTCAACATACCTTTAAAAATTACAAATTTAAGTGAGGCAGTATCATTAAAAGTATAAATACTAAGACTAGTACTCTTTTTATGTGATGTTACTGTGTGAAAACTAACTTTTTGGATAAAGAAGAGACTAAAGAAGTAGAACCTTAAGAAACCAAAGAAGATTTAGTGCTAAGATACTTTAAACAAGTACTTAAAATCATAGAGTCATTCAGAACCTGGTTTAGCTAAAGACAAATTGAGCATTTCATTGGCCTTACTGCAACTCAGTCTTTCACCATTTATATAACTAAAGATAAAAATGAAAAAGTGACCTGAAATATCACCAGAAATTTCATGAGTATTGTTTCTTTCTTTAGTCTCTTCTTTAATAACCCTAGAAGTGAAGTAAAAAATGGCAAACTGTTTTAATCTATTTTCTTACTTGAACACAAGTTATGCCTTTTTGTAAGAACTGTATTTCTTGTGAGTTGTGAAATATAGCATTCAGTATGAATCAAATGAACATTATAAATGATCCTCCTTTATCCTTAATATGTAAATGCAAAGTTAAAAAGAATATTTGCTACATAATGTAAGTAGGCTTTGACTTAAAGAATATAGAAGTTAAGTTTTTAAAAAGGACACAAGAACTRTAACTACATTAGTCCTTTTGTATCATCTTTTCTAAGCCATTAGTAGATAAATGGCTTGTTACACCTGGGAGTGATAGGCATTAGCACTGACCACCTTGCAGGTTGAGCAGCTACCCTAGCACGACGAAGCACTGCAATAGCTACAGTAGAAATGCCATTTCAGAAGGGTACTTCAGAGCAAAATGTTTCAGTTTGAGTGGAGAGGGGACCTGTTTTGATAGTAATAGCATTTCTGCTCACTGATTATATCTTTTCCCTGCATTTTGCAAAGTATTAGCATGAGTAAATTTTACCATACTGACTATGAATGTGTGTTAGAGCTGAATACACGTTCCTGCCTCAGCAACATTAGTGTTCTATGTATGCATTTGATCTTTAAAGTGTTCTGTCAGCTTTGAAATACATGGCTCAATACAGTGTTCAAAGACAAAAAAACACCACTACCTTAATGAACAGGCTTGTTAATGATTGTGAATTAAAAGAATATCAATAATTAGCCTTTTACTATTTAGTGTYTTATGTGCTGTACCAGTGTAAGAAATCATTGTGAAATATCCCTAAGAATATTCTGAMCCAAGTATTAACTTCGGCATTTCTCAGCAGGTGGAAGCTCAAGACTTTTTTAAGTTTTCTTAGCAAAGCCTGGCTTCACCCCATAACTTGAACCCTCTTAGAATGGGACACRTGTTATTGAGGACCTAACAGAACTATTGACAAAAGAACAGGAAGAAATACTGAACTAACTAAAATTTTTTTGAATAATAACACTTTGGGTCACAAAAATAATAGGTGCATAGCAAAAGCCTCATCTGGCCTTATGACAAGAACTGCTTTTTTTATCATAACAGAACTATCCCAATATTGCATTTGTGGTATTGGATTTTTGCTACCCAGTATTGGCTCTACGTTGCTCATTTTTATTTCTTGAGAGAGAAGTGGAAGGTAATAGTCTGCTGCTGTATGTTCTGTATAAAACTGCATGCCASGAATTGCGCAAAGTGAACTTAAGCTCTCACAGGGTGATGCATGCAAGGAGCTGCAGAACCTCTGCTTGCTCATTACTTTGAAAACCAGTAGAATTGATTGTTCTGTGAAGTTGGTCTCTTAAAGCAGCAAAGAATCACTGCACAGAATATGTTTAAGCATTTCTTGTACTGGTCTTTAATGCCAAAGGCGAAATTTGTAATTTTTCCTTTTTCATGGTAATGTGTTAATATTTTCATGAATTGCATCATTTTAGTGCATGCAGGAGTTTGCACTGTGCAAAGTGGGCTTTCCTGTGATTCAAGTAGTTGTAACTATTTAAATTACGTGTAAGRTACTGTATTTCAGCTGCTGATATGATCATTTATGACTAACCTATTACAATTTGTTAGCACAGAGCTGACCTTTTCCTTGTAAGCAAAGGGCACATTTTACAGCTTTCTGAACATGTCTTATCTACTTAGGAGGTTTTACAGAAAAGTAAGATGTAGTGACATTTAGTTTTCTTCTAGTTCACTACCATTAACCTCCTTCTACCGGCATAGGAGGAGCACTATGCACATGGTTGTGTATAGTGCTTTATCAAGAGAGCGCAAATTAAGCTTCTCTGTGTTTCAGTCTGAAGCCTGTTACCGTGCTACATCCTACAGAACAGCAACATTTGAATACATAATGGTACACTTAATGTGTTCCTGCCTATGACATGCATTTACACAACCACTTACAAAACACAGCTTCATCAAGTAAATGATCACATTTCTTCGTTGCTCTGAAACATCACTCTTTTAAATACCTGTTGCCTTGSTATTTGTTGATTGGCCTGTATCCATGTGCTTGCTTGTACACCGAGAGCTGGATGGGAAACCAGTTTACATGGTTAGGTTCTTTTGAATATTCATATTTCACTTGGTTTGCTTTTCCATTTATGCCATGCCGTGCTATTTAGCATGCTCAGTGCTTTAATTTGCACCCCATGGATCAATTCAGCTATGAAGTTAACAAAGTATGGAAGGTTTCTGTGAGCACATATTCAACCATGAATTTTCTATACTTTTCTTTCCAGCGTGTTTAATGGATTTGGACATAAAATCACAGGCTGTTTGATATGTATGGGAAAGCACAGTTCAAAATGAGGTTTTCCTTTCAGTTAATTTAATGTTTGGAGTCTGTCAGATTTACTGAAAGATGGGTAGTTATAGTGTGAGTAACAAAGGAATCATATCATCCCTCCTCCACCCCTATGGTTAGCCTTCCTTGAATGTGTGCATTAAACTGATAAATGCTTTCCAGCAGGGAACATTAGAAATGTTCCAGAGTAAGAGAAAATAAAGTCAGAACCACATAAGAAGCTGTCTAAAGCAGATTGGGAGTCACCTCAAGTTTTAATTATTGCTTTGGATTGGTATGCTTTTCTGATGTTACTACAATTTCCAGTATTTGACAGTGTTGATGCATTTTGAAATAATAGCAGCAGTRGATACGAATTCAATCCAAATGTGAATTATTCACTGCCAAATACGTATTAGTCCTTATTTATTAGCACTCACAAATGTATTGCTGGATAAGAACGTTTCAGATTTCAGTCTTATTCAGACAAAGAGCTTTTTGCTAAACAATTAATATGCAATGTGCAATGCCATTCCCTGTGATGGGTGAGAGCTTGCAGAGGACTGTCATTTCTTTTGAATACTTTTTTGTCCTTTCAAGACATCTGTCTTGAAGTATTTTGAACTTGTCTTTGCACTACAAAGCTAAAATAACTTTAATTTATATTTGGATTCAGGCAATTAATTAGGCCTGTCTCTCTTGCCATGTGGTGTGGCACTGATCCTTGGGCCAAATTGTGTGTGTTTGATTTATTCACAAGGAGGTTTATCCTTGTACTGTTTTGTTTTTCTTTTCAGCTGGGTTATGCTATGTGGGTAACTATCAATGTCGGTAGCATGTTTCTTTTTACCCATATGAGACTTTTTAAACGAACACGCTTAGTTGCTGGTTTAGAGCATGAATTCATACTAATATTTCAAAAGACCAGCCCAGCAAGTAAGGGAAGAAAACTAAGGACACTAAAGGTATAGAAGTTGAGAACCTRTACGGCAACAGCTCTATTTTTTGTCTCCAAAGAAACAGAATTTAGTAGTGTGTAAGTGGCGCAAATGCAGCACTAAGTAAAGAGGGCAGGCAAAAGTTTATTTATGTATATTAGTCATTTAAGTATTTTGKGTCAGTAAAAGAATGATGTGCTTGATTTCTGAAGATTCGTCTTGAAGCAGAAATTCCTTATTTATGTACATAGGAGGAAACAGATGGATTTCTATGGAAGCATTTATTTATTTGCTCCCTTTTGATTAGGGGCAATGACAAGGTCCTTCCATGAATTTTGCATGAGAAATTTTGCTTTCTGCAGTGCTTTGGTAAAAATGAGATTGCAGCAGATATCACCTTGATAAGTAGCTAAAATAATTTTGCACAACATAGTGAGATCTGGCAGCTAATGTGTAGTTTAATATCTAATACATTAGACACATTACTTATTAAAATTTTCTGTGGCTAAGTTTGAAAGGGAGTAGACAATTTTATGGTCACATATTAATAACATCTATATATAGAATAATAAAGATGAATCGGGAAGGATATTTTCCTACCATGTACAGAATTGTATAGCTTGCTTGGTGTTGCTTGCTCTTTTCATGTCAAAAGGAGAGGTAAATGGTATTTCTGTCCAATCTTATGGATGGTCTGTAATGTTAGTTTCTCCTGAAACAACTCTGTGTGTCTGAATTAGATTTTCCTCCAGTGAGTTATTTTTGTTATATGGGAGATATAGGTCAAGAAAGATTAAGAAACTGAACGCAAACTGATAGTTACATCATCTATTTGGAACATGGGAGTAGAGTTTCCTGGCTTGCCAGGCCAAAAGCAAAGATATGAAAGTGTCTCAGATGAATGAAGGGGCAGATGGGTGGTTTTTCTTTTTCGTTTGACCAGAACTTCTGTAGTAYAGAGAAGTCTTTTACACTGGGAAGCACATTTTGCTAAGATTAGGCCATTTTTAGAGTTGTCATGTTCAGACTTGTTACTAGAATAAGGCACTCCTAAGCATATTGCTTTTGCAGATGAATAAATTGAAGCTTTATTATACTGCAGAACTGTTAGCCTTATCACATCAGTGCAGATATCCTTCAGATAGGCAGGCATTTAGACCCCACCTAAATGGTTACAATTATATCAAGAATGAAAGGGGGAAGATTGGTTTTAGTATTTGGAAATTCTGATGTTGAATTGGGAAGACATAAAAGGACTCCAGAGCTTAAGAATGTAAACTTATGGATTATATATGAATGTATATTGCTTCTTCTGCTTAAAGGTCTACCTATATCTTACTGTGTAGTTATCCTTAGCCAAAGATAAAAGATAAGATCTTTTCTGGCTTTTCTCTCTTTAAAAGTATTTACATTAAGATGTCTGAGATGGATTTTGCACTATATTTAAATTTCTGGGAATCTAGGAAGTGTGATGTTCCTACTAGACAGTTGGTTTTTTGTACTTTTTATGGCCCAGTTTCAAAGGAAAAGCTTTTTTTTTTTTTTATTCAGAACTCAGATGTCACTGAAATAATCAAGTATTAGTTTAGATTAAAGATAGTTTAGATAAGTTGAGGTACAGCAAAAATTCTGCCCCTGTGTCCTACTTATTGAAGATTACAAATCCCTCTGAAAATCCCTCCTTACTTATGGTAAGACTATGTGAGCCTGTAAAAACTAAATTTGAAGGAGAGGTGGGGTCATTTTTCCTTTATGTTTCTATCCCCCAAGACAGACTTAACTGGCTAAAAATCTCTGAGAGTCTGCTTGGTAMCACAGTTAAAAGTATCTGCTTTTTCTGACCAATATTAAAGTGTAGCAGACTTCAGATTCTGTCAGTTAGCCAACCTTGATTTTACATGTCTAGTGTAAATAAAATAAGATTCTTAAAACAGCACAGGAAGCTTAAGAGTTAATACTATAGATATAAAATTCCTGATATTTTTTTTCTTGAATGCTGTTATTGCAGAAAGCTTTCGGAGTTATCTGAACTGATGTTGTTTTCAAAAGCAGAATGTGCCCTTTAAAACAAATCAAGGGCATGTCTGAACTCTTAAGTTTTCTTGAGTTATTACTGTTGGAAAAGAGGTCAGATTAACTGGAAGATGTCTCCACTGGAGTTCTGAAACCTTGGCTACTTTCTCACTTCAGACCTGCTTTAGAATAGTGATATACAAAGAAATAAAAGGAATCTCAGGGTTTTTGTTCTTTTTTTCTGAAGAATGATATGACCTTTTCAGGGAAAGAAGTCTACAATGCCTGAAGTCACAATATATCCACAAACAACTCTAAAAATAATAGTTTACCATGTTTTCTGTAATTTCCAGTCTGAATAGATTGAAGATTGTATTTAACGTGAGTGTTATAGTTGAATAATTAAGTAAAAATATGTACTGTAGTTAAACACTCGTCCCTCTCTCTTGTGCTATGAGGTATGACTTACAATAAAATATTCAGTAATACCTAAGTTACAGAGCCAAAGAAAGAATGATTCTGGGTAAACTAAGCAGTTAATCGCATTGCAGTAATAGATCATAATTGTAATTTTAAACATGGTCTCTGAAGGTTGTGTGTCCTTAGCAAAAGCCCAATAGAGACAAAGGCGTAAGTTTGGAAGATGCTAAAGACCTTCCTTTTTCTCAAGGGCCGCCAGGTCCCAGGAAGACACAGTCTGGCCATGCCATAGAACTAGAACTGATGGTCTGTATCTGGGGAGCAGACTTGTCCAGAGCTTCACTTCTCCTGTCTCTCACGGGAAATGGTGTTTTGGCATTAAAGCATGAGTCCATAGTAAGCAAATCTTTACAGATAACACAAGATACAGGCAAGTATCTCTACTCTCTGTAGAAGAATTGGTGGTCTTCTAGAAATGGTCACAGGAGGAAAAGAATTCCTGAGAGTTCAGGAATTGCAATGGATTTTCTGACTGTTATTTGAGCAAAGATGAAACTTGAGGGGAAGAAAACCCATAAGGTTGGCTGTAGTTTTGAGTCTTCAGGCCAAGAGTCATCAAAGTCTGAATTAAAGTCTATGCTAAAAAAGGGCAATTTGAACTAAACCACTTAATTAGCTCTTTCTATTTAATTGTTGCAACTGGTAATTTCAGAGGAGGGAGTATCACCTCATGGCAGTGTGATGTAATAGTCTCTCTAAAAATAGGTAAGACTACAAAAAAGGGGTTTTACTGAATGTAAATGCCTGACTCCCTGATACCTCTGAATTAGCTTGAAAACAAGCAGAATAGGATGAATCATTTACTGGTAACCCAATAGATCTATTGTGTATGCCCCATATTCTTAGTCAAGATGTCAGCAACTGTTTTATTATATACATATGTGAAATTATATTTAGAAATCAGTGTAGAAAAGGCATGTACGCTGTCAGGTGGTTTGTCTGCCACTGTGCCTTGAAATTGTCTCTTTGTTGACTAGCAMTGGCTGTTTTCTTTATGTCAAAATTTTTAAGGCAGGGTATATGTTCAGCAACAAAAAGGATAGTAAAGGTGAAGAGCAACAAAGATTATCAGMCTAGGTAGCATTATTTTACACCAGAAGAAGATTTATGTATCTAGGGCTGGTCAGATATTTTTCAGCAAAACAGTATTTTCTTTTGGGAAGTGTGGGTTTTGTTGAGTTGAAGTGTTTTCTTTGAAACATCTTGGCTTAAAGAACTTTTCATGTACAAGGCCCTGGGAATTCTGGTTCATACCAAGTTTTTGAGGCAGACCTATCCAAGAGAGGCAATTGTGAAAAATAGGGAGTCTAAAGGGTAGTACAAATCATTCCAAAAAAATGAGCTAAAGTTGTTGGGGTTTTTTTTGTGAATGGGGTCTTAATCTTTTCTACCACATCCATTTCTAAACTTTTTAAGATTATTTTAATTATTATTTACTAGYTAGCTGTGCATGGAGGTGAACGGTACACTAATTTTCATGTTTGAAAAACTGCATTACCTCATGTTTCTCTAGAATGGAACAAATGAATTTTGGGTTGTGTAGCAGTTTCTGTGATTGTTATTTTTATGTACTGGGCAGAAAATGGAAGTTGGAAACCTGTTGCTAAATATACCTCCGAAGTCAATGTAGATGTTTTACAAGTTCCAGTGCTTGCTGGTAAGCTTTCTGTTGTAGGTAGAAATTGTATCTGTAAAGATCTTTATGACAAGAATTATCAGAGCTGTGGAATAGCATTTGTAGATGGAGAGTGAATTGACAGGCTCTCACAGCTCAATTACAAGGATGAGTGAGAGTTTTCAGTGATGTATACAAGATTGAGAATGTGTTGAAAATATGAATAAGGAACTAAAGATGACCATTTTTCAGAATAGAGTAATTTAAGAGCACCTATTGGATTTACTAGACATCTAAATAAATTTATCTAAAGCAAAGAAAAGGGAACACTTTTTTGTGTACAATATTAAATTGTAGTACTCTGTCATGGTAATATTGTAAAGTAATCTTCAGTGATAATTAAGCAAGGAAGCTAAAACCATTTGTGGATATTAAATATAATGCCTAGATGCATTTTATGATGAAATAAAACTTGAAATTGTAAATTCTTCAAAACAGAGCTATCATACATATATGCCTGTTGCTAATTCTCCTGTAYAGATGTTTTTCAAGGTCTACTACCAAAATACACCTTTCATCTGCTCTCATATGGCAGCATTTAGGTTTGTGGAGGGTGTGTATATTTGTCCATACATGTGTACACATATGTGTGTGTGTGTATAAACAGCTGTAGACATAGCTGTTGTATAATTTCCATTGTAACACCTTCAAGTGAGTAGTGGCTCTGCATACTTCAGTAGATATATTCTTCTAGCTTACTATCGGTTGTCAAAGACTGAAAAAGAGAGGATATTTTTATGGCTATGGTTGCTATTCAGAGTAATGTTAATTCTAATAAATTGGTCTGTTGGTGGAAGGGCTTGTAATTGAAAGGCTATTAACTCTGTCTGTTAGATTTGATGTTTTGGCTGGTAGATCATCTGCTTTTTAAATCTTCCTTATGCTATTCACAAAGAAAATTTCTRGTTTTGCTGTGATTTCTATAGAAAGTGTTTACTTTGCCCTATTTTAACACCTTGTTGTTAGAATGTTTTTTACTTAGTACAGGCAAATGCTTCATTCCATGTTTCCGTCTCTTCCTGTATATGCATGTTCTGTTCAGTTCTTAAAACTACAAAATACTGTACGTAATCTTAACAAATTTAGTGATTATAATTGCTAGAAGGTCTACACAAATATATGCTTTATATTTATTCCTTTGAACAAAGGCAATGTCATGTTTTGATTGTATGTGAAGAAATTTCCTTAAGAGAAATGAAAAGGAAGGTAATTTTGCACTGTCTTCCTTTTATTAATACTGTTTTTAAAAACTTATGTATTTAAATAGTCTCTTAAAAAATTAGCTACTGCAAAAAATGTAAGAAATCCTCCAATGTTTTGCCCTAAATGTTTGCCCCTAAAAAGAAAGCTGATCTTTACCTTTTTAAAATTCCTGGGCTGACCATTTTTCCAGTATTCTTTGGGCAAAGCAGTCTTATCCGAGCTCAGTTTCTGTAGACTTTCTAATAAATTTTTTAGTTATATATTATTTTATATTCTTTGTAGTAGTTTGTAAAGAAAGACAAAAGAAAATTAGGACTAAAAGTTCTAAAAAGAAAACATTTATTAATGTGCGTTATCAAAACATTCATTATAAAGTATTTTTGTTTAATATACACAGAAACTAAACAAAGATTTTTTTTTTTTAAGATCCGCAAATAATTCTAATCTCAGCCGTTTTCACTCCTTAAGTAATTTGGTGAGCRTTGTGATGCTTAATAGGGGTCAGAATATATTACCTGACGAATATAGTTGGACAATGTTTACAGAGCCTATATTTTAAGAACCATTTTCACTGAATTGCCTTGTTTTACTTTAATGAATGGAATTGATCCAAATTTTAATAAATGGCAAGTAATTAAAACTTTTTGGTTTATCATGCATTTTAAAGAGATAGGGAAAGGAAAGAAKAAATAGCAGTGAACAATAACCGACAGCTGATGTTTTCATTTCTATTGTGTTGTAGTAGAAGAAAGAAATCATGTGAACAAAGAAATGCTTCAGGACTTGAAAAGTAACAAAATACAGATGTAGTTTATTGTAGGAACAGGTTATGTTACTGTTTGAAAACAAATATGTGTTATAGGTAGAAGGAAGCTGTCTTGTGTGAAGMTTTCTCAGACCAAGTTGTGTCCTCCTCGGTCCAAATCAAAGTTACAAATTTGGGACATCTAGTCAGGACAGAAGATGGTCAGACTATCACATAGAGAAGCCTTCATGGCCTTGCAGGTATGAGAAATGAAAGGAAATTCAATACTATAACATGTACATAGGTAATAAAGGTCATGTATGTAAGGAATGAMGACCGTCAGTAATAATGGATGAGAAGGCTGCTGACTTGATCTGATCACTGTGGGCTGTCAGTGTAACGCTGATTAAAAAAAAATATTCTAAGAGAGAAATATTTATGCCACCTTATCTGGAATACTCTTTACAATTTGTTATCAGCTATATTAAAGAAAGGATTACTTTTGGCTGGCATATATTTATGACTAAGTGATCAAAAGGCATATTATATGGAGCAGCAGTTATAAGAGTAGAATAAAGGAGCTCCATATTGTATGGTGGTTATTGACGAAATTATTATGAGGATATTATTGAGCTGTAAAATATATAGAAAGAAGAGAAGAGGGGATAAATATCACAGTGAAAAGCTTTTCAGCACATGAACAAATAGGAGTGAACTGGCTATATCCATATGCTGGAAATGAGAAGTGACCTAACTTCTTTGTTAGGTCAATTAACAAATTAACTTTGTTAATTTCTGCAAGTGGGTCAGAAAACTTAAATGTTTTTAAGATGACATTCAATTAACTATGAACAAAGACTAAATTCTACAATTTAAGTTTTTGTCTCTGAATAAGTAGCAGAATGTCAGAAATAGCCCTCTGTTCCCAGTAAGCTGAAGTAATCCTGTCCCAAGAGCCTCTATCTCCTGTTCAGCAGCGTAAATCTATGAGAAGGTTTTGAAAATAACAACCACTTCTGAGACTGATACGTGGGTTTTTTGAATGATGTAATGTCTCATACATTTGTCCCGTTACCTCTCCCTTGAAAGTAAATTAGGCACTCRCAGTCTCTCTGAAGAGTGAGCATTGTATTTATAGCAGATTTTTCTCAGTTATTATGCAGATTGATGCTTGATAGCTTCAAATCTACAGTAGCAGGGCACAGAAGTAAAATGCACTCTTCAAACTGTTGCGGTTAGTTCTTTGTGGAGCATCAGTATGCCCAAATACTATTAAAGCAAAACTTTGACCCAGTGTAACCGTAGATTTGGATCTTGAACAAGCTGTGAGTAGTCATAAGTGGACTTACTGAGCCCAGAGCTGTCTGAGCCAGGCCAGTGAACTTGTCCTTTTAACAGATGAGAGACCAGGAGTGCTTTTTTTTTTTTTCCTTCTTCTTCTTTCTCAAAAGAAGGCCTTATCTTCCACTGGTTGTGATTTATCCCAGAGATAATCTACTGGGAAACAGGAAGACTTGAGGAAGGATTCCTAAACTACTATCTTATCACCCAAGTATTTTATTAATCACCTGTGCACAGTTGGTATTGAYGACAGTAAAGTATTTCAAAGTTTGATGAAAAGTTTAGCAGAAGCTTTGACATCTGTTAGAGATGATAAGAGATAATACTAGAATAAAAAGAAAATTACCATTCAGAAGCTAGGCAATGAATAAAATGTTCAGTTTTTAAAGAGACACTTAATTGGTCTAAATGTAAATCTAGTTATTTTTGTGTCCTGACTCATGAAGTTTGAGTGGTTGGCAATACTGAGACTGACAAAAAGAAAAGTACTACTTAGTAACTGTTAGTATCCTTTGATAAATAATTCTTTGAGAAATTGCTTAGTGTTCATAGCTTACAAGAAAGAAAAACAACAAAGAACTTGAAATTCTGTTCAAAGCACAAAAAKAAATACTTTTAAATACATATTTGTATTGAATATTTACAAAARTCAAACTAGCAGTCGCTCTATTAATTCTTTCTGGGAAATCTCCTATTAATCAAACAGAACCTGTCAGTTTAAATTGGTTTCAGTGTAACTTTCCTGGAAATTACTAGGAATTGTGTCATTAAAGACAACTTAATAATGTAAAAAATCTTTAAATAGTTAACATAGATGGATGTGACAACATGGGCAAAAATGAGCTACGTTCATTTGGAGAGAAGTTGTTTCACTAGTACTAAAACACGTCACGTTGTTGAGGGAGGAAACAGCTTCTAATGCAAAGTGTTGTTTGTCCATGAAAAAGATGCCTGAGCCGTGTGTTGATAAATACAACAAATAAAAGAAAATTTATTTTGAAGTTGGAATTTAATAACTTTGTTGAAGAAATGCATGACAGCAACATATAACTGGAGGAAAGAGCGCATCTGCTTTTAATTTCTTTAGTTCGTAATATTATCTAAAAGGTTTCTAGGCTTCCCATCTGTATTTATAACTTGTGACTCTGCTTGTCTTCCAYGCAGAAATGATATAAATTCAGAGTCTTCCGGGAGTTAATTGAGATATTAAATAATTACATTTAGACAACTAGCAGCCATGTCTTTGCTTAAAGTATTATAAACCCTTTGCTCTCTTCAGACCCATTAATCTTAGACAGTTACTCAGGGCCTTTAGATTTTTGTATAGCATCCTGCAACTGAAACTTTGTCTCCTGAAAAGTAAATTCCTCTCTATAAAAACAACAAAAAACCCAACAAAAAATATCACCCCTTCGCCCATGGTTTCTGAGCTCCTGAATTTTGTCCTTTCACAGACTTGTAAGTGTTGCTTGTTACATTACTGCCTTTATGTGCAAATATTTATAGTACATTTTCCTCCCTAAAAAGTACCCTCTATCTCTCTTTTTCTAAATAAAGTTGTCATTTGTGTACCGGTTGTACCAGTGAAAGTAAAATCTGTGCTCTTCAGATACGAAGCAGGGTATAATAGAACACATACTTGGAAACAGCTGTCTGGATTAAAGATGCTATTACCTTTTCCAGGTTACTGTGGTCCAGGCTGAGGCACATAGAGTGACACAAGGATTTGTAATCTATATACAGAAGTACATCAGGTGCTCAGAAGGGGTCAGAAAGGCCAGGTCTAGGTGGAAAACTACTTTGTAGTAATGCGTAGCTTTGATTTAGGGGATCTTTAACAGCTGAGAGCAGAAATCCTACTCATCTGCTCAAACTCTATCCAGAACTACTTGTGTGATAAGGCCCTACTGAAGTACGGTGTGTCTGTGTGCATACAGCAGTCAGGAAAGTGGGGGTTTTCATCAGGCAGCACTCACTTCCCTGGCAAAGAAGATGGTTAAGTCCCACACCACAGCAGCCATAAAGTGTTAAGAGATTCCAGATTTGCTCATGACACAATCCTAGCACCATCTGATTACAAAACCGATATATTTGTGTTTTTCACAGAAGCGAAGGTGGAAGAAACAGCTCTAGACCCCAGAGTGATTTCTGTTGTAAAGTTTCATAAGATGACAGGCTACTTTGCCGAGGATGTGAGTTTTATGGTGCATTTCCCCTTAATGGCAGGGAATCGTATCTATTTTAAGCCTGCCCAACTTGTCTCTGTTTTCRCTTTTTACCTCCTGTTCAAATTTCCAGACAAGGCACAGAGCTGCTGTTTGAGCTCTAAGTGAAATTCCTTCTCTGCTTGACTGTTCTCTGCCAGACAGCGCTAACAAGAAGCCTTCCCAGCAAACTCTTAGATGGAAGAAGCTCTGATAACCTGAAAGAGGACTTTTTGTTGCGACTGCTCTGAACCCCAGAGATGTGGGTTGTCTTTTCCTCAAAGCACACACTCCTCTAAACCCCAAGATGTTGGATCTTCCCTTCCTCAAAGAACACAGTCACAAAGCTGAGAGGGGGGGGAAGAAAAAGACCTTTTAAGAGAGAGATTCCTTTTTTAGTCCTTTGAGTGTCTGGGAAATGGAAGCAATGGAAACTAATGTGCCARTCCTCAAGTGTAGTCTGCAGGTGGGTTCTTCCTCAAAAGAAAGGATGGAGTTATGCTTTAGGTTTAGTTTTACTGTAACCCAACCTCTGACAGCTCTGATACTTTCAGTTACTGTGGCAGCACTGAGAGGTCTCATGCTCTTTTAAACAACCGGGGGTGGGGGGCAGAGGGGAACCGCACTGTGCTTGGAGCAGGTCTGCACACTCAACCCTGCACATCCAGATCCTAACCATACAAAGGAGGTATTTGGTTCCTTTGGTATCAGTGTAATGTAGAAGCAAGTTAGATGTAGATGAATGCTGRGCCTTTCCCATTATGCAGATTCTTTGTTAATACGTGCTGGGGAGATGTCTGGTGGTATTCGGGATGCTAGTATGGCTTAAGGTCCCAATGTGCAGTTCTTTGCCTGTGCTACTTTCTCTGTCTTTTTGTGGCCATCTTCTGTTTGYCTCAAGAAGCTAAGAAACTAAGGGTAAAATGGAAAGCCATTATTTTTCAAAATGCATTCATGGTTAAAGCCAGGTTGTATAGAAATCGGTGAATGAAACGTATCTAGAATGAGACTTTAAAAGGCTGCTGTGTAAGTGGTAAATTTGATTTCTTTGTTCAGTATTTATTTTGATTAACTGAAATGAATAGTTCCTCCACAAAGTATGTTAAACCATCAGTCTGTGCCTGTGGTGGATAATTTCTGCTTCCTGGAGCYTGCTGTAACTTTAAATGGTTCTATGTATTCAGGCTGTGTCATTTGTCAGTGCTGCGTGGTACATATCCCAGATCAGGAGCAATGGAGATCAATAACTGAAGGGGGTTTCCATTCAGATGAGAACATCTTGGGACAGTAGTGAAATGCAACAGAATAAGTCCTGCCAAGCTTGCATGGAGGGGCYGGGAATTTAGACTGAATCTGTAAGGATATGAGGGTTAGAGGCAGGCCTTAAAAACAACAGAACGTGATAAATCCAAGGGCGTTTACTTACAGGTAAGATAAATGAGTGACAGAGAACTGGTTATCTCAGCTTTCTACATGTCTAATATGTTAGAATTACCAGTGGGCAATGACAGGAGAATGCATCAGCTGTGTTGGATCAAGGAATGACTGTAACTTTCTATGAATCGTGTTTGGAGAGGCAGGACCTGTGTGGCATCACTGGGAGGGCAGTTCCCAGCTTCAGCTTAGCTCCCCGGTTTCTTTGTGGYTCCGAGTAATGCTGCATGTCTGGCACAGCCGGGCAGTTCCAGTGTTTGCCCAAGACTGGCTTTKCAGTGGGATAAGAGGTCAGATTCTGTAAACCTTGAACTTGCTGTATGGCATTTTTTTTCCTGTAGGTAACTGGCAAAGTGCACCTCCACGGAACATACTGGAGCGGCTAGAAAAACCTAGGCACACACAGGCCAGGATATGCAGCCATTTGGTAAATGTCATCCCGGAGTGGTGGAGAGGTAGCTGTGTAACGGTGTGAAAAYTGCCTTGAGATGAAAAATCAGTTGTGTAACATCTTTCAAATCATCCCTGGAACCAAGACCTAGTCATTAGCTTGCTGCTGTTGTACTAGCCAGACAATTTATTGTTAAATGCTTGTCTGTAAAGAAAAATCTGCTTTTTCTGGGAGCTCTCGATAGTACTGACATTTACTCAGAGTAAATCTAACGTGGATTGGCTCAGAACAGTACAGCTTGACAGACATGACATTTGCTGCTGCCATACTTTAACCAATATTGTGATGATAAGGTCTTGGATATCCAATGGAATTGGTGAAATACAATTTTAAACCTAATGGATAGTCTATTTACCTTTACACTAAGCTGTAAGAAGAAATAAATTAAGGATCTTTCCATGCTTCTTGGTATACACTGAAAAAACCTCATGAGTTAAAATTTACCCTTATTTCCATTGTCTCCAGACATTAAAAGTACAAGTTAGTTTTTCCTGCCCTTTTTTGGAGTTTGTAAGTCTGTTTCCCACAGCCTTGCTAAACTGTAGATTATACATGATCTTTAAATACTATATGATTATTATGAAAAAGGAAAAGGCATTTGTTCACATTCAGTGTCATCCATAAAAAAACAAGAGAGTTCTTGTTGTAAGTGACCTTTGATAGTTTTCCAGATTTCTTGAAAAATTCAGCTTGAGTTATAGTCCTGTCCTGCCCAGTGCAGTTAAGTTCTATGTTTTCTGCTAAGTTTAATATAATAAACGAAACAGCATTTAATGCACATCTAATGCTAGACACCTTATAGCTGTGTGCTGGGATTGCAAATATGACACATTGCATGTTTTTTTTTTTCTGTAGGACACTAGGAAATGAATTATGGAAAGAGTCTAAGGTTGACAAAAGGGTGTAGTACTCCTTAAACAGAATTGTTGGAGGTCTGCATGCACTAAGGATATGTATTTCTTAGAAAATGCCATTTCCCCACCTGTTGATCKTTTAGTGATGGTGCAGTAGAATAGATTGATGCTTTCTCAGTGTAACACCCCACAGTTTCATTTTGTCCCTCTGTGTCCATAGCAGGCGTTTTTCATTCTGTTTTCCTTCCAAGATGAAATCAGTGACACAAGCGGGAATTTATCCACTGATAGACTGCAGTAGAATGGCAAGTGGTATTGGTACACGGTTCTTCAAAGTTTCTTAAACCAGCTTTAGTAGTGCATCTCTTCAATTCTTTGGAATCTTCTGACAGCTTGGAAGAAGTTATTTTGTGAAGACCAAAACAAATTATTCCAGGTTTCTTAASGATTTCTCTCAGGGCATTTATAATGAATCATGCAGATATTTTAGTTTCTAGGAATGACTGGYCAAGAACTGCAACCTGCCTCTCCTCTGGAGGATGAAAAGTAATGCTTTGAGGGGGTTGTTCCTTTTCAGCTTGGGGGCAATTCTGAGGCAYCAATCCTGTGGACAAACTTTTTGAAAAAAACAAATGGATTTGAARTGGAGAAGACATACAGGTTCATACTTACGCACCTAAATCAATTTTTCAATACTACCTTTTTTCCCTGTACTATTTATTTCTTTGCTGTATTTTTCTCTGCAATATTTGAGTACCTCTTGAAGGTGTATGCATATAGTAAGTAGCGCCTCATATTTTCCTGCTTTTTGATGTTAATTTCTAGCCAGGTCTTGTTTAGTACTAAGTTTKTAGTGTCAGTGTTTTGCAGCATAAAGTGTATATATTAAACYTTTAAGATATGYAATGTAGCACTGAAGACTYGTTTTCATAAAATTAAAAAAAAATGTATCCAAGTGAAAGGTGTGTATTTTCTTCACAGTGAACACRTTAAAAAAAAGAAAAGCTATATCAYAATGTGACTAATGAGCACAGACAGCTACAAGATCTTACCTAGTTTCTGAATTTTAGAAATGTTCCAAGTTTTGAATTTTTGTWCTTTAACTGGCTCACAGTGGGTTTGTCATGAATTGCTAAAAGGTAGTTAGTGAAAGCAGTGCCTTATATAGCTACCCCACCTTTGGTTTTGCATTTATTGTTATATTYATGAACACAGAAATTGTCTTGAAGCAGGCATTTTAATCATAGACCCAGCTTTGATGCAATATTTGAGAAACTTCAATGAATTCCATAAATTCATTAATTTATAAGATCAATCTATTTTTAGGTGCAACTCTCACTGTAAGAATGGGCCTGTGTTTGTGTTTTTTAGAAGAGGGCATATTGAGATCAAATATTTTGGTGCGGTGGGAGATTGAAACGTGCACCAAAGACAGTGTTTAGAGTCTTCACTAGTTAAACCATTTTYCTTACTCCAACCATGTGAAGAATTTCTAAATTAGATGAAACTGTCAGACCCCTGTGGTTGTAGGGATTAATGTGGTACCGCATGCAGAAGAGTTCTTGCCAAGCTAGCCGCTAAGGTTTGATGCGCAAACCCATCAGTACTGACCCGTGGCCCCTCACAAGGCTGATCCTGAAGGTGTGCCATGGCAGCTCCCCTGAAACCAGCCTGAAGTCCTTCCCCGCACTTACACCCACCCAAGCCCCTCATCCTGAAGCAAGTCATGGAATTTTCTTATGRTAATTAATCAATCGGGAATAAAAGGTCTTGGTGAAAGAGAGGAGGAAAATWTCGAGTTGGAATTACCGCTTTGAAAACAGTGTGCTGGAAAAATATTATAAACATTACCARTATTCAGCGTCAGTGGGGAATATCTTGCAGGAAATGAAATAATGTATTATTAAAAATATGGAATAGTTTTATTTCCACTAGGAAATGAAAGAATTGCATGAGGATATCGTCTTTAGATTTTTTTCACGAATCATTCACATAATATTTGTTTCTTAGTATTAGTCATAAGTTCAATTATCAGTAGTGTAGTGTGTCAGGAATTATTTATGTCTTGATGAGATCTAATTATTTATGAGTTTATTTTGCCAGATTTTTTTTGAAGTGTGTTGAAGTAAAGGTTACTGTCCTTCATGGTTTAAGATAATCAAATTACACACACAGTGATATGGGGGGGGAAGCAATTACCAGTCATGCACACACAATTAAAATAAGTTTTGAAGCCTTCAGAGAGCTTTAACATTTCATTACCATTCTTAAGTAAGAAGATTGTCATAATAGTTTATAAAGATGCTAGAAAATCAGGACCTATTCTTTTTAATGCAGACTGCTTATAAATTTAYTTTAGTAGAACTTCCCTTTGAATGTGTATAACACCTTTGGTGAACAGCATAGTAGTTCTGTTGAATGATTCCAAATTATGAAGGTAGACATAAGAAGAATTAAGAAAAAACTTACTTGTACGTCACCCTGGAGAAAGTAATCTGAAGTATTTTAAAGCCATAGCTAATGGGATTMTCTTGCTTTTCTGACTCTGGTAGATAGCTCTTGCTTAGGTAGAGGGGCCAAGCATTCATAGGTTTCATTCTTGGCCAAGAATATTGAATGAAACATTAACACTTTGGAAGAATTTGAACTCATCAGTGTTCTACATTTTAGTGCCCTTTGAGCATTAAGCCATTTGAGTGTTAATGGTTGCTTAATATTTTTGAAGCGACAGTAACATCATTCCAAAAAATGTATTGAATCACTGTCATCATATGGCAGAATAGTGATTAGTAGTAGAAATGACACAAGGCTTAATTAAAGAAATTAAAATGTTATAAGAATGTATCAGCTAGCAAAAGGAACAGGACTCGTAGAAGGCATCTTACGATCAAGTGATAGTTTTGGGACKAGGGCAAACTCTGCTTGCTTTGTAAGGTGCTTGCTATGTGTAGTTTTATGGAAGAGGATGCCAGGGAGTGTTATTTACCATAAAATATCAATGTTTTCTTTCTTTGAAACGTATGCCAACAAAGGAAATGTAATGCAGTTTATGTCAAGATGATGGCCATATATCAGAGTAACATAATTTTCCGTAATACASTCTGGAAATAGCAAAGACTAGTACCAGTCAATAAGCTCAAATAGCTGCTGTTTCGGAGTTTTCCTTTTTCAGCCTTTCATAGTTCAGTGCCATCAAGTCTGATTAGTCAGAACGTATGCAAGGAGAGCTTGCTCTCCCAGGATTAAGTAGATCAGTGACCCATTTTACAAAAKCAGGACCTTTCTGTTCAGTTTGGATTTTGTCTGAATTCAGTGTGCACAAAGAATTTCTCACTACAGTGAACATAGAGCTTGGAAAAGCTATTTTTACTCACTTCTGTTGTAGTCCTGCTGTCACCTGCAGAACAGATATTAAAGCCTGTGAGTGCGCTGTCTACTACCTTCAGCAGGTGTTTGCTTCAGTTGATGATTTTCCTGTACTTGATCACATGAGTAAAATTAGTGTATCCGGTTTCACTCTAATATTTTACGGTATTGTGTACATGAAAAAATAAGTCCTTCAATACCACAACAAGTGAGAATGGAACCCTTTTTTCATGGGTTATTGAAAATGGCAGAAGTTGTAAATCATTAGTGGAAAGGCTGAAAATGCTCGTTTTGTTCCCCCTCACCCCCAGGAGCTGCAAGCTTTTAGGCTAAGGACCTTCTCAGCAAGGTGCTGCTCTTATTAGCAATTAACACTGGATTTTGGTTTAAGCCTGTCAGAATAACTGTCATAAATCAATTCAACTTTGAGATCTTCAAAACCAGTTGARCTTCTTTAAAGGATAGGGCAAAATTATATGAATTACGTGCCTAAATCTGTGCACTTCAATCTGGATTTGAAGTGAAGAAAAGGTGTTATTAATCAGCCTGTGGATAAATKTTAAGCTGTAAGTTTAAAAACTGTAAACTTCTGTGTATCTTAGAAAATGATAGTTTATCAAAATAGAAGTGTTCATAAATTTTGTAATTGCAGCAATAGAATCCTGAGGTTGGCGTTCGGGGTGGGCTTGGATTTCGTTGTTTGAGACTTTCTCAAGTTTGGTTGTTTTATTGTCATGTCAAAAAAATGTTGAGCACTTGATGATTTTTTCTGAAGTTAAGGGGACCTACAGGTACTCGTTCCTTACAGAAATGTTATCACAAATCCACAGTCAAAGAGCAATATCTGTGATCTGAATTTGAATACAAAATGTAATGATCAGTAATTTAGACTGAAATTTGGTCAGTGACTGAATTGCTTTATGGACTTTTATGACRTAGAAAGGAGAATATTCTGTTAAGAGGGGTATGTGTGTATTTGCAAATTAAACAAAATTTTCAAAGCCGTATGTTAGAACAAGGTTTGTAATAGTGTTCGTACCTTTTGTTAGACTAATTACCATAATTGTAAAAAATATATTGTAAATATATTGTAACTGTAAAAATAATTGTAAAAAAAGTAGGAAAACATTTAATCTTGCAGACCCTTTTTCAGATCTGGAGAGAATTTGAGAAAAGTCAGGCCCCATTTGTGCTCAACTTCTTGTATAAGCAAAGTTATAAATAAATCATGGAAGATGCTRAATTTTGCCACTTGAAATGGGGCTTGCACAACATAGATAGAAAAAAGCCACACTGAAAAAATGGGGCTTGCTTGYGTACTTAGACCATTATGGCAACAGCAAGGCTACGCAAGTTAAACTGGCTTTTGGAGGGATGAATTTCCCTATTTCTTTTACGTATATTTTCCTGGTAAGTGGAAAGACTGTATAAAACAGCATGTATGTGCTGTTTTGAAGGTGTGAGCAAGGATTGCCTTCCTCAACAATTCGTAATTGATGAGATTCCATTAAGATTTAATGATTCTTTCAAAAGTAACTTCAGTTTCTTTTGCCCCCCCCCCCCCCCCCTTTTTTTTTTTTTTTTTTTTTTTCCTTTAGCAATTTGGGGGTTATATTTTTACACTGNTAATTGATGAGATTCCATTAAGATTTAATGATTCGTTCAAAAGTAATTTCAGTCTCTTTTCCCCCCCCCCCCCCCCCCCCTTTTTTCTATTTTTTTGTTAGCCTTTAGCAATTTGGGGGTTATATTTTTACACTGATCTTTGAAACTCAGAGGATTGATTCCCCCTTCCTCTTCCGCCTCCAAACTGAGCTAATGTTGTCATTAAATTATGTTTTTGGCATAATTATGTCAAGTAAGCCTTTCCATACAGTAAGAAAAAGTGTTATGCATGGGAAGACTAATTTATGGTGTTTATTGGATAATGTGCCAACTTTTCTAAAAGATCACTGGAAAAGCGTGATGATTAGTCTACGGTGTATTCTTCTTTGGGAGCTCTGTTTTCGGCAAAATGTTATCTTTGAAATTGAGATTTGGAGAACAAAGATAACAAGAACAGTGTTCATTTCCCTACGGTTATAAACCTGGTTGTACAAGTCTTTCTGGGAAAATCTTTGATAAGGAGGTGGAGAATGTCCTGCTAAATTTTTAGAAGGTTTGAAATAGCTTTTTTTAATGTAAATATTACAGTCTGATATATCTGAATGTTGAAATTACTGAATTTCTGTGGGTCACTTTTTATCCATTTTTGTGGCTTACATGATAAAGCGTGCACATTAAAGCATTCTGACTGTGTGATTGATAAGTAGAAGTTACCGGTTGACAGTTAGAAACAGAGAAAGTAATAGCCAACAGTGGAAAATACAAAYTTTCTGAAGCTGCATACTGACAGATATTAATGTAACAAAGTTGTAAGTAATGGTGRCTGGTGACATCCCAGTGGGAAGGTACTGGCATGTAAAGGTATGTGCCGAATCATTTTAAATCTGCAGTAGATCAAAACAAGGCAGGTATAAAATGTCATTGCGGTATTGCAAAGCTGGAAGAAGCTGACATTCTTGACAACTGCTGCCACTGCTGTATTAGCGTTACTTCTGAATGTCAGTCATTCTTCATTTGAAGAGGGAATGACCTGCTTGGAAAATCAAAGTAACCTGCTCTTGTCCTTCGGGAAGTAATGTCACTTTTTTTCCGATTGAGTTACCACCAATTAGTAGATGGTGTATGAAACTACCACACACAGACTCTGCCCTAGGCTGCAGAACAGGAGGAAAATTCAGAGGATAACTCTGTGTTTAATGGTACCTTGCCACATCTGACCATTTCTTTGGGGTTTAGAGCACAGTATTCCATTTAGATATGATCAGCTTGTGAAGGGCTAACTAAAGAGAGAAACTGTATCTTTCAAGAGGAACAAATTATCATTTCTTTTTTCAGAATATAGGATCCAGAATGTTAATGATGAAAAGGTAAGGAACAGGGAAGGCTGTAACCTAATGTTCTTACAGTGAGGAATATCCCCCTGGATGACAGTGTCCTCTTTTAGGAGGAGTATTCTAACAAATGTAGTCAAAACTCAGTCGTTTCATAAGCCAGACTTTCAATTGCTGGCACAGCTCAGTTGKTGTCTAAATGAGAGCACACATTTGATTGTTTTATTGTATTGCAAAGGGAACTTGTCCTGGTTTCGGCTGGGATGGAGTTAATTTTCTCCCTAGTAGCTGGTATAGTGCTGTGTTTGGGATTTAGTATGAGAAGAATGTTGATAACACACCGATGTTATAGTTGTTGCTAAGTAGTGTTTACACTAGTCAAGGACTTGTCAGCTTCTCACGCTCTGCCAGGTGCACAAGAAGCTGGGAGGGGGCATAGCCAGGACAGCTGACCCAAACTGGCCAACGGGATATTCCATACCATATGACGTCATACTCAGCATATAAACTGGGGGAGTTGGCCAGGGGGCACGATCGTTGCTTGGGGACTGGCTGGGCATCGGTTGGTGGTCAGTGAGCAGTTGCATCACTTGTGTTTTTTTTTTTTTTCCCCCGGCTTTTGTTTCTCTCTTTCTCTTTCATTGTTTTCCTCTTCATTACAAATTTTTTTCTTTTTTTTTAATTTCAACTATTAAACTGTTCTTATCTCAACCCATGAGTTTTCTTACTTCTACCCTTCCGATTCTCTCCGCCATCCCACCGGGGGGTGGGGAGGGGGTGGTGAGCACGCAGCTGTGTGGTGCTTAGTTGCCGGCTGGGGTTAAACCACGACAGAACTCGATACTGAGCTCTGAGTGCCGCAGGGGACATTAGCAGCCTGCTCAAGAGGAGGAAACCTGGAAATAAATGCTCTGATAGAAACCAGGATCAATGCAAAATCCAAAATTACTAATTTCTAGCTTCTGTTTTAAGTCAAAGACCATAACCCCTGTAAGGAAAGGGATGGGGGGCATCCTCTTTACTGTGTGCAAAATAACTTAGTGATATTGGTTCTGCTTTGTTTACTGCCCATTACTAATATTAAGAGTGTAACAGAAGGAACAGCTGACCTCATTTTTCAGCAATGATTTTGCAGTTTTTATCACAAAATTGAAAAAAAAGATGTGTAATGTAGGAGAAAAGACTTAAAAGGGTAAACAGAACTAGAATCTGTGTTTCTTATTCCCCTGTCATGCAGTTTGTCCAGACTAAGATTTAATTCACCTTTGCTGAAATTGTCAGAAGTTTGTTTACTGTCATTTAAAAATCAGAAGGAAGATGGTAGGGTTCATAAGGTTGGATGGATCCTTTATGGTATTACAATTTTTATTGGTTTTGAGCCTCCATAGACTGTATAAGATCTGTCAGAGTTTCATGGTATAGGAGCAAGGTAAGGAACCTTGGTGTTTATACATTTGTGGTCTTTTCCCTGCTGTATCACTGCAGGCTATGGCTGTTAGATTTTGGTTGTCAAGGGAATGGTATGTCAGTTCTCCATTACCTTTTTGTTGTTAACAATCTCATCTCTGGTGGTGAACGGAAGTGATGCTAGACAATCAAAGCCAGCTGTAGTACATGGACAGTGAGACCACAGAAGCAAGTGGTGGTGAAATGGAATGGCTTTGGAATTTTCTGTTTCAGTGTGTGGGAGAAAAAACAGGTTTTGTACTTAATTTTGCTCTCCACCACTGAGGACTAAGTGCCTTCTGATCCAGCAGTGTCCACAGAGAAATTAGTTAGAGAAATCAGTGCAACAACGTAAGAGGAGACAATATCAAACAATAGAAAATAGTTGTTTAATCCAGTGTCAAGCTCTCTAAGACAGGATCAACTCTATCTGACTAGAAACCTCAGTTTCCAGAGGTTTATTATCCTCTTCAGGTTACTAACAGTGATTCTCGGAGGTAATGATGAAGAAGAAGAATGCCATCAATCATCCCACATTGTCTGTGTTAAATCCTCTGGTTGCTGTACGAAGAATATTGAGCTCCTTTCTTTTTTGACTGTGAGATTCAATTCTAGCACACTTGAAATTGTAAGTAGACAATGAGTAGAGAGGAGAGCTGTCCACAAATCAGATTTTTTCTAGTTTAAATGCTATTTATTCCAAACAAAGTATCTGAAAAACAGCTGAAGTTTTCAAAGTGTCTGCAAGAAGGAGGTAACAATGGTTTTTTTTTTTCCCAAATATTGAAATATATCCAGGGATAAAAAAGAAGAGTCACCTATTATAGTACTTTCTGGAGTTCCTGGGGTTAACATTCCTCGCAAAAGTTGAGGAAGAGACAGTCCTGTGACAGAACAGATTATGGAAGTTYACATCTTGACATAAGTCCCCGTTTCCCAGTTATGTGAAAATTGCAGATGTTTTTACCACTGCAGTTAGCTCATCTGTAGCTGGGCAACCCTGAAACTTGAAGTGGGTTCCCATGAACCCATGGGAGAAGCTTCTAGGCAAGCCTTTGAAGTTTATGAGAACCAACCTACATAAATGCATTGCTTTCACAGACCCCTTTTTCTCACTAGCTGAAGTGGGGAGACAGAGAAAACCCGTGAAAATATTCTGTACTTAAAGTGAAAATTTGGGTTGAGGGGGAAAGAAGAGGTTCCCCTTTTTAAACCAAGAGCTAAAGCTTAGTGACTTTCCAGTGCTTTTAACAAAAAGTTGTATATTGCGTTTAATACCGTTAGTGTGACTTTAAAAGAAATCTTAAGAATTCTCAAACTGCGTAACAAACCCAGATTATATGTGATGTGGACTATGCATTTGTGTTTATTTGTTAGTTAAAATTGTTGTAATAGTTAATGTTGTAAATAATAGTTAATGTTGTAATTTGTTCRCTAAATATTGTAGCTAATATTAAACTTCTAGCATAGTAAACTTGTATCCAACATCCAAGGTGTTTAATGTTTCTGTATTTTTTTTAATGATGGGCTTTTGAACACCAAAGTAGTCAAAAGGTTAAAGAATATTTTCATTACTTCACCACAGACCCTGGCAGTGTACATTAATAGGTACATGAAAGCATTAGCTAGAATTTGCCCTTTTACAGTCAAGTGGTAGTCACTAAAGACTTTGTGATCAATGATAATTTCTGCTTTGATAACCAAACTCTGATGAAACTGTGATTTGGTCAAATCAGCAAAGCAAAGCTCTGACATCATAATTTATTCCTCTATGCTACGATTATTCTGTTGAAAAAAAAAAAAAAAATGAAGTGCATATTTTCTTTCAAGAAATATGTTGCATTTAATAAAATTTAAAATATAGCTAGAGCACAAAACTTTAATGATTAATATCCCATAAATTTCTTTATCAAGTAGCTTTGCATGTGGCGATGATAGGTTTTTGCATTTACCAAAATGATTGTCTTGAAATAATATAGAATAATTTTCTATTACTTAGACTAGAGAGGTTTAGTTTGTATTGCCAAATCAAMAGGAGAAACAGTTGTTAAGTGGTAAGCAGCATTTAAAAATTGCTGGCCTTCTGTACCCATGTTTACATTTAATGCTCAGTCTGAATTTTCTGATGCATTATGGTAATAAAAAAAGCACTGCATTTCCTCTAATAGTGGTAGCCTTTGACCCTCTTGGCATCAAGAGATAACAACAAGCAAAGCAGGTAAACAACATAYACTTGCTGCATTGTTAAGCTTGAAATTGGCGTCTGGTGGTGATGGAAAAAGTATTCCGAAGCAGGATTGTCCCTGCTTTAAGATTTTACGCTATTCAGTGGCTTGCAGGAGCTGAATACCTCCGTGTTCTGTTTGAAAAAGCTGACTCTTTCCTCGTCCTCTTACAGGAGGACAAAGTAAACCAGGGAATCCTTGTGTTGGGATCATACCATCAACAAGCTGAAATACAAATTGAGAGGCGGTGGCTGCACAGCATAAAGTGATATGGTGTGGAGATCGCTGAGGCAAGGCTGGAACAGAGCGCTCTGGGTCCAGGAGGAGTATCTGTTTTCTGCTGCTTCTCAGAGCTAATTAAATGGGATTTAGCACCTTTTTCCCAAGCTAGTATCACTAGGTGAGTATCGTGTTCCGTAGTAAGTGTCTCACTCYCTAGTTCAGACCTGTAGTACAGCASTGCATCCCCGAAACCTTGCCTTTCATGTCAGTGTTGGCATCCAGAGAAAACCCACAGCTCATTTTAAGAAACTGACTTTCAGAATAAATCATTTTGATCTTGTATTTTTGTCATAACATAAGAGTGACTGGTAGYGGAAGAGGCCAGTCCTAGGCTCTCTTAATGAGAGCTACAAGAAATGAGTATGATCTTCATAGGCGCTTGTCTCCGGTAGCTGGGAATTCCTATCTTCTCTCTGATACCATTTCACATTTGCATAAGGAAGCGGACCTTCCAGTCTCACGAGCTGTCAGAAAATCGAAATATATGTAGAAACTGTACTGAAGAAAGCATTTGTAGAAAGAGGACTGGAGTAGAATTTATATATTGATGATGAGGACTGAAGAGTGAAAGGCTTCTTTCTGAGGACTTGAAGGTGAGTGAGTAGTTGAACCTTAAAACATTAATGCAAGGAAGTGGTCAATACTAGTTTGTTTGGAGAGAATGATAAATACTTTATAGATTTCTTTCCACCAACTACTTTTTTTTTTCCCTCCTATATTTTTTAAGTAGGTCACTGTATTTCCTTCCCAATAAGGAGTGTAATTTTTGCCATTTCAAAATGAATACTGTAGCTGGAACTTGCAGAAAAATTATCATATTTATTATAATACATTATATGAAAATAAAAAATAAGTGAAAATGGATTTTTTGGGGTAAACTATGTTAACATGGGATTGGCAGATTACCTGATTGCCCTTATTCTTCAAAAAATGAAGCATGCAAGGCTCTGTGTCTTCCTTCTTGTTTGGAACATGAAGAGAGCGGTGAAAGCAAATTTTTCAACTCAGTCTTGAAAGTTAAACAGCACAATTACAAACACRTGAAAACACATTGTCATCGGTGATAAGAACTTGGGGTTCACAAAGAGATTTCAGCAGTCACATCTTCATGTTAAGTCGTAACATGAATCCCTAGCATGTAAAAGGTCAAAAACACCTGTTGAGCGTACTGTGTAAGAAGTAAATCGAGGAATTTTCTCAAATACAAGTATGTGTTAATCTGGGACTAAGCAAATTACATGTAGAAAAAGTTACTGTTGATAGTATGAATCAGTAATTTGAAGGCCAAGCCTCAAGCAACTAAGATATTCTGTTATCATTTATGAAAAAGGAGTTTAAAAAATAGTTTTAAAGAAATGAGAACAACGTCATGGTTAAAGCACTGCCATTACAGTGCTCCATATATAAGAATCAGCAAATCTCTTTCATAAAATTGTGACGTTTCAGTTGGTGGATCTGGGGTAGATTTCTTCCAGACTTGAATCAATATAGGAAACTTATTCAGCCACCTTTGTCACCAGCTCCCAGCTTGGTGGTTCTCTTAATCTCTAAAGCTTTCAAGCTGTTTCTTGTCTGACACCATGTATGCTATGCTGGTAGCATGTCGACATTTTTATTCTCTCAAATGCAAAGGAACGTAAAAATTATATGAAAGAAAGAAGCTGTTATGAGCACCTGACCTAGATTTGAATCCTTTTCAAAGCAAAATGGTTCATAGTAACTTTGAATATAACCTGCATTTTCTGGGCTTTGTAAATCTGCTGTGGAATCATTTCTGAATGGACTGCTAAGTCTATGTATTAATTATGATTCCTTGTAATCTCTATTAGCTTGGAGTAAAGCTGAAAAAACCCTAATGGTGCCACTGAATACTCATTTTCTCTCTTTATCTTGTTTATTTCTTTCAGACTGTGCCACTCTGAAATACTATGGCAAATGTTTATTAGTCTGTGCATTTCTTAAATGGTATGGTCACACCTTGGTGGTTAGTTTGTTGTATGAGAGCAATGGGGTAAAAGCTTTGATTGAGATAAGGAAGGTGAAAGAGGCAAATTTCTGGAGCACTCGTGACCAGAGCTTGTGCCTGTAAGGGTACAGTAGATACCAAGACAAAATCCTGAATGGCAGTATTAAGTATTGCGGAATAGCTTTTTTTTTTTTTTTTTTGTGCTTCAGTGGTAGGACTGTTTCCTCAAAAATCTTCATTTTCTGGCTTGCCTCTGAGGAATGTAGGAGCATAAATGATTATCTCTTGTTCTTTAGTTTTTTGTAAATTTTATAAGAGTGTTGAACAAAATCCTGTTTTCATRTATCCATATACCCACAGGAAATTGAACTATGTTTTATTAAGAATATATGCGTTACATGTGAAGTTAACATGTTCTTAGTATTCTGCCTTTCCCTTAAAAGGGTCTCTTACTAGTCTCTCCTCAGAAGAAAAACTAATGTGCAAGAAATTCTGAGACACAGGTACATTAGGGTTTCTTTGGTTTGCTTGTTGTGTGTTGTTTTGTTTCGTTTTCTCCTTCCCAGTGTGTTTCTACATCTGTCCTGTTTTGGGACGATGGTGAAAGGATTAAGACAGTATATCTAAATGGCAGTTAATGAAAGCTTTTTGTGGTAACACTTAAAGAAACCAAACCAAACAAACCCCAAAACCTAAGAGGTGCCTCAACGGGCAGAATTCTTGCACCTATTTAACACAAATTACACCTTTATCTTGCAAAAATTTCATAGATTCCTTTTTCTGCAAGAATTCACAGTGCAGTACAACCAAACAAGAGTAACATAAATACTGTTCCAGCTGCACTTTTGTGTATAGCACATGATTACATAGAGGGACTGTCTATGTCAAAAATGAAATGCAAAGAAATATTGTCATGTTTTAAATTTCAGAAGGCACCTTACACCTGGTGGTAACAATGTGATGCTTAAAAGAATTCTGGTTACTKGTACTTCTGTGCTTAGCTTTTGCATTCCGATGTTTTGTTAGGCAGTTTCAGTGCTTGGTTTTCTTTCACAGCAACCATTTTGCAGTATTCACAGGTGATGAAAATAAGTTACTTGTGTAAAATGAAAAATAACTTTCTTGATGTTATAAAGTCTGTTTTGTTTGGATCATGTTTTCTCAAAAGTGTTTTAATTTATTGACATGCAGATTGCTTGCTCTATCAACCGAAGCTCCCATTGAAAAGGGGATCTGACCATATCTGAAATGTGGAATTTGAAAAGTATGTAGTAAATAAAGACTGGAACTGAATATTGAACAAAGAGTTGAGGATTCATGGAAGGAAAATCCATCGGCGATTTCTAAGAGAGTGGTCTCTCTGGCTCACGAAGCTTTTGAGATCTCATGGATCACTGAATGCTGGCAGATACGCCCTTACACTTTTCTTGGCAGCTACTCTTAGTCCCTTTCACGGTACTGAGTTACAACAGCTTTTACTAGATAAAGCTGTTCTTATTTGTACCCTGCGTGCTTTGAACAAAAAGAGGCTAGATCTGGAGGAAAAATTATCATGTAAAGATTGTATCATAATCTGCAGAGGTGCACGTATGTAYGTGGATGAAGTCCTTCACTTAATGCAACGGCAGCAACCTCAGGATGTTTCACATCTCTTCTGCTTGGGAGGACCTGATGGCATACGTACCAAAATTACTATCTTACAATACTGTTTTAACAGGGTGATTCTCTAACAGGTAATAGCTGATTACCAACACAGCAGTATTTTTTACAGCCTTCTGGAAGGGACATCGTAATGACATAAAGTGAATGGCCAGTGTTTCAGCTGTTTTATTTCTGCTCTTCCCAGAAGAACAGGTTATAAATATGTATCAAGAGTCAGTATTTCGTTCCTGTTTAGACTGCAATAATTAATTTTGTACATTTTTCTCCATTGTAATCGCTCACATTTTCTCTTATCCACCAAGTTCAGAGGCTTTGGCCTAGAAAATCTTCCAGGACCTTTTGTTTTTAGAGTTGCCAAGTCTGGAAACTAATCATGACTCTGGGAAATGTTGTCTGTGTATTTGTAATCCCCAAACTATAGGGAATTTATTGTCCTTCAGCAAGCTTTTCAGTAAGCCTCCTGTGTAATTTTGGAATACGATACTAGTTACTTAGGGAATTTTTTACATTTGGCAGGAGCAGTGCAGCTTGYGCTTTGAACGTTAAAACAGCCTTCATGGGTTTGGATGGTCTTTCTTCACTGTTAATATTCTTTGTGAAAAGGTATCCAAAGCAAAGATAATTTTTTTTTCTTTCACCGTTCCATCATATTAGACATGATGTGTTTAAATTACAGAATAAAATTATGATAGTGGTCATACTGTATAATGTGCTATATTGGTAGGATAGCTTTCAGGATAGGTATGTTCATTTTAAGCAGCAGAAATATTACCTTAAAATCCCAGGGAATCTCGTATCAGGGATTCATACAGGCCAAACAAAAGATTGYCACGACCCTTTCCAAGCAATGATCACCACTGTAGGTTTTGGTTTTTTGGTCGTTTTTTTGTTTGTTTGTTTTGTGTRTGTTGGTTGGTTGGTTTGTTTGGGGGTTTTTGTTCGTTTGTTTTTACGGAAGTGCCTTGCCAAACTGTAGAGGCTTTCAAATTTGTTCCTGTTAGGGAAGGTGTCAATGATGGAGGATGGTTATCATCTCCTCYATACAGTTCTATTTGTTTTAATTCAATATATGTTGTTCTTTGCTCCTGGAATCAACAGCATCTCTGGCTACACACATTCKGGCTTTGCCTTCCTTCCCTTGCTACCTTTTCTCCTTTGTATCTCATTTCTCTTCCACTCTGTACAGATACAAGCATATGTCAATGATCAGTACTGCTGTGGGTTGAAACTAGGTAACTTTGGATAGGAAGTAGTGTCAAACCTTTTAAATTTGGTACGGTATTTCTATTTCAAGTATTTATCTGTGCATTCAAATCTTATCAGTAAGACTTAGACTCATGCTTAATGCTAAAAARGTTTTCTGTATCAGTGCTATAGGCAGTAAAATACCTAAGCACATTCATCACTCTATTTTAACTGCCTTTTGAATTACTTGATGAASTCTTTGCAGAAGGTGTGTAACGTTACATGAAAATGCTCAGGATACTCAAACTCTTACTATTATTGAATGTCAAACTATCATTAACTCCTATAGAGAAACAGCATGTCTCTGACAGTGCAAACAGGAGTCTTCAAAAATTTCAGAGAGTTCTGGAAAACGTAGGTACTTGACTGTGCCATTGAACACTTACATAAACTTAACTCTTTGGTGTTGACTGAAGTGAATGTAAGATAAATGGGGGAATTTGACTCTGCCACTGTAAGATCCAGTATTATATACAAACTTACTGTGCTGAGAGATCGCAGTGTTTAGAATTCTTGGATTTTAGCTTGATAAGGAAACTGATAGAGCAGAATGGAGATACTGGTAATTATCAAGCTGTGATGAAAACTTGCCTTTCCAAGGAAAACTTTTCCTTTCCTTGCCTTTTATTATGTCTTGTTGTATAGTGACTTCATGAAGTAAGTGCACACTTATGAAAGGTAGACCAATCTACATTTAAAAGCAATTCTCCTTTAAGTAACAGATTCATTACGTATCAAATTGCTTTCAGCTACAGGCAGGAAGGAGATAAAGCAGGAAGAGAACATTTCCATGCAGATCACTGCCTCACTGATCTGCTTGATCCCGCAAATTTACTGGTACAATTAATTTGAGTGAATACCTTGAAATAGTTTATTTGTTCTATACCAGTTTTAAATACACTTAYGTACTGCCTCTTGATTTTGAGTGATGAGTAAATGCATTGAATTCACTGGAGGTGCTGCTGATGAATATTTRTCAAGAACCAAAACATTTTTAGGGCAGAAGCATTTGCTTTTAAAATATATATAAGCAACTAGCCATAATTGTTTCCAAACTGCATAGCTTCTATCATCTGACTATTTCTGTTCAACTGATTATTTAATTAAGAAATGAATGYTATTTGTATAAAATAACTTGAGAAATTATATTATTTAACAATAATACTTTAATTAGTAAAATCTATGTTCTTGAGAATAATTATTTAACAACATTTTGAGTTTAATTAACAGTTATATTATTCTGCCTTTTATGCTACAATAATTAATACATTACTAATTCTGTTGGCACAGATAGAAGAAACTAATTACTTTAAAATTTTCATGCCTATAAAAAGATGAAATTCATTAAGGTTACCATTAGAATAATTTTTACAGAATTTTGGGTAACTAATATTCTGGCTTATTTTCCTTGTTTAAAAAAAAAATTATAAAAGGATAATCAATTTCTAAGAAGTTGCATAAAAAAAAATTACATAACTTAATGCAAGTATGTTATAAATGAAAATTCTGGGTTTGGTTTTATTCCAAAATCTTGCATTTTGCAGTTTTCAATATATGGTGTTTGGCCGGTATAACTTTTACTGTCAAATTTATAATCAGGATTGCTCACTGTTAAAATGATTATCAGATATAATTTACCATGGTGCATTATGTACCTGTAGATAAAAGGGCATAACAGAATTTCAGAAACAGTCTAGTTTATCTTATAATTATTTATACATTTTAGYTCTGTTATGTTTGATTAGTTTATGTTACTAATGTGTGCATAGGTGCAAAGTACTTCTGGCAATAGCTGTAAGGTTGGATGATGTAATATTTGTCTGTGAATCATTATGCCAATGTTAGTGTAAGCGTAAGAGTAAAATCCTAAAAGATTTTTATGTAAACTTAAACTAATGTGTGGCCTGAGATATCCTGCCTTGGGATGCCTGACTTTCTGACCATAGAGAGAGTCAGGATACTTAACTGTGCCCGGAATGATGGAGCGAAGAGGCAGTGTGGAGAATTTGGGGGAGCTGAAGATTAGGAGCTCTGTTTTAATGATACTGAGCTTGACTTGATATTGAGAGTGTGGTGAAAGACCTCAGTGGGGGGAAGGTGCTCTTTGAGGAATTTATTCTCCAGGACTTTCTGCAGCATCTCCTGTTAGGCAATTGAAGCTTCCACATAGTGGGAGTGGAAATGGTGTAATGTTTGTTAGATGTTAGGGAATATGCCACTAAAAATCAGGATCTATTTGTTGTGATCTAGCAGATGAAAAGAATGTCCAGTGCATCTGTGTGTACAGATGCTATGCTATATACAAAATACTACCAGAATTTTCATACAAACTTTGTACAGTCTTACATCTCTTTCTCTCCTTTAATGTTTCTGAGCTCAAAAGAAACACTGAAAATTAGTTTTGCGATGAACTAATGATATGGCAATATAAAAGAGAGAGCGAGCTCTGCTAGAGTTCAAAGAATAACAGAGTACTTGACGTTGGAAGGGACTTAACTTGGATGGTAGCCCAGTGCCCACTAGTTTAAAGTAATGAGCACTTTTATGATCTGTAGGCTGTTGGGTTTTTTTTTAGATCCACTCCGTCAAGTGGAGAAATATAAGCAAGGCAATACAGTTCTATCTCCACATAATGCTGACATTTTATTCTTTAATTATACTGGAGCAGAAGAGGTCAATGSGTTTTCACTAGGACTGTTAGCCACTCTCTAACAGCAAGACAGTCAGCCTGTAAGGTTTGCTATTTTTAATCTTTAAATAGGCAGCTGTAGGTGAAATGATATCATTTTGCCATTTCTCTCTCACTTTTAAATCCTAGCTTTATCAAGCAGCATGTGTTTCAACTGATATGGAGCTGCAGTACTAATGTAGTGGTTTAATGGATTAAACACTTCCTCAGAAACTTGGGTGCATGTTCAGTTTCTCAGGTAATACTAGTTTGTTAATCCTCATCCTTCGTCCAAAAAGATTTTGTGTGTGTGTATTCACACACACATATAAATGAAAAATAAATGCCTCCACAGTTTTCAGCACAATTTGTATGATTAGATCTTCTATTAAGTTTAGAGCTTTGAAAAGACAAGGAAGTGCAGATTAAGACCCAGGTACATTAACATGGCGGTGTGTGATCCATTTCTACCTTACTTACCTGTTGCTGTTTTGCATTAATGTCAGGCTTCTCTTTTCAGGGTCCTACTCTCTCATTTTTGCCTTATAATCATCCATTCATTGGATAGCTTGTTTGCAAAAGTCACTTTTCCTCTCAATTTCAACTCAACTAGGAAGAAAGACACTTAAAATCATAGTGGAGAGAGGTGACTTATCTCCTGCTCTCACCATGTCTGACACTCCAGAGGAAAAGTTTTGGCAGCACAGATCTTTCTAGTACCTGAGAAAGGTTTTGCTCATTTCAGCATGCTAGTTTTGATGTYTTTAAGTGAAACATCTTTAAGATACTAATTGAAAAAAGTGTGGGAAACTTACCAAAGTACTTCAGGTATCAAAGCAGTTTTCAGTGCTTAAATGTTTTAAAGCGTGATATGGGGACAAGGTAGGTGAGAGACGTTCTTTCTCTTAGACCCCCAAAGCCAGCTGCCCTTTCACGTGCTTCTTTCCCTCACAGGGATGCTGGAATATATCCTTGAGGAGATTCCTACTTCTGGTATGCCTGACTGTGTTCAGGTGCCCTAGGCTGGCTGGACTTGCTCAGTGTTAAGGCCTGCTGTGTGTTAAAAACCTTTAGTATAAYACATTACTGATGTTTATTTCAGCATTTAAAAAATATTTTTAGCGTGACTGTGTTCTCATCCAAAGCTGAAAAGTTATCATCACAATYTGAGCTAAAACCAAATTATGAAATAGAAAAACTGTGAAAGAGAATTTCAGTTTTGCAGGCTATTAAGTTTTGCAGGCACTGCCAGGCCTCTGGAAACACCAGGCAACTGCTACCGGCTTGCAAAGTAGTGAGCTGGGAGAGTCACCGCTGGCATGGGTGTCATTGGGTAATGTTACCGTGAGTCTGATGCAGAGTTCAAGTCTTCTTGGTCAGTAGGAACAGGAGATGTGCCGTGGATAGTTGTACATTGATTAATAGYAATGCTCTATGCATGTTTAAAAATTCTTGTCTGGATATCCGGAGTGTATGGCACGTGTTATGGGTGGCATCTTACCCTGCTTTTATTTTAACAGGCTCCTGATGTAGATGTTAGGTAGAAATCTGTCAGTCTGTGTTATAACTGCTAATCAATAAAACATTCCTGAGACTTTTCTTGTTGACATAGGGATTAAAGAGCTTTACTAACTGAGCCAATAGAAATACTAATGAGTTTGTTACCTTTTAGAGAAATGAGATTGTTTGATTACGTGACTGGAAGTCACYATTAATGTGAATGGTTTTATGGAGGCTAATGGGTGACCTTTTGCTAACATTAGTCAAGTTTATTTTTGTATGAAATTCTGGTAGGAGGGTTTTTTTTGGGTGTTTCTTGGTTGTTGGTGGTTTTGTGGATTTAYTTGTTTTGGTTTGGCTTTTGTTACTTGCTCTAGTCTTTACTAAACAGCCAGGAATGGACTTGAACAAAAAAACCTGCACGTTAAAAAGAGTTTTTCTGTCTTACTTCATATTTAGYTGTTAGTTATGGGAAAACTCCTTTTTAATTTACTTATATTCTTGGTATATCTACCAATATACCTAATTATTATTATTCCTAATTRTCTCCAAGTATCTGTAGGTAATCTTGTAAACATATTATTGTATAATTTAAAACTTCACTGTCCTCAAAGCATGTGGGAAGAACTAGCTTTGCTGAACTGAATTTTACTGTAAYCTGTATTATACCGGAGTAAAAAACAAGGCAACAGCAAAGGTGATGGAACCTTTTTTTGCTCATAAGTATGTCAATTTAGAAGAATAGTATACTTTCTTCTTACCCTGAAAAACTTCTAATGTCCAGCCATCACTTGATTTTTGTGATTATAATAGAAGAAATACCATGTAGTGTTACCATTTGAAAAGATTTTGGTACTGTACTTTGGTACTTTTCCTTTTGACTCTATTGTTTACAGCAAATTGGTTAATTTCACTTTTTCTGGCATAATCCTAATGAGTATCTGAATACTAGAATATCTACCCATTTCTAAATACTGTTCCTTTTACTAATATGGATTGTTCACATACAGAAATCAAAGCCCATTTCTGAACATGCAATATCTTTTGCTCATAATGCTTTACATATAGAACTGTGTATGGTAGTTTTGACTGTTAAACATGGCATATACCATCTTACAGTTTCTTTAGTAAAATGTSAAGAAAAAGAAAAAAGCAGAGGTATTTGCATTGAACTACTTCCAGGAATCATACAATCATAGAATCATTAAGGTTGGRARAGACCTCTAAGATCATCAAGTCCAACCATCAACCCAACACCACTATGCCAACTAAACCATGTCCCAAAGTGCCACATCTACATGTTTTTTGAACGCCTCCTCCAGTGTTGGTGACTCCACCACTTCCCTGGGCAGCCTGTTCCAATGTTTGACAACCCTTTCAGTGAAGAAATTTTTC